>CM040923.1:16033553-16453553 GCA_023029165.1 Gobiocypris rarus
TAGAAAATGCTCAGACAATGATCGGCTTTCGCTTTTGTGGTGAAATGACAAAGCATGTTTTGTACTAATTTACATGAATTCAAGCATATTGAATACCATGATTAGAAATGACTAACTGGGTGATGTGTATTTTGTAAAAAATCAGCAAATTCTTTCAGTGGAGCCAAAACGGTTTAATCAGTTGAGAGGCCATTGAGGTTTGGAGAACTGCAGCCTTTGAGAGAAACGAGCCAAAGTCCACCACAATTAGACAAGCTATTTTCTATGCTGATTGGTTGGGGTAAACACAATTAATCACTGTAAATATATACAATGGTTAAAGGCTGAAGAAATTAGTGGATAACCACTTATATGGCTCCCTATGCTTTGCTCATTAAACAACTGACAATTTCCATTTTAAAAAAGGCTGATGTATTCTACATGTATAAACAGTCTTAAAGATTTTTTTATTTTACTTTTTTAATTTCGGTCACCCTGTCTCATATTCCAAGTCTTCTGATAGCATTGTGTGAGGAACAGACAGGAAGTTTGACATTTCAGAATGCCATTTGGAATCACTGACATCATAGCTTCTCACAACAGCTTTAAATATAAGCAGATCCTTTAAAGCTGATTATACACAGGGCAACTTTTTGAGCAATGTTGTTGGGCATGTTGCTGAAAGATGTTGTTGTGGGCTTTTTCCCATTTGGAATGGGCAACAAATTTCTCCTTGGATATCCAGATTGAAATTTGTTGCCCATTCTCAATGGGAAAGTGCCCAAGCAACATCTTTCAGCAACATGCCCAACAACATTGCTCAAAAAGTTGCCCTGTGTATCATCAGCTTAGCTGTTTATAGTCAGTACAAACTCTATAAATTGAATGAATTTATTTTCCAAAGATCGTGAGTTATGAGAACAGAATTCATACCCTTGCACTGAAGGTCTATCCTTTGCTCCTTAATGGCATTGTCATATAAAAAAAAAGTGGTTAGCACTGAAAGTTCTTTGCTTTAGAAGATACCTTATGTGGAAAAGTAGGTAATAGACTGAAACATTGCAGATTCATTCTTTCAGTTTTGATGTGTTTGATCTGTGAAGCTCTTGATGTCCTGTAGTGAATAGAACAAATTATATAATATAATCCAGAAGATAGAAAGGAGAAAGGTGGAAAGAAGAATGAATAAGCCAATTGAAAAGGGATGTATAGAGAGCAGAGAGCGTCAAAACCATGTTTTAGCCAGGGCGCCTTGGCGAAACCGCCCCCGTATTTGATCATGTTTATTGTCTGAAACCATCTGCAGCTGATAACCCTTGACTGAACAAGCTGTTAGTCAGCCCGAGAGGGAGTTGAGAGAGAAATCAGCCATGCTATAAAATGGCTCCTTCAGTCAGTATATGCTTCCTCCACAGATCACACTAATTGCAAATGATTGCTTTCAAATAAAAGAATGCACAGCCTCATTGTATAACTTCACATGTATTTGCTGTTCTCCTTCATGACCAGTGAAATTAATAAATAAACACTTTAATTTGGTCATTGACTATATATTCCTTTTGAATAAACCTGATTAGATCAGCATTGTTGCGGCAGTGGCTCAGTGGTTCATGTGGGTTGTATATCAACCTTAAGGTGGTTCTATCCCGGCTCCACCTGACCAAGAGTCGAGGTGTCCATGAGCAAGACACCTAACCCCAGCTGCTCCCGACGAGCTGGATGGCGCCTTGCATGGCTGAACACCGCCGCCGGTGTAAGAATGAGTGAGTGAATGTGAGGCAATATGTAAAGCGCTTTAGTGGCCATGGGTCTGTTGAAAGCGCTATCATTGTTGGTTTAGGCTGGTTTCTGCTGGTTAGACTAGCATATTCTTTCTGGTGATACTGGCTTGTTGTAGAAATGGAGATGTGATTGTGAAGAACACCTGAATAACTTTTAATGTTAATGAAAATAAAAAGGACTGAGAAGCCTTTTAGAGCATAATTGCCTCTCTGAATAAAAATGTCAAACCTGCCATTTTTGTCAATCAAACCAGTCTACACAGTCTTTAAATATGTTTAGAGAGGATTTTTTGCTGCTCAAGCAAACTGCACTCGCTTCGCTTCTGCTGCAATTTACTTTTATGACAGTAAATATACTGTATGACAGAACAACTGCAAGCTCAAGCGATGTCTCGCAATCAATTCTAGACAAGAACAAGATGTGATTGCATACCTTTGTCAGAGAGGGTGTAGCTCAGAGAAAGGTAGTTATTAGCGACGCCGCTCTTTCACACACACTCTTGGTGATAGTCAAGATGGAAATTTTTATTATGGGCAGGGAAGCAGGATATAAGCAGTGCAAAATTGAAAAATCAACTCAATAGCTCCAGAAGTGTTATCAGGAGAGGCTGGCCTAAATCTGCATGCTAATAAGCAAGTATTGCCAGGAGGGTATCGCCTCCAGTCGCTCACCACGGGAGCAGCAAACATGGGACCGGAGATGAGCATCTCTCCCAACACACTTGGTGCAGGATTTTTTAAGCCCTGTGCTGTCCAGTGTACTTTGAAAAGCACTGAGCGGAAGAAGTATTTACGGAATCGCTTCCGAGCAACGGGGAACAGAAGGCTAGTACAGAGCTGTATGCTTTGAACGGACTATGACTCCTGACTGTGCGGACAAAAGCTTTAGCAGCATTGTTGAACGGCATGTAAATGTGCTAGAAAAAAATGGGTGGACTGATTCCATATTTTTGACAGTTTAATGAATTACAGAACTGTGTATATTCTATGAGTTAATGAAAGAGCCCGAGTTCATGTATAATTCAATGAATTCCATAAGGTGTGAATGTATTCAGCTGCATTCGTCACCCTCAGAGTGGGTGTCAGTGTAGCCCCAAAAATAGACCTTTCGCAACAAGGAGCAATCTGCCATTTCAAGTCCCTGTGCGCCTGCAAGCTTGTCAGTCTCACTTCCATCAGCGTGCATCTGTGTCACACTGTGACATGTTGCATCTTTCGCTCATGCCACTGTAAAGTCCACCAGCCATGCCGATCTGGACCAGCCATGGTTCGGCCGTGTCGTTCTGATTCCAAGCGGTGTTCTGTCAGTCCTGCTGTATATGTCACCATTGCTAATCAGTAGTCTATATAAATAGCAATCTTACTTCCAAAGCCCACGATAAGAACTTTGTCATGACCTTGTTGCAACCTTCTGGTCCGGCTGGCTGAGACTGACCGTTGCTGGGTTGTGGAGGGAGCGCCCGTGGCAGCCAACTCAGCGGATCTCAGGTGCTGACAGGCTGCATAAACACACTGTGAAAAGCTGCCTGCCCTGAAGGCCACGGACAAGCTCAGCGAAAAAGAAAAAGGAAACAACGGCGCAGCTGAAATGAGCTGTATATTTCACAGCTGTTACCAAGGGCGGGCGACCTACGTGCCAGCATGCTGCAGCACCTGAGTGAGAGAAACACTTTCAGAGGTCAAAGTGGAACCCATGCAAGTTTCTTAAAGTGACTTAAATTGCAACCAACACACTAAATAACCATCAAAGAAAAAACAAAAATAATATTACAAAAATGCCCCAAGTCTTACCACGCATATTTCACATAGGTACAGGCATGGTTTATAAAAATTAAATAATAATTTGTGGAATTTTTGTTGAATATCCAAGCAGCTCTTTCCCATACAATAAAATCATACAATGACCATAAACTATAAAAGCAAAATCTTCTAAAGCCATATGATAGCTTTGTGTTCTTGCCATTTCACACTTACAAATAATCAGATAAAGTAGTATGCTTATTAGGTGTGCTGTCCGAGCAAAGGGCTCGAAGCTTGGTATTTTGGCTCGAACCCAGAGTACTGGCCCCTCTGGTTAGGATAGTCACCATGCGAGTCTGAGGAGACGGGGTGGTAATTCTGAAAATTGTTGAGGAATATATATATATATATACGGGATGTCAACGATAAATTGATGAACAATTAATTGTCGATAAGACATTTAATCGATAAGACTTATCGATCATTAGTAGGGTCATGTAGGGTAGGGTTTCAACCGCAAAAAACAGGAGGAAAAATAAAGCGAGCGCGCCGGAGTTCTGTTTGGGACCATTTTACAGCTGGAGTTACACCTTCATCATGACTGCAAGTTTGGGTGTGCATTCGCAGCTCTTTTGTTTTGTGCAAATGTAAGTTGTAATATTGTGTTTATTTTGTGCAGGCCTATCTATAGTTGATTTATATCATATATGATGCATTTGGTCAAGAATTAGAGTGGTTGTAAAGCGTGGCGGTGATCAGCTTCAGCGTGCAGCTCCAACAGCAATGCACAACAAATAACGACTATGATTGGGACTTTCATACTACATAACATTAATGAGAACACCACTTTAATAAAACATTGCTGATTGTGAATGGGTGTAGTTGTCGTGTTTTCTTGCGTTGCTCCAGGAAGAGCGCGTGCACAACACGAGTCGCGCATTCTGACTCGAACGTAACTTAGTTCAAGTTCACTTGTACATTCGCATTAGTTTGTGCAGATGAAATGTGTAATATTACATTTATTTTGTATATATGTGATCAATTTCATACAGGATGCGTTTCTTTTTGCAAAATAAAATGCGCTAGCACTTCAGCTTCAGCTCACACAGCTCTAACAACAATACATAATAACTATGTTTAGGACTTTCATATTACATAACATTAATGAGAACACTATTTTTTATAAATGGTTGTGAATTCATTGGGTTTAGGTGTCGTGTTCAGCGCGTTGTTTCAGAGCGCGTGCACACATTTTGCGTAACAGATCTGAGGCGGCGTTGGTGACATGTTGTATAAGAGGTTATATTTGATTATGAAATAAGTAATTTAATTAAATGGTCAATCACATTGACTAACTTTAAAATCCTTTAACCCTTTATTTTGATTAAAAACCCTTTTCACTGTTTTGGTGAGGAACGTGGTGTTTGGAGCAGCCTTTGCAGACCCTATCATGCTTTCGGCTATAAGCCACTGATGTAGATGCATATTACAGTGTTAAGGTTAACAATTAATCGATTAATCGATCATTAATTTAAACGACGATCGATCATAGGAATTTGTGGAAATTGACATCCCTAATATATATATATATATATATATATATAAATAAATATATGCCTTCTCTCATGCTGATTGGATAGATCATTTGAAAGCGTTCCTCCCGAACTTTGTTAATAAAACAATTTCATGACAAAAAAATTTAAATGTGCACAAGCCGCAGTTTATTAGTCAAAGCTATCATATGTTTTCAGAATGCTTGGAATATAGTAACTTTAATTATATTGAAAAAAAGTGATTTTATTAAAAAAGTTGCCCCACAGACAAAAAGTAAAATGAATTGCCGGTGAGTAAACCATGACACAATTTTTGGGTGAACAATCCCTTTAAATCATTCCTTTTGTGAATCACGTGAATTAATTCAAACTATTCGAATCATTATTCAAACAGAAAGCATATTGACATCCCTGACCCTTTAGGCCAACCTGAGGTATGACCTCTGCACATTCTCTTCAGCTAAAACTTCTGTTTGCTCTTGGGAGTCAAACCAGAGTGTTTACTGGTTTAATCGAATTTGAAATGGAGGCTGTTTGCAGATGGTCAATGCGGGAGGGGATGTTTTCTAGTGCACACAATGCTGTTTGACTCTCATACACAAAATAGAAAGTAATCACTCCTCATCTAGTTAATCCCATAATTATGCACATGGACACTAATTTCCCAGCAGGGAGAACACTGTGTGCCTGGCTCATCTCTCTCTTCCTTTTATTCTCTTACTGTTTATTTACTAGACTAGAACAATCACACTGAATGTTAAGTAAACAAACTATATAATATAGCCTCAAGCTTGTTTTACATGTGTACTAGATGTGCAGGCTAAGGAAATGTTTGAGGTAGAGTCACATGACTTCTTTTAGCTATGATACAGCAGGGAATAAATTTGGAACACTACGGCTGTGTACCAAAACCTAGCGAGCTGCCTATGTAGGGAGCATTTTAAGGCATCATAGGTACAGTGCCAATATGAAGGCTGCGCCAAAAAGGTAGGCAGAATGGTTATGATGTCTTCCAAATTCTATAGCATCCTTTGGAAGAAAAGGAAAGAAAATAGTCTCCTATGTAATTTATTCAAAACAGAATAGTGTTGATCAAAAAAGTCTATAAAAAAATATATATATATATTTATGCAAAATTGGCATGTTATGTATTTTTATTCCATCAGCATAAAGGCCCATTTACACCATGGACGATAACTATAATGATACCTATAACATGCTAATGTCAAACTCTTCTGAATCAAAGTTTCCCATGCGTTTTACTTTAAAGCGCTGTTCACACAGAGCATTGATCGCAGAAAACTGCCATAGAATTGCTTGAGTGGCTTCTATGTGAACGCAAACATGTCCCAGGATTGATCCCGGGATCGATCCCAGGATGGGGATCTAGTAACATTGCTGTGTGAACAAAAGACAGGACCAATGCTGTAAGAGGTGTGACTTAGTGATGACGCTGACGCAGAGATTGTGGAACGGTACACAATGCACTAGAGCAGTGGTTTTCAAACTGGTCCTGGAGCACCCCCAGCACTGCACATGTTGTGTGTCTCTCGAATCTGACACACCCATTTCTGGTCTAATGAGCAGATGAGTTGAATCAGGTGTGTAGGATGAGGGAGACACACAAAATGTGCAGTGCTGGGGGTGGTCCAGGATAGGATTGAAAACCACTGCGCTAGAGAGAAATAAAACTTAAGATGTTGCGGAGACATCCTGATGTCACGTGTCTTAATGGGATCTTTATGGGATGTGTGTGTACGCACACACAGATTTATCACTGGTAGTCTGAATGAACCAAAACCAAATGATCTCGGGACTAATCCCGGGACACATTATCAGTGTATTTTCCGGAACCTCTTTGTGAAAGTGCTTAAATAAGATATTTTTCTGTGTGACACTGCCTATGTAGAGTATTACAAATTAGTCACTTATGAGATTGTGTTTCATTTATAACGCTGTCTCAGAAGGTTTTGGAACAGAGCAGAAAATGACATTTTAAATTTCAATTTTAACAATGTGAAACTCTATAATGAGGTGGAGCGGTTTTAATCCTAAATTCACCAACATTTACTTCAGTGCACCCATCAGCATGTGATAATTTCTCAGAGGTGAGCGGAATATATTGTGACCTATTGTATACTTCTGAGCAGGCATTTGCTATGCTTGACATTATCCTATTTTGAATGGCTCTTTCCAATAATAAGACCGTTTGTCAAATGCTGGAGGTGGGGATAGTTAGTTGTCATATAGCCCTGAAGATGAATGTGGAGATAACAGGCTACACTTTGCTTGAAACATCCTGCCACGCACAGAGAGCCTTTTCCCCTCTCTGTACAAAATCAGCATGATTTTGCAGCTAAAAAAGCTTCTAAAAACCAACAACGTCATAATTTCACGTCAGACAGAATAAAACAGGAGAAAATGCTATGATTATAGCCAGAGCGGTGCAGCTTCACCCTGGTTGGCTTATTTCTACAGATAAGAGACAGGATGTTGCTGAAAAAAGAATCTTTCAGCGCTCGTAATATGGCAAGGACACAGCTCCCCTGCTGTGTAATGGCACATGGCAAGCCAAACACTTCCAATGAAGTTGTATTTTAGAGGGCATGTTTGCTGCCATCAAATCATTCTGAGGAGGAAACTGCAGCAACAGTAGATTAGATTATGTAGCTCATGCGTTTCCTCAAACAAGACATGATCTAATTCATTCTGAGAGTACATCCTTCTACCTTCAAGACGTGGATGCTGGAAATTGAGCTTGTCTTTGAAATAATCTTTTTAACAATCTAGGTGGAGAATTGGAAGAAGAATCAGACTCCTTTTATAGATTTTTTACATCAGTGCAGTCACGTCTATCTGAATGACATTCCCCACCCCCACCCCCACCCACCACAAGTCTATAAATAATCTTGAGGCAGCTCTGCCTTTATAGGTCAGCTGAACTACAAAGTGCATCTTTTCCTCTCATGTGTCAAGAGTGAAATTCGAAAGTGAATCGATATAGAATTCCAAGAATCAACTAGTAACTGGTTACCACAACCACGTAAAAGGGACTGTTGTTGCCATGGCAACAACAGATCTCGGCGTAAAGACCATAGGGATAATGTATGCACAGGCATAACTCAGTTTGTGACGCGTTCAGTAAACACATTTCTTATGGACTCCCCAGGCATGACGCAGATAGAAGCAGATAAAAGAGTGACACTTTGCTAAAGAGAAGCTCAAAGTTGTGCTTCTAAAGTGGCGAATCGTTCACACAGAAAAACAAGATCTGTAAACATTGCGAGAGGAGATAAGCCAGTGGCAGAGCTGTCTGACAGTCCTCCCCACCACAAACAGAAGAGAAGAACGGCTATGGAAGTGTGCTTTAAACACTGAATATTTATTGTATTTTGTTTCTTTTTTCTGCAAATTTATCTACCTACCCATCTACCTACCCATCTACCTACCCACCTACCTACCCACCTACCTACCTACCTACCTACCTATCCATCCATCCATCCATCATCCATCCATCATCCATCCATCCATCCATCCATCCATCCATCCATCCATCCATCCATCCATCCATCCATCCATCCATCCATCCATCATCCATCCATCCATCCATCCATCCATCCATCCATCCATCCATCCATCCATCCATCCATCCATCCATCCATCTATCTATCTATCTATCTATCTATCTATCTATCTATCTATCTATCTATCTATCTATCTACCTTCGAAAGGTGATGAGGACATCCATGTGATATTACATGGTGATATTATTTGAGATAAAATGCTTTACCTACAATTTCAGGCCATTTTCTGTCAATTTCCTTTTTGATAGTGGCTATTACCAATTTCTGGAGCTTGTAGCTAGCCGATGCTTTCTCACTTACACACACATACCAAAAAAGCAAGCTCTGCAACAGGGGTTGTCAAGTCAGAAAGTACCATATACGTTAGTAAATATAAATAATATTTGTTGAAGAGATCTATATCCAAAGGCAGCCATAACCAAATAAATAAAAGGACCTTAATCTGTTGCTTTTCCACATTATAACCTCAGGTTTGTTCGGTTTGGACAGCCAGAGCACACACAAAGCCCTGGCGGTGACTCATATTTATTAGTTCCTCTCTGTTGATTGGGCATTCCAATACTCCCAGTCCACCCTGCGTCGTGTGCAGTGAAACGTGACATGGGGTCATTTCCCCTTTCCATCCCCGGCTGCCAGCTCAACTGTGCTGCCTGCAGCCTCATGTCTCCCAGCATGCTTCAGTGGTCATAAACACACACATGTGACCAAACAGTGATGACTGCGCTACAGAGGTAAATATGAGCTCACAGGGATTTTATTTCCAGTGTTTTTGTTTAGTGCTTCAGCAGAACAGAAGTGCTGTCGGGGGAATTATAAATGAAACACTTCACAAAAAAGGTTGAATTTGTTATCATTATTTACTGTAGGTATCTTGAAGTGAATGGGTAAAAGGTATGAAGAACTATAATGAACTTTAAAGGGATAGCTCACCCAAAAATGAAAATTATGTCATCCTTTAGTCACGCTCAAGTTGTTCCAAACCTGTATTAATTAATTTCTTCTGCTGAACACAAAGGAAGATATTTGGAAGAATGTTTGTAACCAAGCCGTTGACTACCATACTCGACAGCCGTTGACTACCATAGTTTGCCCTTTGTGTTAAGCAGACAAATAAATGTATACAGGTTTGGAACAACTAGACCGTGACTAAATGATGACAGGATTTTCATTTTTGGGTGAGCTATCACTTTAAGGTATAATGAGCAATATTTTTGCAGCATTTATAAATTTTGGTTAATGTGCAATTTTACATATACATCTGCATAAATTAACATTAGAAAATGCATCAATCAGTCAATAAAAGATATTGTTTTTTATGAATTAGCATTATTGAAATGTAATGTGTTTACTAATGTTAACAAATTGGACCATATTGTAAACTGTTACCATAAAAAAATGGATAGTTTTGACTCTTAATGATTAGCCAATATACAAAAAACTGTTTCTGAACACTATATATGAATCAAGTTGCTACGCAGCTTACCATAAAACAGTTAGGCTAATAAACGATAAAACCTGGATAAAATAGTTTAATTTAATTATTGCGATTTATTATTACTAGCGTTATAATTAACTTTCTCTCTCAAAAAAGAAATTGTTTGATTAAAAAAGCGTTTGATTATTCAAGCAGACAGCTGCTTTCTAACCCAAAAAGATATTCCTGCCAGGAATTTGCTAAAAGCTCCTTCACACAATGTAAGCCTGGGTGGCCATTGTCCTCAACCTCCAGATTAGCTCTGATTTGTCGCTTCGTGCAGTATTCTGGCATGTCACTGCAGCCATTGGCGATGGTGGAATGACAGCAGAAATGGCCATGTGGCGCAGGCTACGTCTCACCCTGCTTGTCCCCTCAGTCTGGTCATTCTCCCACTAAGCCCAATAGGAATGTCTTTCACATCCTTAGACTTTGTGTGATGGTGTTTGATAAACGGATTGGCCCTCAAAACAGTGAATATACACTTTAAAATAGCTGAGCAAGATGACATGGTATAGTCGCTGTAATTTAGAATTTAAAATGTATTTGTAGTGCTGTATGTTCAAACATACAGACAATATTTATCCCCATATTATAGTGCATTTTGCTGTTTGGAAATCGAAAATGCCAAGATCGACCCCATCAATAATGCATCTGCAGTGTGCTTGGCTAAATGGCTGAATTCTGTGACTGTTATGAGTGCAGTCATGCGTGTGTGTGTGTATGTGTGTGTGTTTGTGCATGTCCCCAATAGACTGCATTATGCATAGTGCAGAGAATGGGTCGCCTGCAGCACTAATGCAAATTTTTGTCAAGAGCTCTATTAAAAGGTAAGGCTGGGCCCTCATCTGTGCCGCTTCAGCTCAAGGTTTTTCATGGCATTTTTTATAGTCATGCCATACACACCCCTCGCATTTCCATTACTATTGACCACATACTGCCAGTGACTGGCTCTTTCCGCACTGGCCCAATCCAGAGATTATGGAATGGGTAGGTGGGTAACATTAGCCACTATCTCATCCTGTCGGTGCCTGGCACACCCGGTGCATCCTGGGTAATTCATTTCTCCCAGGGCTTTATCATCTCAGTGGGCCAGTGAATGATTTACACTGACAGCCAAGCCACGCCATGACCCAATCCTATGAGCTGTGGTGAACACAGGCTCTAGTTTAAACAAAACTAGAGTACAGAATGAATTTGTGAACAAAGTTAATCAAATGTAATATATACAATAACTGGTTTAACTGGGCATACAGTGCATATAGTGCAACACTAGAAAAAAATAAAGCAGGGACCGTGTGGGACTATATTTTGTCTCTGTATATATATATTGACCAATAGCAGAAAGAATAAAGCTTCAAAAAATTTTGTAATTTTAATTTGGTGACCAAGTCAAATCACCTTAACTTTAAAAAAGTGCTTTATACAATACAGATCGTTTCAAAGCAGCTTTACAGTGATAAACAGGAAAAAAGTGATTGAATGAACAGTCTAAAAGACAGTAGCAAACAGTCATAATTCAAAGAAATGACACACTTCACCTTCAACTCCAGTGTTACATAACATGAAGCTAATTTTGCTGGTCAACTGATGCCTGACCTATTTGTTATGAATGACAGCTTTTATTTTCGTTTCAATTTTTATTTATCGTTTTCAAAATAAAGTACTTTTTAACTGCAAAAACGTTTAACTTGACAACCCAAAAATGTGACTCTGGTCATAAGTCGCACGTATATTTGTGGCAATAGCCAATAATACATTGTATGGTTCAAAATTAATTTTTCTTTTATGCCAAAAATCATTAGGATATTAAGTAAAGATAATGTTCCATTTGTAAATTTCCTACCGTAAATATATAAAAAATGTGTTATTATTAGTAACATACATTACTAAGGATGTCATTTGGACAACTTTAAAGGCGATTTTCTCAGATTTTCAAATAGTTGTATTTCTGCCAAATATTGACCTATTCCATATATCAATGGAAAGCTTATTTATTCAGCTTTCATATGATGTATACATCTCCTTATGACTGGTTTTGTGGTTCAGGGTCACAAATAAGCAAAAATAAAATTGATATTTAATATATTAACTACTTATATACTATATTGTGATATATACAGTTAAGAAGATGTACAATTACTTGAGAATGAGGATTAGCGTGGGTAAAATTCAAATAGTAAATATAGCATTCTTTGTTGATTAAGGCATGCTTTTGATTTTGATATTTTTTGGTTATCTCTCCAGATGGAAAAGAGCTCGCGGGCAGATCCACAAGCTTTAGGAGTGACTCGGCCTGCCAGAAAGAGCTAAATGAGTGAGAACACTGGCCTTGAGGGAAGTGATTTTATCAAACTGTCATTGTGCCTAAAGTTTTTTAGGAACAAAGTAGCACCTGAAAATCAGCCTCCACTCTGCAGGTGAAGGTGGCAGAGTGGATGAATAATGCATGAAATGTATCTGCTGCCGTTAATCATGATGAGATGGTAAGAGAAAGAGAGAGAGAGTGATGTGATGAGGCCTCAAGATGTATTTTTCTAATTTACTCATTTCTCTGTTCAGCTCAAGACACTGAATCCAGAGTCAAGGTCTTTAGAGGGGGAAAAAGCTGAAATTTATGTAATTTACTCATCCCGTCACGTGAGGGTGACCAATTTTTTTTATTTTTGGTTGAACAATTTGTTTTACTTCCAGCTCTTACAAGGTTATAACCTACACCGATCAGGCATAACATTATGACCACTGACAGGTGACTTGAATAACACTGATTATCTCTTCATTGGAAAACCTTGGGTCCTGCTATCCATGTGGATGTTACTTTGACATGTACCACCTACCTAAGCATTGTTGCAGACCATGTACACCCTTTCATGGAAACGGTATTACCTGGTTGCTGTGGCCTCTTTTAGCAGGATAATGTGCCCTGCCACAAAGCAAAAATGGTTCAGGAATGTTTTTAGATGATTTTAGACCATTTAAGCAAAAGGAGACCTAAACAGCTCTCTATTCATCAATGATAAAACAGCAAGCAGAAACAATATCCTACATCACAACTTTGTGCACAGTGAACACGCCACATTCAAAGACACTCATTGTATGGTTGGAAATCACAGCCTCCTGTTTTACATCACTATTTTGAATTAAACCCATGCAGCTTCATTGTTAATAGAGAGAAACGCTGAACAGATGCAGGTACGCATCTCACTCTCCCTCTCTCCTCTCTCTCTCTCTCTCGATAAATAAATGCTATAATTCATTCATTCAAATAAATGTAATGTTATCACACTACTTTATCTCTGGGTCTGATGCAAAGCGGGCAGAATGCTAGATCTAATAAGCCGCAACCAATGAAAATAATCATCAATTTGAACCTTTCGGTCAAATATTGCGCTGTCAATAACATCTTTAAGTTGTCGAGTCTGGCAAATGACCATGGTATAAGTGGGATAATCCATGGCTAGCTGTGCATTAAACTATTTTAATGCACTTTGCGGAGGCCACCTCTACTTCGCGCTGGGTAAAATTGTTTAATGCACCGCTAGCCATGAATTATCCCTTACATAATGAATGTTCTGTGGAAGTTGTTTTTTACTGATTTACTTTACAATGGCTTTGAATGTCGTCATATGATGGATTTCTATAATGCGCTAAGAAATGTATATTATATAATGTGAACCAGCTTTTCATAACCTTATGTTTGCATTCATTAAGATCAAATGGTAAATAATGGTTATCAAATAAAAATGGATACTAATCCAATACGATAAAGTACCTTTCTGTTGATGATCCAAAAATAGACATATGGGCAATATTTCAGGGTTAAATTGGCAGCAAAAATACGTATACGTAAATAACGTATCTTCAAAAGATAAGATGGAGTAACAGGTCATGGAAAAATGCATTTAGGACATGCCTCGGCCTTTGTGTTTTAATGTGATCCACACCGCGATCATTTGACTGATAAGGCCTCACAAATGGCTGGCTTAGAGCTGTAATTACTATCCACTCCCGCATAATCTTTCTCCCCAGCGAACATGTCAATGCCAGCAAGCAGGAGCGTACTCGCAAACGGAGGAAGAAAAAGGAGAACATTTAAAGATAAGAAGGGCTACTTTCCTCTCATCGATACAGTCATGACTCTAAAGATTTCAATCCATCACTGGGCTCTTAAGAAAGCACTCCCTTGCCTTTAATTAAGGCACAGTGACTGGAGGATCTTGACTTATTTGACATGCAGCTTCTGAGCCATTGTAAATGCACAGCTATAAAAGGTACCGGAGACTGGAGGGTGTCAGAGATTAGAGATCTTACAATCGGAAGGTCATTAGTGTTATTTGGAGGTCGGGAAGTACGTGTCAACTCTGCGGAATGAAGTGATTTAGCTCACTGACATGTAACTCAGGTGACAGGTTGATGCACAGTGACCTCTGTTAAATAAAAGATTACCTTTTCATAGCCAACATCTTTTATGGTTGTATATATATTGAATAACAATGCATAACATTACTAACAATGTATAATTCCTAATATAGAAATGACAACATGTCTTGAATGCATAAGCCATCAATGTGCGCAGGTGTTAAATAAGAACAAATACAGCTTGCATAAACTACTATTTTTAATTCAAATATTGCCATGGAACATTGCGCTTTGTGCATAGGTTTTAATGAGCATGTTAACAAGGGAGTCATACTACTACCACAGTATGTAGTATGTATAATTACTGTACACTAAATGTTAAATCGCACGTATGAATACCTGGATGACCTACATGGAGCACATTGTTTGAGATACTGTACACCACAATGCATTGTGCTCTACTCCTATTTTTTTAAATAAAGCAGTATAATAGTACACTAGCTTCCCATTATGAATAAAAGGTATGTAATTGTAGGAGAAAGAGCAGTAAGAAAGCTCATCTGATTAGTTATTGGTTAAGAACAGATAATAATAAATAAGATTAAATATTACTGGCCGTTTAAATGGGAATAGCAGTGAACAGAAGTCAGTTCATTGGCAGTAAACAGGAAGTAAAAAGAGCAAGCACTTCAAGAATCTATCAGTGCCCTGTTTACACGCTCCATTGCAAAAAACAACAGCTGGAGCAAAAAAATTAATAAATAAATTATCCTTCCAACATTTTGCTGTTCTTTGCTTTCGGTCTCATCTGTTAGACGTATTGGTTGCTCCACCTGTGCAACAAACCCAGTGAACATGCACCTGGACCTTTGGAGAGATGTTCTCAAGTTGCAAAAATAGGTAAGCCGATTGTTTCAGATATAATCCGGTGCCTTTTCTTGCCTTTGAATCTTCACTGTCAACTCCACTGGTCAAGTCCGGCAGAGCTCCTTGAGTAAGTGAGCTCAAAATAATCAGATGGATTGTAGATAGCAAATACAGCATCTAACACCCTCAGGGATAAAGAAAACTGACCTCAACTCACCGAAAGTGGACAGAGGGAAGGAGAAAAGGAAGGAAAAGACAGATGAGGGCAAACGGATGGTTACGTTCTCTTCATGGTGCGAGGAGGAGGGAAAACCAGAAACAAATGTATCTGGCGGTGCGGGGGCCATGTTATTAACAGCCTGCTGAAACGCACTTAACTCATGCCTATTCAATTATGCTAATGTACACACGCAAATGACCACGGTCCACAACACCATGCTGTCTCAATTAGGTGACAGGCTTACAAGGGTTGGTTTTAGAGAGCGACCAGATTATTGCCCTGCTATCTGTCTACAAGCAAACAGCTTTTGACCTGTGATTATCATCATGAGACATCAGCAGGGTGGGTTGACTCGCAGACTGAGAAGCGACGTTCAGTTTGCGTGCAACTGCATGTGTTGGCTGCACGTGTGGGAGACTGTGGACGTGCGTCTTCACATGTTATATTTAATGGTTCAGTTCAGCACTGCTGCTTTTAGCAGCGCTTCACCCAAGAACGAACCAGCTTTTGAGGGGTCAGACATGTTCAAGGTCAGCTTATGTCTGTCATATTGAAGCTCTTTATATACATTGTATAGATCAAATCAAACAATTATGTGAAATGTCGAGCTCCACAGCATTATATTATAAAATGATTGAAGCCCAACATGCTTTAAATTACTACACAAGTCATTTCTGAATCGGTGGGAACTTTTAACGGCGCAATAAATCTGAATCACTGATCTGCGTTATTCATGTCTAGCACGTATTCACAATGTACCAATGAAAAATTAGGTATTAAAATCAATAGGGTGAATTGTCAGAAGGTTGGTGAGTAATACATCATATTCAGTAGATAAATTACATTGATTCTGACCATGAAATACAGCATGTTGGCTCAAAAGAAACCATTTTAACTTACACAAGAGCATTTCATTATTTAGCATGTCCCACAAATATGCGTGACCAACAAGATATAGCTAGCCCGCTGAACACATATGCACTACATGGGCACCACAGTGATTTTCAGCGTGCTCCAGTGCAAAAAAAGCAGATGAGTCTATAGAATGACTGCATGAGTCAAACATCAGCCATCACTGCGTTATGTAATGCTTGAAGCACCAATACTTTACAATAGCATACTTATGAGAATAAAAAGTACATTAAATAGCTCATACATCTAAAATAAGATGGTCAAGTAGCAGGCTAACCAAAATACAATTTGATATTCAGGTGAATTTTTATAATTTTGCGCATTTAAGACATAACTTGTATCATCCATTGATGTTGAAAAACTTAATCTTTATTCAATTTATTAAAGCTGCAGTCTTGCTCTCTAGCGGTTAATAAACAGAACTGCATGCGTCTTGCGGAAGAACATTGCAAAAGGGTGACAGCTACTTCTCTCTGTTTATGTCTATGGCGAGTCACACAGGGACTGTGCTCTTCCGCAACGGTTCCTACCAGACAGGTTTGAAATAGTTATAATATAAACTTATTATAAGTGTAGGTAAGACAAAAACATGGTTTGGAAAATGGATTTATGTTGTACATTCTCATTATATAATTTTTGTTAATCTTGAACAAAATTTCAATCTGAATCATTAGACTGAGGATTTGTTATCTATTTTCTTTACAATTGAACAAAATATTTTGTACAAAAAAATGCAGGTTATATTCTATTTAATTTTTGATCAATAAAAAAAACTAAACAATGAAGCCTAAGAAAATTAAATTAATTATAAAGGAAAATATCAAAGAGAGTCACATTTACACCCAATTCTGAAGGGCATTTTTCCTCCCTATTAATTTCTGACCCTGGTATGGAAAGGGCAAAAGGTAAACGCAAAGGAACTTGTATAGTGACAGAACGGCCACTGACATTGTTGCTGTCCTTAAAATAGCGATTTTGAAAGCAGCCCCCTCACGTAAAGCCTGGAAGTTTGTTGCTGTCCGGTGCTGAAAGCGTTGAGGCAGGTGGCGCTGTCCAAAAGCAAGAAGTGCTGAAAGCTATGTGTTGTGTTGAAGAGCATGGAAAAGTGCACTCTCTGTGGGTGGCTATGAAGCTCTTTTGCTCAGAGCTGTCAACAGTCTCCTCAGCACCTATGAGGGTGTTTCTTGCAATTCGTCTTATGCATTTTTTAAAACTGTTTATTTACACAAGCATCAGACTGACGTCTGTGGCCACAGTCTTCTGCCGTAAGCACTGTGTTAAGACAAGTAAAAAAAAATCTCAGTTTTCAGCTACATGATTTTTTGGATTCATAGAGACCTCCTACTAGCATATTTTTGAGTTGGTTTCAAATGATGTAATAATTCCAATACTAAACTCATTCCTTTGTGATATTTTAATGACTAGGTTTCTATTCACTAGCAGTTCACTCTTGCTGCTTTGAATGTAAGAGCACGCCCTGTGTGAACACCTTTTTGATTTTTGGCTGAATGGAGCATTAAGAAAGTAGAAAAAAATAAAAATAATAATTCTGTACCTATCATACATTTCTTAGCTTCCATAGCTATACAGTGTACACATGGTTAAGACTACACAGTGCTGTGCTCCAATTTGGCCATCTGCAGATTTGTATTTTTTTCTCTCTCTATTTATTTATTTTTATTAGGATTTATGACTTGAACCAGCTGCTTGGTAAATGTGTACACTAAGCAGACAATCATACAGCTAATTTTTGACAGCAGGAGAAATTCGTTTGATAATCCAAATCCGCAGCAAGAGAGAGATAGAGAAAGAGAGAGTCTATAAGGGAGATTAAAAGAAAAGATTGTGAGCGCAGAATCCCTCATCGCTGATCACGTGACCTTAATTCCACTCTGTCATTTCTTCCCATGGAGTGTGAGAGAGACAACCAATCACAAGCCACAGTTCGTGAGGTTGTGAGGAGTGGGAGAAAAAAAAAACATCCCGCTAACGGCAAGTGAAGCGTTGACAGCCCTAGAAGCTCAAATGCCGTCCACAGAAATGGGGGAAACTGTCAGACTCACACTTGTCACCACAATGCATATGTACACTAACAAGCAACCTCTCACATTTCATTTACACCGAGTTTAGTTTCAGTTTGGTCTTTCTTCCACACAAAAGCATGTGGGTTTTCTCTCCGCATGACTTTGTAACAGCGTATTTTACGAGGGACCGACACATACAGGTCGACCCCTAATCTGAACACTATCCGCGTCCATGTCTATAGTGGTTTTACAGCATGTTTTATTCCGCCTTCTGTCAAATATAAAGCTCATATAAATTACACAGCCGTTAGGAAAACAAAAACAGACATATCAATAGAGCTCTTGCCAGCTTCACTCATTAACTATTGATGCTGTGTGAGATCTGGCGCCACAGCTGGGTACACACACACACACACACACACACACACACACAGATTGTTTATTTCTGCACTTATTGACAATGGACTCAATTCAAACCAGTCTCCATGGTACTGAACCAAACAAGAGGGGATGCAGTTTAAGCTCAAGTCGAGGTGGTCAAGCATGTACAACCTTAAAAGTACAAATTAACACTCAAAAGCAAGGAATGTGAAATAAACTGATGTAAAACAGCCTTCTGGGGGAAATGAAAAGGAGCCAGGGTGCAGTTCGCTTTGATTAAGAAAAACCTATTTAAAAAAAGAGGTGGATGGCATGCAGTGGCTTTTGAGGATTATGCCAGGCAGGAGAATGGAACCAAATGGAGAGAAGTTGTTTGAAGCTCCGCAATAAGCCATTCTTCCCCTCTTTCATGTTTCGAAATGAGGGAACAACTGTGCGTGTAAACCGCAATCCAGCAGCCCCTTTGTTCCTTTCTTAGATCAAGAGCTAATGGAGGAACGAGGCTTTAACTTGAACAGAGGGGCTGAAAATGGAGAAACCGGAAGAGATCTGTCAATTAGGTGTGGTTTGACATCACTGAGAGTGTTAAAGGCGGGGAAAAATAATTGTACGGAAGGAGATAGTGCCTTGAGGTTTGATAAGTCCATACATCAGGAGCTGCAAACTCTACTGGGAAAAATGGGATATGAGATGAGAGCTACGTGTGGGCATGTGGGGGAAGGGGTGTGTAGGATACAATCACAAAGCCCATAAACACAATTTCACCACTGTAATGACAGACAATCCCTGTCTCTGTGCCTGCCCATATCTACTCTTTTAGAGAAAGCAATCCGTCCTCTCAAAGGTGCTTTGTAAACAACAGTCGTGTCTGGAAAGACCCTCTTGCTGCCATCAAACTGACAGTTTCAAAGAAAACGGCCAGGCAGGGAGAGAGATGTTTGGAGATGACCTCCTCGTCACCGGTGTCAGAATTAGTAGACGGCAGGAAGCTACTGAAGTTATTCCTCCTGGATTCAGCCGTCACGAGGCACTGAAGGTAGGAACGCTCTAGTGAGTGCTATTATGGACTGTTTTCACTCGGTAATGAAATACAAAGGCTTTCAGATGGCTGAGCATATAACCACAACACATATGCAAGCACATAGGCATGTAGTGTAGTTTTCTCATCAAATAAGCGGAGTCAGATCTTGCAATCTAATCCATTCCAAGACTTTAAAACCCAAAGCAGCATCTCTTTTGACTTAGAATCTCCTGAAACAGTTCAGTACACTTGGCTACAGAGGTGTTACTGTAGGTAACTAACACACACACACACAGAGGGAAACACTGCTCTCAGTACAGTCAAGTGTCCCTACCTGGCAGTCTGTAGTCACCCTCCTGGGTTTTTGTTCAGAGCTGGATGGCAGGAAGAGCAGGAGGTAGAGGTTGAAATAGAATTGAGTGAAAACACCTCCGTTTGTCCTGCAGAAATACGGATGCCCTGTGCACACGCGCTCTCTCTCTCTCCCTCTCTTACACACGGCTCTGACACGCAGCACTGAATCTCTCTCTCTCTCTCTCTTTCTCTCTCTCTCGCAGCCTTCCTACTCATCTTCCCGCCCACCTAACCCCAACACCCTCCCTTTTCCTATCTCTTTCTTTCACACACACTGTCATTCTCTCTCATCACACATGCGCACTCTCTCTCTCTCTTTCTCTTCAGGCACTCACTCATTCACTGTGACACAAGCTCTCTCTTGTACATACATTATGTTTCTTTACTCAACACACATTGTCTTCCTCTGCTTTTGTCTTCCACAAACAGGAATGAGCATTTGACGTGACTAAGGTAATATTTGGAAAGGAATACCAGCTTGTTATTAACTATATGCTGTGCAGTATACACTGCATATCTCAACCAGTGGGACCAGTGGGAAATGCATCACAGGTCTGTTTTGACAGGGTCACTGACAACCACATGATGACAACTAGAACTCACTCACATGCGATGGAATGAGGTCAATAATGTTGCATACTATATATATATATATATATATATATATATATATATGCAACATTATTGACCTCATTCCATCGCATGTGAGTGAGTTCTAGTTGTCATAATGGAAATATAATCTATTTTAATTAATATTATTATAATTTATATAATTAATATCATATTAATTAATATTTAATCATTTTAAATAGTGTGTAAAAAAGTCAGAACTTCCATAAGTCAATTTAAGTAAAACAAAACTAGTATTTTTTTACTTTTTATGCATTAGAATGACATATTCTTGAATATATGCTTTTAATTATATGATATTCTATGTAAACATACACTAGATGAATGTCTTAGTCCTTAGTCCTTTTCCCTCTCTCTCTCTCTCTCTCTCTCTCTCTCGCTCTCTGTAGTGTAGATGCAGCCCACGTCCCCTTGAGGAGTCAGTCAAGGGCATTCCCAAAGAAACTGTATGCAAATGAACAGTGAGCCCGGAGCAGCTGCCTGGCCCCTCCCCTGGTCCAGATGCTGGGCCTGGGAGGGGAGTGGGGTGCTGAGCGGTGGCCTAAAGGGCCTCATAAAGTCACTGTAAAACCAATTTAGAACAACATTCATGATTTTTAAACATAAGAATTTTTTTAATCAGCCGATTTGTACATTTGTTGTATTGATTTAGGTGCTGTTTTGGGCATTGTGCTTTTTGGCATTACAAAATGGAGCGGTTTGAAGAGGCTGGCTTGAATTTGTCGTCAAGGTCATGCCCTTCTGTGAGGAACAGTCATCGCTGGCTCAGTACGCAAACTGGGAAATGGAAGAGTGGACTTACTGCAGGTTGAATAAAGCTCTGCTTCACTCACGCTACACACTTCCGAGCACTCAGGTCCGATGCATGAATACTGGGATCGCTCATTTTATGCCATATCAATCTTTTCCTCTTCCTCTCTCTTTGTTTCTCTCTCCCTCTTGACCTCATTCTCCTCCCTTCTCTTTTTCACACTCCGTCTAATACTGCTCTCATGCTGTGACGGTTCATTTTTCCTTTGTACGTGTGTGCTTCAGGCAGCAGTATGTTCTATCTGACAGTTTACATTAGCAAAAGCCTCTCAGCAATAGAATAAGCTGTTGGCCATTAATGACATCTACTCACTTTCTGAAAGCACACAGATACTGGTCAGGTTTTGCTTTTCATGTACACCCTCACCATGTTATAACCTGTTCAGCAACCCTTTGTTTTTCTATGTTGAACTCTAGGAGAATTGTTATTCGGTTTAAAACTTTTTTTTTATTGTCTAAAGATTTTATCCATTAGGAATTATTTGGATTGAGACAAATGGCCCCAACATACCAGAATGTAGCCTATTTTTTTATGTAAATCTACTGTTCCAACCAATGGCAGTGTTTGGGGAAACCCGTTCAGAAATTACACAATTGGGAGCAGATAATGCTTATTTGCTCTGCTCTTGGTAGATTGAGTTGGTCATAATGTAAATGATCCGGCTGAGTCTGTGGTTTTTAATTTTGTGCATTGTCAGTATATCACCCGCAGATTTTTCCACTCCCATCTGCACTTTTATGGGTCTCACGCTAATTTACCCTGGTAAGTAAATCTGGCCCTCTGATCTTTAAGAAGAAAAAAAATGATATTCCAAGACTGAGTACAGGTCCTTCTAAACAAATTAGCATATTGTGATAAAAGTTCATTATTTTCCATAATGTAATGATAAAAATTAAACTTTCATATATTTTAGTTTCATTGCACACCAACTGAAATATTTCAGGTCAATCTAAAAAAAATAGCATATTTCATCCGACCAATAAAAGAAAAGTGTTTTTAATACAAAAAAGTCAACCTTCAAATAATTATGTTCAGTTCTGCACTCAATACTTGGTCGGGAATCCTTTTGCAGAAATGACTGCTTCAATGCGGCGTGGCATGGAGGCAATCAGCCTGTGGCACTGCTGAGGTGTTATGGAGGCCCAGGATGCTTCGATAGCGGCCTTAAGCTCATCCAGAGTTTTGGGTCTTGCGTCTCTCAACTTTCTCTTCACAATATCCCACAGATTCTCTATGGGGTTCAGGTCAGGAGAGTTGGCAGGCCAATTTAGCACAGTAATACCATGGTCAGTAAACCATTTACCAGTGGTTTTGGCACTGTGAGCAGGTGCCACGAAATCTTCATCTCCATAAAGCTTTTCAGCAGATGGAAGCATGAAGTGCTCCAAAATCTCCTGATAGCTAGCTGCATTGACCCTGCCCTTGATAAAACACAGTGGACCAACACCAGCAGCTGACATGGCACCCCAGACCATCACTGACTGTGGGTACTTGACACTGGACTTCAGGCATTTTGGCATTTCCTTCTCCCCAGTCTTCCTCCAGACTCTGGCACCTTGATTTCCGAATGACATGCAAAATTTGAGCGACAGTCCAGTGCTGCTTCTCTGTAGCCCAGGTCAGGCGCTTCTGCTGCTGTTTCTTGTTTCAAAAGTGTCTTGACCTGGGGAATGCGGCACCTGTAGCCCATTTCCTGCACACGCCTGTGCACGGTGGCTCTGGATGTTTCTACTCCAGACTCAGTCCACTGCTTCCGCAGGTCCCCCAAGGTCTGGAATCGGTCCTTCTCCACAATCTTCCTCAGGGTCCGGTCACCTCTTCTCGTTGTGCAGCGTTTTTTGCCACACTTTTTCCTTCCCACAGACTTCCCACTGAGGTGCCTTGATACAGCACTCTGGGAAAAGCCTATTCGTTCAGAAATTGTGTCAAACCCTCTCGCTTGAGCGTGTCAATGATGGCCTTCTGGACAGCAGTCAGGTCGGCAGTCTTACCCATGATTGCGGTTTTGAGTAATGAACCAGGCTGGGAGTTTTTAAAAGCCTCAGGAATCTTTCGCAGGTGTTTAGAGTTAATTAGTTGATTCAGATGATCAGGTTAATAGCTCGTTTAGAGAACCTTTTCATGAAATGCTATGTTTTCATGAGCTGTATGCCAAAATCATCAGTATTAAAACAATAAAAGACCTAAAATATTTCAGTTGGTGTGCAATGAATCTAAAATATATGAAAAGTTTAATTTTTATCATTACATTTTGGAAAATAATGAACTTTTATCACAATATGCTAATTTTTTAGAAGGACCTGTAGTTTGAATGGTTTTTAATGTTTCAATGGATAAGGGATCTGGAATCAGTGCATGTAAAACCATCTTTCAACATAATACAATAAGATGCTAATGCAGCATCCTTTTGAGATAGCCATCTCCAAACATCTCCCTAAATGTGTAAGATGTTGTGTGTGGGATAAAATTGATGGAACAGGAAGTGTGTGTGCTTACACAGCTAGTCAGGCAGGAAATCAAGCCCAGCGTAAACAGACTCAAAGCTTAATGATTACCCTTGTTAAGCCGTCTGCTCCAAACAGCAAACCTTTAGAGGGGGACGTGTCTCTCGCTGTCTTTTTTTATTTAAACAGATGTGTATTGGATCTCACAGTGCACTGCAGGTAGATGGTTTATATTCGGCTCCTTGACAGAGAAAATTGAGAGTCAGCCAACTGGCGCTAGAGAAGAGGTGAGAATGACAGCGACATGTGCGTATGCTTGCCACATAAATGTAAGCTTATTGATCCAAGGTTGGGGGGAGTGGGGAATTTTTCCACATTTTCACCTCTGTGTTTCGCCAAAGCCGTTATTATCTCATGCCACACTGAGTTTATCTGCCATATCTCTCCAACTCACAGAATACTACATGCATGTGCACTCCCTGTGTCGCTTGAATGTGCACGGCAAGCCCAGACACCCATCTCACAGCAATCGCAGAGCTCTGGCACTGAAAATGATGGATTGCTCATGGAGTAAAACAATAGAAAAAACATTATCAAAAAGCACATATCAATTGCTGGTAAGAATCAGGATGGATGTTGTTGCATTATCAGTGAAGGCTGATCACTATGCAGTTTACATAGAGCATAATACTGCCCTCTTGGGGACGATGGCTCAACATAACCAGAATGGATGACCTTTGAACAAGACTTAAACAATAAGCGACGTCCACCTCACAAAAAGCATCCCAATCTGTGATCTCAGGTTAGATGGTTCTTGGGTGGCTAACCGACTAAGCGTCTCTTCTCGTTTAAGGCATAATAGCTTAATTCCCATGGGTGCATTTGTTACCATAGCAATGCCTTTATATACAATAAATACCAGCCATGGCTATAATGTTCTAAAAGCAGGGCCAGATCTTTTTGTATCTATTTATTTAGTAAAGCAAAGACTTAATCTGTGGTGAGGATGGATGGATGTTTGGGTGGATGGATTGGTGGATTGATTGATCAATTAATCAATCAATAATGCATATGGCTCCATAATAATATGACCCTTTAAAAAAAGTATTATTGAGTCTAAGAAATTGCTTGTACAAGTAAAATACCAATAGATTCAATTTCAGGCCAAGTACACAATTATACGGGTAATTTTTATAAACTGAATCGCATATTAAAAAATCATGTCCACGTGAAAACGCAACTGAAAAATCTCATAAAAAGCTGCGGTATTGAAAATAACAGTGTTCATGTGTATAGGGCCTCAGTTTAATAATTTTTTTGTGTGATTTCTGGGTAAATATTGTGGAAAAATGTTCTATTTTTCTATCTCATTTGCTGTCATGAAATTGTATTACGCATCCACATTACGTCGGCCACCTGTATACTGTAATCAATATCAGCCATAAATATCCTTTAATATGGCATTACCATCTGATACTGATACCATTTATGAAAAGTTGCTTGCTCGTAAATGCAATTTTGAACAGGATCATGGAGAGCTACTAGGGCATCAGCTCATTTCCAAAGTGCCAGGACTTAGCATGGCGGACAGATTAGAAAAAAATGGTCTAGAGAAGAGTACTTAATACAATAATCTCAGATGTGCTGGTGGCAGAGGCGGGTCTGCTTTAGCACAGAAAAATAAATTAAGAATGGAGCGCTCAGCTGCCACATTAATGAGGTAAACCAGGAACAACAAGCTCACTTACACCTGCTAACCACAATTGAGTGCCAACTCACTGCCTCTCCTCATTTTTGAAAGTTAAAAAAAAAGAAAGTAGGAAAGAAAAGAAACTGAGAATGTGCAAGGGAATACAAACACTGCCTATTTCAAACAAAACATTATTGAGTCTGCACGCTTGTTGCAAACATGAACAAAAGGCTTTAGTCAATGTTCCATTCCGACAAATCTCATTTTCTGCAAAAGTTTCTTCATAATCCAAGACTGTCTTTTTATAAGACTTGTATACATCTAGGGGTGCTAAAGAAATCTTAAAAGTGGCCAGGGTATATTATAAGCCTTATCAGCTAACGGGTGGTGGTTTTCGTAAGCACACAACAATAGGGATAACCAAAAGTCTTTAATCAGAAATCTTCAGAACATACAGTATATAGACAACCCACGCAAACTGAAACAACATGGAAAAATGAGCTGAGGAAACTAAGGGCTCAAATTCACAGGGCCCGTTTTTCAATATGTGTTCTTGTCTGTACTTGTGTTTTCATGAACTTGTGAAACGTCATCAGTCGCTGCCCAAGCACTGTTCCATTTCAAAGTTCACATCAAGCCAAGTACAGTTCAAATCCCTGGATGTGTTCTTGATCCGCTGCTTTTATCGAGGATGCATCGAGAGGTGACTTGTGTGGACTCGAGACAGCCAGGTATCCCAGAACGCATCTCGCACCAACCAGCAAGTGTCAATAGCGGATGAGAAACCCTGCGTAATTTCAAAATACTACTGTTAATGTGTGATGAAATGTAGTTAAAAGACTTTTTCAGGCGAGAATTTACTTGTTTAAAGATCAAATCTCTGGTTTATTCATAAAGAGAGTGCAAAAAATGCATATGTAAAAAATGTTGTGAGATCCAGTCGATCAGCGAGCGCTCAGCACTCGTTAACCCCACCGAAGGCAGCCTTTCCTCGGCTAGTCCTTCTGACGTCTGCCGCTGGCTCTGATGTCTCTGTGGTGGTTAAACATGAGATATAATTCGTCTTGTGTACATCTAATGAGCGATCTAGGGCGCTGATTTTGTATGTTTGACTGAATTGTTTGCTTTATTTCTTGTATAACTTCTTCTTGTATAACGCTGCTGTTCCATTTGCAGAATCGCCGGACTTGTGTCGAACTTGGCAAATCTGAACTACCAAGGACGCAAGTCAGCAGTTTGTGTACTTGGTATTGAGAAACGGCCAGGGAGTAATGAGGTTACTAAATAAACAACAGGTGAACGTAATCAGTAACCAAGGGAACTAAGTAACAAACAACTCAGATAAAGCAGAACGGAACAGAACCTTGCTCCTCCTTGAATGTACAACCACAAAATGGCTCTGCTGAAAAATAAAGCATCCCTGAAAGTATGTCTCCAACTAGAGAAAGACCAAAATGAATGAAGAATGCATAGAGAAACGAAGTGCAAATGCAGAAAAGGGCCTTGATCAAAGCATGTCTCCTGAGCAAGAGAGAACTCTCAGCCCAACAAAAGGTCAAGGGTACTTTAAGCTGTGAGAACTGGATGCACCCAATGAGCATCATTAACGTGAGTGCTTGCCTGTTATCAACTTGCATACAGTATACACTCTCAGAGTTACACAATACACCCATTAGGCCACTGCCACTGAATAGAGGCCTTTGAGAGATGCACTTTTAAATTTTGTCGCAAGTGCAGGTTTAATTACGAGAATAAAATTGATATTCGCACAATCACCCTTTCATTAGTTTTCTAAAACAGTTGAGTGTCACGTGAAATACATTTAGGGTGTGACAACACTTGTAGTTTGGTTCTCTTGGTTCTTTTAGACTGGACCAAAAAAGAAAATGTGTGCTGGGCTATATGAGCTCATTGTATGTGCGTACATATGATGGTATTTTTACCAGCTGAGAACTCTGGAAGAGCTTATAAAATGTTCAAATGAGTCAAAGCAACAGGAGGAATTCCTCCATTGCAGACACAAACGAAGATCTGCAGCGAGGAGATGCGGTTTTGATGACTACTAAACTGTAATGGGCAATGTAACTCCTTTGGTGGGGAAAAAAACAGGTATGCTTGAGCATTCTGTCCTTAATAAGCAGACTGAGACCCCTGAATTGATAGAGTGTGTTTGCGTGCGTATCTGGAGCAGATATATGCAGGAGATTTTAAAAGCATTTTAGGCAGAGAAACCTCTCTTAATTACTTCTGATAGTTTAATTATGCTTCCCGTTTGCCAGGAGCATCAACCTGCCAGACTCAAGCGAAACAGCTTTATTTTCATCATTTCCTCACTGTCTCTTTCTGTCTTTCTCTGGATGGCTGCGCACCCTCCGTGTTTTCTTTGGTGAACGCAGGTGTTCATTTCAGAGTTGTCGCTGGCAAAAGCTACCAAACTAGATGCAAACACACAAACATGTGCGTACACCCCCTCTCTTCTCCTCCTGACACCTGTGGGGGCCATTGTTTCTGACAGGAGAGGAGGACACGCTGCAGATGTTGGGATGGTAATGAAGTGTGAGAGAGGGGACGTCCAGGACGTCCATTGTAATCATACTCCGCACTTCCAATCCTTGGCTCCTTTACTTAATTAATGCAGATATAGTCAGACTGAGCAGGCTGGAGACGTGTAAATCCAGATGCTGCTATTTTGCCTTTGCCCATCCTGGTTTCATGCCTGTCGACAAGGCCATTGTAAAGCGATTTGAATTGTATTCAATTTTAGGATATAAAAAGTAAGTGTTGCTTTTCAGGATTTATTCCAACACAAAGCTAATACTTGTACATAAAAGCATAGTTTTTCAAAGACCTAGATGTAGTAGGATTGCAAACACCTGTGCTCTCCACGTTGGTCAGGAAAACTGAGGAAGTCAGTCCCACTGGGATCAATTTAATGGAGGCATCACAGAGTTGGAATGAGCTGCTGTGATTTAACATCTACAAGAGTCGCCTCATTGGCCATTCCACTCAGGGTGAGCAATTAAGACTTTTTCATAGACCCAGATTGACCTGACGACCTCAGACTGAGGAGAACTCCACAATCGTACTGCAAACAAAAGCTCTTGTTTAAATACAGTACACTCATACATAGTACCTCACTCTTATACGTACCACACATTTTAAACTCTATATAGGTAAATGACAAATACATAAATAAATAAGTCAAATC
This sequence comes from Gobiocypris rarus, assembly GCA_023029165.1. Taxonomy (NCBI): domain Eukaryota; kingdom Metazoa; phylum Chordata; class Actinopteri; order Cypriniformes; family Gobionidae; genus Gobiocypris; species Gobiocypris rarus. Next base: position 16,062,586 of record CM040923.1, read on the forward strand.
CAATTTTTATGTATTAAACTATCAGGAAATTAAAAACAGCATCAGATCATTGACCCAATTATCAAGCACAAACCGGCATTAAAAAATCCTCAGTCTGGACAGCTGAGGTTATGTTTGTGTGTGGGTCTCTACGGCAGGCTCGGCGCTGTGGATTGGGCCGAGGATCAGGTCGGCTTTGGAGAGCATTCATTAAATGTGTTTGTCAAGAGTCTGATAAATAAATTATTGTGATGAGTGACATCCATTCAAGTGCTTGTGGACTGAAGGCCTCTAGGACAATGGCTCTGAAACACATTTAGTTGCGTCAAAATAAACAAACATGTTCATGGACTACAATCAAACAGGAAGAGAGAGTGTTGAGGGAAGAAAGAGAGGGGCTGAGAGTGACAGAGGCAAGTGATGGAACCTGGAGAGAGAGCAAGCATGAGAGAAAAGAGGGCAACCCATACAATAATATATCCCAGGACATAAGAGTTACCTAGGAAAATTGGGGGGAAAATACACTAACACTAAAGTTTAGTGTCTGTAATATTAGGAATCTCTTATAATCATTAAGATACATTAAAAACAGTTATACTGTGGAATATTATTACCATTTAAAATAACTTTTTCTATTTTAAAATGTAATTTATAAATGAAATTTACTTTTTATTCCCAATTTATTCCGGCAAGGTCGTCAGTGTCACAATCCCAAATCCTTCTATGTTGATTTGGTGACTTTTGAACTTTTGAACAGTAGCATACTGTATATATATGTGTCATGAGTTTATCAGAATCAACTCTTTACTACATTCTCTCAAAGGGACAGTTCACTTAAAAATAAAGAATGCAATTTATTACCTGCCAGCCAGATACAGCGGTGACCGAAATTATTAGAATATCTAGCATCTGGGAGTCGTCTTATTGGGCCTGGATTTATTTTCCAAGTGGACAATGACCCAAAACATTCTTCTAATGAGGACTACCTGCGACAGAAGGAATCTGCTGAAACACTGAAAATGATGGACTGGCCCCAGAATGAAAATTCAGAAATGAAGCCTCAACCACCATTTGTGGCAAGTTGAAAAATAAACTGGACAGACTTTTGGCTTCAGTTACAGAAGGCATGGGATAACATTAGTGTTGAAGTTCTCGCAGGAAATATATTGACACTATGCTAGAGAGATGCTATGCTATGCTGCTGTAATTGCTGCAAAAGGTGGACATATCAAATATTAAAGTTAAAAGTGGATAAAAAAAACAGTACGACTCACTTCATCTGATATTTGATGGTCAGAGCAACCATCTGCATGTTTCATGAACATTGTGAAATGAAATCATGTTTTGGAGGCAAAAAAGGTCAATATTTTCAGATCTGTTAGGTGTTCTAATAATTTAAGTCAATATTTAGCCGGCAACAGATCATAAGTGTTGAAAGTTTGTGGTTTTAACATGAGCAATATTCATCCACATTCAGAGTAAATTCCACTACAAAGTAGTGAACTAGGTGAACTAGATGTTTCCAAAGTAGTGAACTAGGTGTTGGACTCGGAATCTGTTCAGTTTGCCAGACAGTATTATTAAAATGCATGTCACTCCCTTAATTGCCTGTCAGTCCAAAATGATGAGAGCTGCCAGGTTAAAGTCCACTACTATAAGCTGAAGTCATCATAGCATATATTGGTTTTCCTCTTTCTAAAAGGTCTTTGCAAAAGAAAAGGCAAAATAGTGGCTGGAAGCACACATGCGATCACAGCAGGTGATGCATGTGTGAGAGAACACAGTATTTTAGCACTCCCGGGATCCAGTATTAAGTAAACTAATGACCCAACAACACAGCCGGGCCTTGGTAATATATCATGATGCCTAAACGAATTGCCCTGTCCCACAGCAATGGGACATCGATAGATTCCTTGTAAAACACAGCAGTCGTGTGCGGAAACCTTCATAATGGGAAAACGTGCTTAAACATGTAAGTGGGTCATTGTTGAAGGATCAATAACGCTTTTTGCTGAAGTCCAGATGAAATCAAAATGGACCCCATTTTCTTTCTTAATAACAATGGTTAGGTGTGAAAATTTTTCACGATTTTCACATGCGATTTGTCTGTTCAGATGAATCAAAATGTTAAATCACTCTGTAACAGAAGGTGGCACTTTTAAAACAGCAGGTACTGTATAGCACGGTTACTTCAGGAAACAGAAAGTGCTGCACAACTTTTCCGACGCACACTTAACACAGAAAAGAAAGGCTGTTTAGATATATGAATTCGCTATGGTGTTTTTTTAAATACCAAACAAAAGACTATAGAGACAAGAGCCGGTTCGGGATTCTCTGTCTACTATTTACTGTCAAATCGAAAAATAGTCTTTAGCCAACTCTGGGCATGTGACCAAAAATGCAAATCTTAGTGGTTGGCGCGTTGCTCTGCAGTGCAAAAAAAATAAAAATACTGTCTCATTGTTGGCCAATATACGTTTTACTCTGAGAATGGTTTAGTAAAAAACAAACAAATATGCTCAAAATTTTCACACTGAATACTTGTTTTTCCTGTTTAACTTGAAAAACCCATTGTTAAAGTCTTCCAGTTAAAGTGTAACCTACTGCATATTCAGCATAATAATCCCTCATCATAACTTAATTTTAGCTAGTTATAGATACCACTTAGCAAGTATCTAGAGGCAGTGCCAAAAACTCTGATTCAATTGAAAACTTTTCTTGGTTTCAATTAGTCCTATAGAAGTAATGACAACACGAGACGTCATTGTGCACTATGGGCAGTAGATTGTGCTGGTTTTGATAATATAATGTAATCCACGTCATCTAACACAACCACAGCACCACTGTTGCCTATCACCTTGGAAGTGTCCTTGACAATGGTAATCCACCATGACAAAATGTATAAATCATGCTAATTTATTTACAGGCAATAACAACAACAAAAATCTGAATTGATTTGGCCAAACCTAACAAAAAGTTCATTTGGAATCTGAATTGGAATGGCAGAAAGACAACTTTAATGAATTTTTTATTTTTTTTTAAATCACAGGTAAAGTTATTATTCAGGTAAAAAATTAATTTATACACATTTTTTATTTTACTTTCTGGTATTCAAAATCTGCATTTTGTCTGTCACCTCAGATTAAAGGGTTCGTTCACCCAGAAATGAAAATTCTGACATTAATTACTCACCCTCATGTCGTTCCCATAAAACCCATAAGACCTTCGTTCCTCTTTGGAACACAAACAAATCAGAGAGCTCTCTGACCCCTCATAGACGGCAACGCCATTACCACTTTCTTTATTACCTTTCTGGGCCTTGAAAGTGGTAATGGCGTTGCTGTCTATGGAGGGGGGCGGATTTCATCAAAAATATATTTGTTTGTGTGCCAAAGATGAACAAAGGTCTTATGAGTTTGGAACGACATGAGGGTGAGTAATTAATGAAAGAATTTTCATTTTTTTGTGAAATAACACTTTAAGGAATTGAATGGGAATTTCCCGTGTGAAAAAGAAGAGCATTACTTGTACTGGATGTGCACTTGTTGTTTACTTAAAAAGCTATATTAAAAAAAAAAAGTGTATTTAAGTATGCTTGGACTATATTTTCATGACTATGTTTCTTAACACTTGAGTGCATTTTTTAAAAGTGCACTTTGTAATACATTAAAGTCTATTTTAAATTATTGTTATTATAATCTTGTGTTGTGTTTTAAAGAAGCACACGTATTTTGAGGTGCTGACTAACATTCTAAAGCAAACTATAGAAGTGTGTTTCTTTTCAATTGAATGATGCACAACATTGGCTTCTAGCTTAATGCTTTTCTGCTACCAACACTAGTTTAGGTTGAGGATGTGAAATGAAAAGTATGAGATATGTGTAAGAACAACTGTGAGCTCTTGTTTTTAAACATATTGGTTGTAATAGCCAGCAGTGAATTGTGTTGTCGTCACGGCTGTGTAGAAGACCCTGCAGGGAAAAATGTGGTGGCGTGAGAGTTCCCTGCCCAGCTGAAGCATCCACCGTTCAAGCCCACGCTCTGCCACTTTGGATATGTCATGACCAATAAGGATGAAAAATTGGACTGTTTGCGCCAATCCTGCTCTGAGACCACGCTCAGAGTCCTTCCGCACTTGCCTGAAGGTGCAGAGCCCCTTGCGCTCAAAACAAAATGGCCTTTTAACAAGGTCTGAATCAAACACAATGCCTCCCCAAATGGCTACTCGGCTTTCTTTACCAGGTCAGATGCTAACAAAAGATGCTAAGCTTGCAGGAGTATAGTGCTACTAATCACAACCAGAGCCTTTACCCAGCTGGTTTACGCAGGTATAAGAGTGTTAACTAACTATTTGCACAATTAAAATCCATATTAATCAATTAATGTATTGTTCGCAGTTCTATCAACCTTCTTCTTTGAACATGTGCACAGTCTGACCTCACATACAATGACCTTGCAGAATGTGTGGGCTTTTCTACCAACTCAAAACTTTGAAGGACAACACATTGTTTACTAAAATGCAATGAAAAGAACAGAGATCCACATAAATGCTGACATTAAACGGCTTTAAAACTGCTGAAATCCCTTCCTTTATCCTTTATCAATACAAACAATTTAAATTTGTAACCTTTTTCTGCTGCTGAAGGGAAAAATCCAGCTTAATGTTGACGTCACCCTCCCCCTGAGGACTTTTAATATTTTCTCGAGGGCTTGACTATCCATATTTCAATAAGGTGTGTTTGTGTCTTTTCCATCCAGAGAGTGAAATCAATATTGCATTAGTCAAACTCTTTAACCCATGAAGGGGAAATAGATAGCCAAGTCACACAAACCTTTTCACTTTTCACGAGAGCAAATAGGCTGCTTAGAAATTGGGTTGCAGCCTTTGCATTTGACATATTGAATAAAAATGACAGATTGACAGAGGTAGAGCACACTGTTTTTATATTATTTGGAGCATGTATTGATTTCCTCAGTGACTCGAAATTAGGTATTTGAACCAGGTGGAGGTCTTGGTGTGTGTGCCCTGTTAAAAAAGACCAGTCATTAGACTATGTATATGGGACACTGCTTGACTAGCTTAACCACCAATATTACCTTGGTCAATTGAGTTCTGCTGGTCAAGAGCATGGCTATGTGTCCTTAACCGTCAGGTCAGGTTTTCATGACTTCCATGATACGTCTCAAGATGGTATCCTTTTTATTGTATTTCTTAACGCATTTTGTCATATATATATATATATAAAAAAGCTCAGTAAAAATGCCCAAAAATACCATAGCAAAATATGAACAGAGACCACAGCTTTAAGCACTTACAACATAAAGTTTTGAATAGAAAATAAACATAATTGTGATATTTGTTAGGAAATATCATATATAAAAATTTTTTGGAGCCATATATAATTGGGGTTATTTAAAAAAACAAAAGTGCTTTTGCTTTATTCAGTTTCAGCCACGGAGGTTAAAAGGTTAATATAGAAGAAATGTTATTGTTTTCTGCATTGCTGCACCACGCTTGGTTAGGACGCTGTGAAGATTCATTCTGGTCTAAGATGGTCTTTTCAGCAGGATGTGTTGGGTGAACACTTGCTGTGTGGGGCTGTGTACAGAAGTTTTGTGTGGTATTTTGACTGGTGTGTGCCATGTGGCTGTGCGATTTAGCAGTGCGTGAGGCATGTCTGGTGTGGTGTGTGTGTGTGTGTGTGTGTGTGTGTGTGTGTGTGTGTGTGTGTGTGTGTGTGTGTGTGTGTGTGTGTGTGTGTGTGTGTGTGTGTGAGTGCTGTGGTTGGCTGGGTGGCAGGTGATAAAGGCTGAGTGGACAGATAGGGGATGAAAGCCGTGCAGGTGTTTGGCTGTGAATGGACAGGGAACCTCTCCAGCCCCCTGGCATTTCTAATGAAACCAAACGGATGCATGCGTATCTGTGTGTGTGTGTGTGTGTACGTCTGGTCTTTGAAGCCACAGGACAAAGACTAACCTTTAACTCAAGGTAGCTTGCTGCTGAAGCTGGCCTCAGACTTTCTCTCTCACTGAAGTCGCGGAGCAGCGTTCTTCTAATCTGTAAATGAAAGAGCAGAGGTCAACAAAAACTAATATATTGTAAAATAATATGTAATCTAGACTATACATGAAGAAAATCCTAAAGACTCGAGTGATGACCCATTCACAAATGAATCACTCCTTTGAGTCCATTCTTTTCAAAGACTTGTTCAAACAAGTTGGCAAATTGGTCTAAATTGGTTCACGAATCAGATTGATTTATTTGTTCGGTTTCAGTTGATTTATTTGTTCAGCAATGGCGACGACTTTTTGGTCTTGAAAATTAATGTCTAGACACAGTTAACCAGTTTACACGTGCCTGCAAAAATATACATTTGATTACATTTTGGAAAAAAGAAGAAGATTCGTCAATGTGCATTTGATCATTGTTTGTGTTCAGATTTATTTCAACATTGTCTAATAATCCAAATGTAGCTGTATACGTTATTATTATACAAAGCAATGGACATGCAATGATATTGGGTGTACAGATGAAATGCCATAAATAATGCTTGTCCCTTCTGTGTTTGTTGCAAAGATATCTAATTATGATAACATAATAATTAGTGGTGGGCCGTTATCGGCGTTAACGCTGTCTTCCGAACTCGGGTGCGCACCCGCGAACCGTAGCCTACTCGAGTCCTGACGAGCGTGACTGACATGCTGTAAGCAGAGCTGTAAATCTCGTTTCTGCTCGTCGTCAGTGTTCTTTAGAGCATTCGCAGTACATTCACGGCAGATAGACCCAAGTGCCATTACGTACTGAAGCTTTGGTAACAAAATAAACCGTTCAAAAACAAAAATATAAAAGTTAGGTGAACAACGCTATTCATTTTGCCACCTTCTTGCTCTACGTCGTTACCAAGTAACGGGGTAAACAGCTGCTGTTTTGATGACGCAAACGCACCCCGGTTCGGACCATAGACTGTATGGTTCGGACCCAAATAATATAATATGAATATATTATAGCCGGGGAAGGGGGAGGAAGGGAGCATTCGAACTTGGGTTTGGTCCAGGCAATCGAACCAAGTGTGAAAGCACCAGTCATTGTTTGGGTAGCACACATATTCTGAATGCCTTCAGCAGAATTCAAATGAGCCATTTTAATCTAGATTAATCTAGATTAATTCCAAGATCACAGTGAGATTAATGTAGATTAAAAAAATTAATCTATGCCCACCACTAATAATAATGTTATTTTATTGTTGACACACACACATATATATATATATATATATATATATATATACATACATACATACATACATACATACATACATACATACATACATACATACATACATACATACATACATACATACATACATACATACATACATACATACATACATACATACATACATACATACATACATACATACATACATACATACATACATACATACATACATACATACATATATATATATATATATATATATATATATATATATATAATGATCCAAAGTAACTAGCTACTTAAGTAGTTTTTCCAGTGGATTTACTCTAACTATTTTGATTATTTTTTATATATTTTTAAACTTTAGACACAATATAGCTTGAGTCTTGCTTAATCTGTTCAACATACTGTGCAAGGAGGAAACGGGAAGATGGTCTTATGGCACAATCAATAGACTCAAATGCAAGCATTAAGAAATAACCCATAAAGCCAGTGTCATTTCCTCTTGTTGATTTTCCAATCAGCTGGGTAATCTCACTCTCTCAGTGGGGAAGAAGAGTTCGGTATCGACAGGTCGGTTTCACAGCTGACGTCCTGCGTGTTCATTTGTGGGCTGCTTGAATTGTGTAATGTGCTGTGGAACCAGGATAAAGAGCAGTCTCAGAGCTCCGCACCACAGGTGCTTCCTGTCACTGGGGCACAGGCTAAAAATGCGGCCCACAGAGAAGCTGAACAAGGATGGAGTAACAACACTTCAGCCTCAAGAAGGTCTCTGGGATTGTTATTTACTCACTCATGTCCTTCTAAACCTTCCTAAGACAAATAAAACCCCACTACAAACCCACCACGAAAGTAGTCAATATGAATTGTGCATTATATTCCAAGTCTCCAGATGAAGAACAGACTGAAATGTAAGTTATTTGCCTCATCTGAAAGCGGATTTGCACTACATTTGGTGAAGAAGTTTACTACCATTATGAATAGGTGTATGAATGTGAATAGTATGAATGAAAATCGGATGTACAACATCTGCCATGGCTTTATCATGTAACTCGCTGCGCTAATTGCATTGAATCACTGCCATTCATAACTCCTGTTAAAGTAGAATCTGTGCGAAAGTATTAGATCCAGACATTTTTCACCTACTGTCTTTTGAACACTATGATTTCGGACATACTACTCTTTTTTAACATACTACATAGTAGGGAAAAATGCCATATTTGGACACAGTGACTGAAAACCTTCCTCTCCACTGTAGCTCTCAAATGTCATTTGTTCATCTGCGTATTACAATAAGTCGCATTCAGTCGTGATATATGAGAAACCATTGTCATTTGATGATTCATGTATGCACTCTTCATTGAACCTGTTGATCTGGTTCACATATCTGACTAAATCTGTTCATGAATCAGACTGATACGGTTCACTAATCAACCCACGGACTCAATGATTCAGTAGCAGTGGATCTTTAGTCAACAGCTCACTGGAGGGGAAGATTATCAGTGAATAATGACTTTGGTAGTGACTAAATAATGAATTTGAGTTTCTCACACAAAGCTATCATATGACCTCAGAAGTTGTTATATGACTTGGGATATAGTATAGACCACTCATATAGTGTTTCTTGGTGTTTTTAGCCATGGTCACTATGAATAACTGTTGTATTGAAATTAGTGTAATGTAGCGATTCTTCAAAATTGTCCTTTTGTGCTAAAAATAAAAATATTTTATTAATTTATGGATGATCTAGGTCTTTGAGACAACATAAATCTCCAGAAAGCAAACAGATAAATCTTTTAAGAGCACTTTTTAGTGTTAAAGCTATTTAAATATAAGGATGGACTGAGCTATTCGACGGGCAGCATGTGGCTGCCAAGCAGAGCAGATTGTTGAGATGACCATTTGAAGTAATCAAATGGGCATGCTCACATGGACTAGATCGTTTTCGTCTTTCTTTAATGTGAAAAAAAAGAAGTGATTTGTCTTTGTCAGTGTTGGAGCCCAGTTATTGACAACATAGCGTGCGCACAGCAGCGACAGCTATGAGAAAGAGAAAGCCATCTCTCCTCAGAGGCTCTTTATCCAGGCTTTGATGCACAGATTAAAAGCTATTACTTTAGACTGGCAGGTGCGGAAAGGCAATGCATGGATAGACAATCACATATGGAAAAAAGAAAACAAAGGCCTATCATTTTATCAGTAGAATAAATAACACTGCTGGCACAGGGACAAAAATTCCAAGGTCTACTGAATTATTTCCTTGTGTCAACATAAATGGGGAATTCATGAAGAAGGAAGCGCACCCGCTGTTACACATTGTCTGTGCACACTGTCTGCATGGCTTAAGTGCCGATTCACAAAATCAATTATGCTAATCAAGTAACAACGCAAACATGCTTGCAAAATCCATCCTGTGAATTGGTTCAGAGTGCTACGTTGTGACGGATAAAGCAGATTTGGCATATTTTACTGAAACTGTACAGTATCACTTCTACATGATTCAGAGTATCACTTCTACATTTTTTAATCCCACTCAGGCAAGATTATGTACTGCTCCAACCCGCTTCCGGCAAATATATGAAAATTTAATTTCACATTTTATCCCGCAAAAGCCCATTGGAAAAGGTCTGTCTCTAGAATCTATAGGCTATTTTTTCCCTTCTAATTTCCACATACACAATGCTTCAGATCTCCAGTGACAGACTTCAGATGATTATATTTTGCGGGAGCCCACAAGTAATTTCTTTCTCCCGCTTTCTGCGCACATATCAGTAACTTCCCTCCCACAAAACTTGTCCCAGATTGCAGACCTCTAATTCAGACAAATTTGATGATTATGCCATGATCAGAAAACATAGTCAAACGTATCTTTTAAATAAAAGTTTTTAAATAAATACACTACACTTTAAAGTCTGGGGTGGGAAAGATTTAGAATGATTTAGAAAGAAGTCTCTTTTGCTCACCAAGGCTGCATTTATTTAATCAAAAATAAAGTAAAAACAGTGATATTGTGAAATATTACAATTTAAAATAAAATAAACAACAAGGTCATCAGCAGCACAATGTTAATTGCTTCAGACAAATAGCATTATTTGAACAAAACATAATTTTCATAGAACGTGTGACTGACGATGAGTGTGTTTACTTGCGCAATCCCCACAAGGTCATGTAGACACATTAAAGGACGTTTCATTGGAGAAAGCTCATGAACACTTTAAGTAAAATTTCTGCAACTGTTTGATGAATTTGCCTTTCCATTTTGGAGATTTGCCAACAATGGTGGAAAATGATTCCCTTATATGACATGAACTGCTAACACCACCTTTGTGATCTAAACTGCTGAAGATAAAACGATGAGAGTGTCAACACATAATTAGAACAATACTGAATGTTTCTGAATGTTGCTGATGTTGACCCACACTTTGCGGCATGCTTTCGGTATCACTTGTCCCAGTAGGCTGGCTGTGGTCGTGTTCCAGCTTTGAGTCCATTAGAGTTGCTTTGAAACTACTTATGTGAGGTCTGAACCACTGCCAGAACGAACAGCTGCTTCGGTGTGTAAATCATCCTGTATAATGCAGGGGCTGTAAGCATGAGAATGCCCAGCCTCCCTGCCCACCAATCAATGAAGCACCAGCAATCTGACAGCTCCTACCGTCAAGCTCTCGAAACAAACGACACGAGTGGCACAATGATGGTCCCTGATCCCCATTTGTCTGCTGTCTACCTCACCAGTTAATTTGTTTCAACTGTTTTTTTATTTTATTTTTCTGGCCATGAAAGAATGACTTGTCATTCAACATCCCTGTCTCTTACAGTTTCCTTACATGGCTTCATGGCTTCTCTCTTCATCCCTCTTTCTCTTTCATTCCTTCCATTCAGTTCTACTTCATTGTTTCTGTTTGGGAAGCTGTCGTGTCCTTGCTCACGTTCTTTGCAGTTCTTGCCGGAAATGGGGTCGCATTAAAATGAGAATGAAATTCCAGTGTTAAATTTGGCAACACATTGCTGTGTGGTTTTGATCAGCCTTCTATTTACTCTTACTTTTAAATACTGTCAGACGTAGTCATAATCAACTATTTAATTAAGTCTATGTGAAGTAGTTTTGTTTGCAAAAATTATCCTATTAATGTATTTATTTAATTTTCAGTTTATTGTATTTCATTACCAAATAAATTCATGCCCCACAATGTGTAGTGTTGCAAATTATTATGCTTTGCAAATTATAATTTTTATTTCTTAACAGTAACCATTCTGACTTATATTTTTTAGCTTGTTTATAGTCAGTTAAAGTTATTGATAATGCTACTATTGCTCATACCTAGGATTAACAGTAAGGTCACATTGGCCAAATTTTGGCTAAATTTCATGACCAAGAAAAGTTCATTGTTTGTTGTCAATAGTGTAGCAATGTATGAAGCCCAGCTCACAATGAAGTCACTATCAAATCAAGCAGCTTTCTGTTGATCAATGCAGCGAATCACTGTGACCAACTTGAACCTATTGTTGTTTGGGGAAATCTTTCGCCCTCATGAATCAAGTGGATGACTGGATTTCGCCTGCAAAAGCACTAGCATTTGAATTGCGGAAAAGGAAATTCTATTATTAATTTATTTTCATTGGCTCAAATAGTGTGGCTGACTAGCATTGACAAAAGGGATCCGAACCATAATATCATAGAGACATTGGGGTAGTTCTTTGGACTTCATTAATAAGTAACCGCCTAGTAGCAACCACCCAGAAACCGCATAGAAATGCCACAGCAACACCCTAGTAACCCACTTACCACAACTTTTGCACAGGCAAATGTACTCACATTTTCTTCAGAAAAATCAAAAATGTAAGTCCCCCTCTCGAAAGTAACAGTGTGATTTACATGCTCTGTTTTTGTTCAATCATCTGTACTTACCTCAGCTTAGAATTTCTCATTACATGCCGGTTCACAGCATCCCTTGAAAGGTCATTGACTGTAATATAACTGAAGCTTGTGTTGAGTTATGTTAGCCTACAAGCAGCCAGAATGCTTTTACACGCTATCATGAGGCCACCCAGAGCAACCGCTGCAGATGGCACTGTGACATATTTCATATCCATGTGATTCAGAACAGAAGAAAGGGGATTAAACTCAATCCATGTCTTTTAATTGCTTTCACGCCCGATATGTAACAACAAGCAAAGGAGATGGAGACAACAACTCTTTGGCCTTTGATTAAAAGCTGTGTAGGAGCAGTAGTGTGTATGACAGCAGAGATATTGCGATTGTAATGCAGTTTGAGCTTTGAACGGTAAAGCCTGCTGACCCATGTGACTTGCCACTGCCAATTGTGACAGGCATCCATTTGATGATTATTCAGGAAGACACCCAAGACCCAGTTATGTCTGTTGGTGTGCATGTAGGCCCATGTAGTAGTACACAGATACATCCTAAACTATTTCCCAAGATAGAGACCCTAAAATTTAGCCTGAATGCCAGCCAAATTTAGCCCCGCCCACAAAATATTTTGCTCGGGCAATTCGGTCTGGACTCGATCCATAGAGGAGTTATTATGCCCAAACAGAAACTGTTCGGTCCAATGAAATTGTCAGGGCGGGCTTTAGACGATGGTGGACAGATGATCAACAGTAACGTAATCATCCACTTCATCAAAGGCGCTTTGGGTTGAATTTGCTACTATCCTAAACGGAGAACATGTTCGTATGCATTCACCTTCACTATTTCTCTCAGAAATGATGATCGTGTTGGTAAGTACTCTGTGTATCCTTAAATTCTTTTATTACAATACTGGCAAAGATCATTTGCACTCATCTTTTTCTTCTAACGTTACTTAATCCACTTAAGTTTTTTTGCAACGTCGCCCAAAATTTTGCTACTCAAAACTATAGCCCAAAACAATCCCAATAGCTTTCCGGTGGGTTCTCCGGAAAAAAATGGCGTTTGGTTGGCAAAATATGTTATTTTGGCAAGGTTGCCAGCTAAAATTCGCATTCCTGGGGCTATATATTACATAATTGGGGTCGCTCCAACCCGCGGATATGGAGAACATCCCGTGGGAAAAACACGGACTTGGCAACACAGTGCAGTTGAGCTCTGTTGATATTTGACAACTAACGTTACGAGTCGCTTCGTTGCTCTGATTGGTTGTAGGTCTATCCAATTGAGGTCTTTCCTGGTTCTGTTGAAACACACCTCATAATCAAAGCTCAATGGAGCGGTATCAGACTCATATTCTGACTAGAATTGAGTATGACCACATCAGGCTACCTAAAATGAGACATAATTCAGTTTTCAATTTCGAAGGTGTTATAATGTTACAGTCATAGGTGTCATTTAGAATGGCCCTGTCAATTTTAGCCATGGCCAATTTTGCCCTCTTACACTTTATGAAGTGGCTCACTGCAGATATGTGTCTAAAAAAGAAGCAGCACGAACAATTGTCCAGGAGGAATCTTAATGCATCTGCATAACAAGTGGAGATCTTGTTTTAAATGTTTTATGTTTTCATCAGTAGTGAAAAAAGGGACAGCAGCAGTGTTCTCTCCTCACACTCCATTCTATTGGTTTTCCACAGCTCGCTATCCATTCTAGTGAAACCACTAAACAAAATGCAAACAAATATGTTTATGCTGCTAAAATAGATCCACTGACATAAAGCTGCAATTTGATATTAAAATAAGTTATTTTAGGCCAGATTAGCATCATATAATCATCCCTCATAAAGGAATTCATTCACCACCACCAGTGCCATTATGCTATTTTAAAGGTTCCTAATTTTGTTGTGAGGTCTAATACAAGATAAAAAAACACTTTAATTTTCTCATAATAGACACAGAGCAGGCATAACATAATGACCACCTATCTAATATTGTGTTGATCCCCCTTTTGCTGGCAAAACAGCCCTGGCACATCATGCCATGGACTCCACTAGACCCCTGAAGGTGTGCTGTGGTATCTGGCACCAAGATGTTAGCAGCAGATCCTTCAAGTCCTGTAAGTTGTGAGGTGGGGCCTCCATGGATCAGACTTGTTTGTTCAACACATCCCACAGATGCTTAGGTAGGTGGTACGTGTCAAAGTAACATCCTCATGGATGGCAGGACCCAAAGCAGAACATTGCCCAAAGCATCACACTGCCTCTGCTGGCTTGCCTTCTTCCCATAGTGCATCCTGGTGACATGTGTTCCCCAGGTAAGCAACGCACAGGCACCTGGCCATCCACTTGATGTAAACTAAAACGTGATTCATCAAACCAGACCACCTTCTTCCATTGCTTCATGGTCCAGTTCTGATGCTCACGTGCACAATGTTGGCGCTTTCGGTGGTGGACAGGGGTCAACATGGGCACCCTGTCTGGTCGGCGGCTATGCAGCCCCATACGCAACAAACTGTGATGCACTGTGTATTCTGACACCTTTCTATCAGAAACAGCATTAACTTCTTAAGCAATTTGAGCTACAGTAGTTCGTCTGTTTGATCGGACCACACGGGCCAGCCTTCACTACCCAAGTGCATCACTGAGCCTTGGCCACCCATGACCCTGTCGCCGGTTCACCATTGTTACTTCCTTGGACCACTTTTGATAGATACTGACTGCAGACCGGGAACACCCCACAAGAGCTGTCATCTAGCCATCACAATTCTTCCCTTGTCAAACTTGCTCAAATCCTTACACTTGCCCATTTGTTCCTGCTTCTAATACATCAACTCTGAGGACAAAATGTTCACTTGCTGCCAAATATATCCCAACGACTACCAGATACCATGATGAAGAGATAATCAGTGTTATTCACTTCACCTGTGAGTGGTCATAATGTTATGCCTGATCCATCTATTTCTCTATTAATAATGATATTCAAAACTTACAAGTATAATCTGCCTCAGAGTTGGCACTCATTAAACGAAAACTTGTAATAAAATGCTGAAATACAGCCGGCAATATTTGCCAAATGAAACCGATCATTATGTTTAAAAAACGGCTTGGGCAGCTTTCACTCTGGAGTGAAGCAGAGCAGGTTGTCAGAGCGATGATGAGAGCGTGATTGTCAGATGAGCAGTGTGCACTAGCTTTGGCACGTTATGCTGCAATCACTGCAGAATAGCTGGCTAACAGCCTCCGAAATGATTGGGAACTATCCCTCCCCCAGACCTCCAAAGCCTGCATCCAAAGCGTGAGACCTTCTCAGCTGGAGGGAGACTACAGCCGACCATCTGCCTCAGCTAAGGCCGACTCATTACACTGAGGTAACCTCAACAGTGACGTTGCAATATGTAAACATGCACCGTTAAGTATACGCCGCTCTGGATAACTTGGGCAGAGCACAGCATAACAGACGGAATAAATGGATCGGTGACTTATCTTTTTTTCTTGCATTGTCTCCAACATTCATCTCCAGCTATTTAATAGTCTGATATTGGAAGACGAAAGCAGCTCATTTGAGCGAATGAGTCACTCCACCCTGCTGATTTCCATTGAGTTGCTCTCATTCTGCGATTTAAGTTACTCTTCCGGCACTGTCAGCCAACAACAACCTTTCCCATTTCTCCCAACTGCCACTCCCCAGAGACAAGGTTTTCTGGCTTCAGAAGAATGCCATTCACAAGCCATACACTGTGCTCACTGTGGCCTTTCATTTCAAACAGAGTGTGTGTGTGAGTGTGTGTGTGAACTTCAGGGCCACAGTGCAATATAAATCGACTGAGGGGAGCCTAGTGAATGGTTTGATGGAGGAATGGATGACAAATAAGAACAGTGAGATGCCTTTTATTGGTGCCAGTTGAGTCTGTCCATTTCTCTTCTTTTTCTATGACTTTTTAAATCTGTTTTCTCCTCAAGGCCGCCCCCCACCCTTCCTTCTTTGACGTGCCGCTGTGCTAGAATCATAAGTCTGGAGGAAAGACATGCCGCACCCAGTTAAGAAGCTATTTCTGTGGCGTGCCTGGATTACTTATCCCAACGTGACACATTTGCCATCCTCTGCCTCTCTGCTGTAATAGCAGCTCCTGGAGTGAGTAATTACAAACTCAAATGTTTGTGTTAAATCACGACCTCGTGGCACAGCTCCGGAATCTATCCCATGTTTACGACTAATAAGATGGGATTGTCTTTGGTAATCAACTAAAAGATGCCCTGCTTTGGAAGACGACAAATATTCTCTTTCTCATTTATAAGTATGCTACACAAATTCGGTGTGCCTGTTGAGGAAGAATATTTAATATATTTAGTATATACCATAGTGCCCTGAAACAAATTAGCATAGTTTTTAAACAAAACCAACGGAAATTCAAGTACTGATTAAGAAAAAAACGTATTATTTTGCAGTGCATATTTGTGTATTTGTGTTTGAGCTTTTAAGGCAGACATGAATGAAAAACAAGCCAGTGCTTTGTTAAAACATCATGAAAAACCTTGATGAGAATGACTCATTCATCCTGTAGATATTATTCTCATCCATCCATTCTCATGGATAGACATTATTTTCATCCAATAGCTTTGCCCTTGTGCATCACAACCTTTCCCAGAAACTGAAATATATAAATATTCTGCTTCTTTTCAAGAGGACTCATGCCCTGCGCTTCATCAGCCAAGATAGTGGACTTAAGGCCATCCATTCAAACCCTCTTTTTCAAAGTAATACCTCTGGCATTGCAGTATCTCCAAGGCAGCCTTTTATTCTCGGGAAGGGCTCTGTCTTCTACTGGTAGTGCCAACTGCGTAAAAAGGATTTACCTTGAAAAAGACAAGCGATGTTTACTCTCACTTAAAGTACTTTAGTGATGACTCAATCCCAACTGAATGGGATGCAAAGAACTTCAGACATGGCCGATCACAATGCGTTCGGTACATATCAAGCGATTCAACCATCGATCTGATCATGGAGATTATTGGTAAATAGTACCCTCGCACAAAATGAGGGGATTGAGAGAACAGCCTACTTGTTTATGTGTGGGAGGAGAGACAAAAAGTGCACAGAACATGGAGCACTGGGTACGTTTCTCCTGAGGTCACATGACCAGCTGAAACATGTCACTTATTTAGTAATCAGCCACATCCATTAAGGACAAATGAATGCTTTCCTGAATAAGGGTACAGGTGGAGGCTTGTAAATGGACTACATCCAAATTAATGATAAGACTAGGAGGGCATGACATAAGAGACATACCTTCCCTTTATTACAATTTGGTAATGGTTTTTGTTGTAAACCCTTAAAAACTTTTTATTTTACTTAATACAAGCTGTTGCATTTGATAATATAGTATGTTAAAGAAAAGAGTTGAAATGTGTGTGAAACTGGGGAAAGCATACACAACGCGCTGAAGAAAATAAATAATTATTCCTTCTGAGCTTCAAAGCCATGACTTGAATGCAGTGTAACATTGCAAAAAATACTTCTTAATGAGTTCTGAATGGATCTTTTTTTATTTGTTTTCCAATAAAATATATCTACAAATCCTTAAAATAGGATTGGATTACACTGGATAAGATATTAAGACTTGTTTACATAGATATGTCTTGGAAATGTGAATTTATTTCTTGTAGCAATGATGACTTGTTTTTAATTTGTTCACACTTCAAAGAAGGGGGGAACAAATCTGACAAAAGACAAAATGCATGCGTATTAAAGATACATTCTCTGCAAATAAATCTCAATATCTTATGCAGTGTTGCTTCTCACAGAAATTTATTTTGCTTCAAGGATTTTAACAGAAGAAAAATTTAACAAATATACAAGGAAAAGGATTGCGTAAAGAAAAGGAAGCAAAACTAATAATGCAAGCCTTGAGACAAGCCTTTATGAAAAAATTCAAAAAAGATAACCAATATTAAATCAACAATTTCAAAAAGAGATTAGGCATGCATTAAAGGGGCAGAGGTACAAATCAAAAACACAGTTGATGTGATTGAGAAGACGTTAAGGGGAAAGATTTCGAGTTAAAAAAGCCAAGAAAGCTAAGACAAATAGCAAATTCCAGAATCAATGGTGCACCAGAAGGACAACAAAATATAACTGAATTCTTGAAGCAAATGTTGACAAATCATCTCCTTAAATCAGACTAAATTCTCAAATTATTTTGACATGAATGATATCTGCAATACATTATGTTGGTTCTGTTCTGTTTACCCTAAGGGGGGTTATCACTGCTCCCCCTGCTCTTATCCATGCTAGGCTGCATGGATGCGGAGGGAGTTCTGTATGTGTGTTAATAGTTAATAGTTCTGTATGCTAATAGTCAATCAATCGTCTTTGACGATAGTGGTCCAGACAGAACCTAGATCCATCATGAAGTTACACCATAAAAGATGAGCTAAAAATCTTATCTGGTATGGAACTAAAATAAATACCCTCCTTAAATGGAATGGAAGAAAATCATCTGGGGTAAAAAGAGTCTTAAAGCTCAGTAACATTTCACGATTTGTGAGCCTGTCATTATTTTTCGCAATTCTGTTTAGCGACACTATTCTGTTTAGCGACACTAGTGTTTCAGAAACGAGACACTTCACTTTAAATACATTGGCATTGTGTAGAGAAGTCTCCAGAAACATGCCTGGGTGGGAGAGAAGGCGTGCCAGAGAAGGACTGGGTAACAGCCATCTTCCAAACCACCTGGCAGGAGGCACATCAGGGAAGTACTTGCTTCAACCCTCTGCACGACTCCCATTGTTATTGCCAATAGCTTTGCAGGAACAAATCCATTCGAGTTGGGTGCCTACATCCCTCGCCCGAAAGCCTGACATCCCCACATTTACCTCCCATGCCCAACCTGGCTCCACCGGGTCACCATTTTGTCACTGAAACAGCCACATTGTATCGAAATCATATTTTTTTCCTGGGACTTGCCAGGCAGTACAAAGGAGATTAAACAGGATGTGTCAAATCATCTCTGTGGATTAGTCTCCTGGCAAAGGGCACGGGGAGGAATACGAGGGGTTTTGTTGTTTGGGGAGACAAGATTTCTGCTCCACTAGGTCTGGCCCGCCTGACTGTGGCCTCTGTCATGTCCAAGAATGGCAGATTCTCATCACCTACCTCCCTGTTCCTGCTGAGCCTTGGACTCTGCTGTATGGGCGATGTGAAGTAAAGTGAATGTTATTCTACCATATACATGAACTTTCCTAGAGCGCTTGCCCAAAGGCTGATGAGTATGAATATGGATGTCGATGGCTGGGAAAATAAAGCTTGAATGCTGATCAAGTGTGACAGAACTGTGGTCCCCGAACTCCATTTTTCAAGAGAAGATGAACAAAGGGAAAGTGAGTAAGAAAATGAGAGAACGGCCATCGGAAAGCAGCAGTCAAATACAGCTTCTGAACGGTAGAGTTTAAAGTTCAGGATTACCAACTCATCTTCAGTTGTGTCCTTTTTTATAAAATATATGTAAATGAAGTGCGGTAGGAGTCGGCTGTCAGCAATGTTTTTCTCACTAGTTTCATCTTAAGTGATCATTATCCATGGGTTTGGGGAGAAATAGGCTCAGCTGCATGGCCAATTTCACAGACAATTCACAAGCACTCCTCGTTTACAAAAATGAGGACCGGTACGCCATATTAACACTTTATGAAATTTGATTGCATCACCAAGTCACTGTGCATATATGGCTGACTGAGATCAATTTGGCACGAAATGAAGCGCCATCAGAATAATACAACAAACTTTTGAATTCTGCTTTGAAAAATCCGTCAGGTATAGGTCACTACGGGGCCATTCAGAGGATGTGCTGCTTTTAGTAATGAAGTAAGATCCTGTATTTTTTCCAATTCATTTCTCCAGCTTTTTGGAGTTTGCATTCAGCTATTGTGTCTGGAAAGGACAAAGTTGCATTCTCATTCTCATGCTGCGAGATCCTCACAAAGCGTGCTTTCAGACATTTTCTACTCAGGGAGGCTAGAACATGGGTAACATTTCAAAATGAACAAATTTGATAAAAGTCACATGTGAGGTTGGTCTCTTTCCAATTGTGTTTGTGTGGATCCGAGTGTAATTACCATGTCCATATATGCCTACATGAGATTTACCAATATTAAAATTCTGTCCAATACAGATAATTATTTAAGTTATTGACAATAACTAATAAATGGCCAATATTACAATCATATATCATTACATCATATTCTCTTTTGTCTATATAAATAAAAATAAAACTAACATTTTAAATAAAAAGTATTAAATGATAATTTAAGCATTTTAAATGATCACTTAAATGCTAATTTAGGCATCACAGCATGATCATGTAAAGTATGAAATATGAATATTAATTCTGAGAGATTAGAGTTTCAGCTCATAATACACCAAAACTAGACCGATCGTCCCAATCATCCAAAAATCTTCAATAAATAAACAAGAAAGTGTAAAAATTTGTACATTTGATATCTTTTGAGTCTGAAAAGATCTCAAAGGCAACTTTAAAGTGGTCTACTATTCACGAGGGGTCTTCTTGGTTTGGTACAGATGTCAAACAGATGTGTGTGAGAGCGCATGTTGAGTTGTGCATGGAAAGTCTAGTGTTTCTACTAGATTTCATTTGTGCATTTGTGTGGGCAAGCCATTCCAACTGGGGGAAGTAAGGAGGTATCCATAGCGACGATAAGGATGAGTCCATACTGCCCATGCATAGCATGAGTGGCATGTCTTAGCTGGGAGCTAGCAGTGCCATTTTTCCACCTCACTGTCTGATTGGAGGAGAACAGCAGTGAGGAGGGGGTCTTAATTATGGCTCACAGGAGGAAGGAAATAATACATTGATTTGGTATGCTATCCAAACATGTATCTGCTCCTCCTCTTGTAACCGTGTAACAAAGTACAAGGAGCATCAGCACCGGCACCATCAAACCCTATGGCAGGGAGACAAGAGCCGAACACACCACTTTGATCTTATCACCTGTTCATTAACACCATTGACCAGCAAGATCAGAACAATAGCCTTGACTACACAAGTAAATCTTACTGATATGGTTAAACCTATAGCAATTACCACAAAATGGCAACATCAGAGGATGTACAGTGCCTCTCTGCATTATTAAAGGAATAGCCTTTAGTCCCCACTCTTTCAATATAATAAACTTGGATTGGGACTGTGACTGTGAAGCTCTAAAATGAACTAAATAAATAAATAAAAGCACCATAAATGCATCATTACCGTGTTTTGAAGATTTAAAAGATAAGCCAGTCTGAATGATCTGTTTACAAATAAGACTGAACTGAATCTCCAGACTCACTGGCTCAGTGATTAACACTGGAGTGGAAAATGATCCATGAACAATGACATAAACAATGGTTTGTAAGCTATTACGTGTCTTGTAATTAAGCGCACATATTGTATGAACCACATTTATGAAACTTTTATAGCGTTTTTTTTTGGATGTAGTCTTTGAACAAAACTTGATTTTCTCAGCTTTTTGTTCAAAATGTAGCTTTTTGAAACGTTCCCATATTCAAGTGTTGATAAAAAAGGAATTCATGAAGCTAGATTAAAACAGGTTGTTTTTTTCTTTAAAAGAAGACAGAAGATAACTTCATTTTAATTTCAGTTTTAGGCATTTTATTACTTCAACCTAATTTGTTAGTTGCCAAGGCAGGGTTTTTAATTTTGAATAGTTTTTGTCTAATATAAAAAAATTTGAGTGAACTATCCCAATAATACTGTAAGTCATATCAAGCAAACACCATGCTATGTGCCATCCTTTTATGGCGCTTTTCCTTACCAGCTCAACTCCACTCGGCTCGCTTTTTGCTCCGTTTTCCACTCCAGATAGTACCTCCACAATAGTGCCTGGTCATCAAAGCAACGCCGCAGGAAACTGCCGTGGCGTAATCTTCTACGCGACACACACCCACTGACCAAACAAAGGAAAGTTTGCACCTCCTCGTTTGACCACGGCATATTCTTCTCAGTTGCCATAATAGTAATGGGTATATCACGCAATCTCTGGCCAAACTATTAAAAAATGCCGGGGTTATTGAGGATACTCCGTCTGGCACGTGCAATGATGACACAGTGAATAGTGATGATTCTCTCTGATCAATCAGCAGTCACCTCAGCTTGCCTCCGCTCACTCAGAACCTCGCCGGAGATGATACAAAAAAAGTATCTGGAAGCAGGTACAGGTACAACTTTTACACTGTGGAAAACCAAACAAAGGCAAGTTGAGTCAAGTCAAGCTGATACTGTGTAGTGGAAAAGTGCCATAATAGGAGTTGCAGCATAAACACTTTGATCCTTCAACCAATTTCAGAGAAAGCTAATCTTTCCTTTATTTCCTATCACATAAATCAGAAGTGACACAAGTCAACTTTCAGAAATTTAATTTTTTTCAAGTTAAATTAACACCTTGACACAAATGAGACAGCATCCAGTTGTAACAAGGTCAAGTTGACTTCTATCGAATGATGTGCGCTTCACCATACAGGCATTGTGTGCTGGCACTCTATCAGCACCGGCAGCATCGGGCTTCATCAAGCCTACACAATGTGCGACAGCAACAAAATGGAGGCTTGGCATTACAGACTTTTACACAAAGCCAATCAGATTTCCGCCCTCACCTTTTTAATGCGATTTTCCTCCTGGCCTCTCCAAGGGAGGGATCAAAGCAAGCCTAGGCCCAGTAAAAGCTTCACTCAGGGACCTGGGCGAGTGACTCAGACTTTCATGTGCATCCTTATGCTGGCGGTCATTACAGAGAGTGGATGCCCTGCAGATGCCTGTCCTCTTTTCATCTCTAAATGCGGGCCTTTACAGGTGGGCCTGCATGCTGTCTTACCAATTGGGGCCTGGGGAAGGCAGTTTGTGTTGATTGCAACATGGGCTTTGAGTAGAAAAGACACAGGAGCTCACCACATGCTGTGAGGTAGCTAAGGTGAACATAAAACTGAGCACAGGGCACAGTGTAGTAAAACCCAGTTACTGGGGGGAAGTGGTCAAGTCTCTTGTCCCCCACTGAATGGTAAGACCATATATCCAGAGAGAGCTTGTGAAAAGATTTACTTGGCTTGTCTATGTCCTGCTGATAGCTTGCCCTTTGGCGAGGAACATTTAGCTCAGCGGGCCCAACCACACATCGCCTGTAGATTCAGACAATATGATACGAGATGCCTATTAGTTCTACCTAGTCTCACAACCAAACTGACTATAATCATTAAGGGCCAGATTTACCAAACAGGGCAAATAAGCGTGAGAGGGCAATCCCATAAAAACGCAGGTGGGAGCGGAAAGTTCAGCATGTGATCTTCTGACGAGGGTTCTTCCTAAAGAGGGTTTGCAATGGCACAGGCTGTTAGTAAATCTTAGTACAAGTCTTGTACACTTTTTAGCTTATTTTGCAACCAAGGAATCTGACCAAAATAAAGTAGTCAACTACTGTTTCTGTTTGTTTGTTTGTTTATTTATTTATGTTTGTTTAGCGGTAGGCTTATTAGTTATTTGGTACCACAGTAAAAAAAATTTTTTTTTTTTTTAAATGAAACAAAACATACAATTCAGATTGGTTCCTCTACTAGCTGTACAGAACTAAAGCGAATAATACAAACAAAATGTGTCTGCTATTTCTGTCCTTCCAAAAGCATTTTAAATTCCAAATTATTTTGTCATTTGGTAATGAATTTGAATTGAGGTAGCAAACTGAATGCAGAATTTGAATTCAAATGGGAATGTAAGGAAGGTGTAGCTGTTATTTTGAAATTGTCAAAGACAAAGCCTTGTTTGAAAGCTCTGAAAATAAAAATGTAAAAAGACTTTTGTAAAAAGAAGTTTGTAGATTTATATGCCAGACAGTGTGTCTGTCTGGGAGTGCCGTCTGAGACTAGTATCTATTATAATGCCCATTTAGCTCTTTTGAACCCATGATTGCTTGCTAGATAATTCTGCTAGCAACAGCAATATCATGGGTTTAAATGCACTATACAAATGCACTGTAAGTCGCTTTGGTTAAAAGCATCTACCAAATGTACAAATGTAAAAATGTAAATGTTGTAACTGCCTCACCCAAGGCAGCTGTTTTTCTGGATGTTGTTGACATAATGTCGACAACAGCCAGAAAGACAGCCACCCTTCCCTCTATCTCTCTCTCTCTATTCCAGCTGCCTTTCACGGAGAATAAAATCACGCTAGAATGCTTTCTTCAGCCTCTCTGGGGAGATGGTGTGACTTGGACATTGTAATGTGCCCCAAGGCAAAAGGCCAATGCAGAAAGGGGTTGACATTTCCAATATGCTACTCACTTTGGGAGAGGAAGAGGAACGGAGCAATGGAGATAAGACATAGAGAAATGAGATAGAGAGGGGGGATGTGAAAGAGTAAAAGCAAAAGAGCAAAATTTAGAGGATAAAAAAATTGTTTATGGCAGGATACAGTGTCAGCTTTAAAAGCTTTCTGTTCTCACGTTTTAAACACAGTATTAAGTGTTTGTTTATATGCTGTCCATCACACATTGGTAATGGTAGTATACTGTGATTCCATTCAAGACTCCATGGCAACATCACACATTATCTCCTCCTTGTCTCCTCTCCAAATTCTCGGCCATTGTTCTTCGGAGGTGTTAAAAGCTGTGACGTGGAAATCAGAAATAACTGCACATTCAGAAGTCGCTTTTTTTGTTCCTTAGCAACCTCCTTTAGCACCACTCTAATAAATTGGTGTTAAGCTCTAAATACGAAGGGAGTATACAATATGGCCGTTACCTACAGCTATGCTCCAGTGGACAGAGCAAATCAATGTAATGGACAGGCCAAATTGGTTCCTTACAGGTTTATGAAGTAATTGGAAGGGGCATGTCTGCTTATCAAGTATGACATCAATGGCTCATGGTTTCCATATGTCCATGGTAATATTCTTGAATTGCTTCACTATCATAATCACTTATCTATGTTTGTTTTCTTCCATCTAAGCCACTTAAAATTGAGAGGCCTGGAGCACTCGTAGAACATCTGTACTCATCTGCAGCTTTCATGTGAGGTGTTTGAGATCTCTCTTCTCATCTCAGACTCTGGTTCTTCTTGAGGGATTTTCTGGCTTTGACAGGTTGTGAGTACTTACATAACTGTCTTACATTAGTTCTCTTTCTCTGCTTCTTGTGTTTTTCTTCACCGTGTCACACTCAGCTCAACAGGTGCTCTTCAAAAAGCCTTTTTGTTCTTTGACAAAATGATGAAATGTAGTCTTGATGTGTATACATTTATTTTAATCTTTTTTTTTTTTGATGCCGGCTAAAACTTGGTATTGATTTGAAGAAAAACTGTGACCAAAAAATGCTGCAAACGGCCACTAGAGACATAATTGGCGTAGCTTCAGTCCCACAGACTTGTGAATGGCCTTATCAAGGGAGCATAGCTCTTAAGCTGTACGATCCCAAGAGACACAGCAAGGTTATTTTAAGGTCATTTAGGAAACAAGGCATAAATCGGTACAGGGAGCAGATACACGAAGAACAAAAGAGAAGACAACACACATGGGGCCTGCAATTTTTGATAACCTCGACAGCTGTTTGAAACGAGAAATCAGTTGAGACACATCCAGCTCTGTAAAAATGTTACTGAATGTGACCTGACTGCTTCCTTTTTGTAGGTATTATCATCCTTTGTAAGTTAGCATTTTGTATGACTGCCCTCGGAATGAACCCAACCCCTCCTAAAAGAATATTCCTGGTTCAATACAAGTTAAGCTCAACTGACAGCATACATTTCCACTTCTCCCTCTCTTTTAGAGATGCACCGATTGCAATTTTCACAGTCAATTCCGATTGCAATTTTTTTTGTAAGTGTGACCGGCCAATATCGATTTTTGCCAATTCCGATTTTCTTTCAAGCACTATAATTGAAGGGCATATACAAACAAAAATTTTAGAGTTCACTTATTTTGATGGTCCCTTTAACACATTCTGTTGACTATAAGTAACGTTGCATCTCATTAGTGTTAGTAGAGTATTAGTAGACTGCTAGGGTTAGGGTTAGAATAAGTTGACATGTACTTGCAAAGTTACTTAGAACCAGTAGAATGTCTTTTGGGGGACCATCACAAAGATATTAGGCAGACAGTCCAGTAACTCTGATGAGAGTTAGTTGTCATGTAGTTGCAAAGCTACAAAGGTGTTACCAAATTTTATTTTCATAATAAAATAAATTATTAAACATTACAATTTCCCCTAACTGCACTAATTTATGGATCGTCTCTCACTTAAACAACTCTCAAAATAGTGGAAAGAGGTAGAAAGAACAATTAACTGAAAATGAGTTGCTGTTAGATGTCCAACTATCCGTAGTAAAACTGATTGCCTTATAATAGGCTGTGTGTGTGGCAGGACACAAGATTAAACAACTCCGACTTTGTTCTCATGAAGCTCTGTGCTGGAGCGCATACTGTTTTCAGAGAAACGTGATCAACGAATAAATCAAAGCCTCACTTTCTTTCCAGTTACGTGAATGCTTCACTTTGTGTGTCGTAATGTTTGAACCCAGACCACTACCCTATGGGTTTATGAAAGTCCATTTACTAAAATGTTTTATACACAATTATAAAAAAATAAAAAAATAATTAATGCACCATTAACTTGCCTCAAACAACTCTGTTGCTATTGTTATAATTAGTATTATTAAAATGGTTGTTGTTATTGTTACATTTCATTTATTGCCACACTTTAATATGTGAATTAAATTATCAGAAAATTAAACACATTTACTGTTGTCAGGTTTTTATTTGCTTATTGGAATTATTTGCTTATTCTGAAGCCCAAAGTGGGCAGAGCCGGCCATCTGCGCGGTGCGTCACCATGTGTCACTCCCGGATAACCGTAAACGGGCAAAGAGGCGGGACGTGGGTGGAGCTGAGGTGACGTGATGGCTGCCATGCCCTTAAGCAAGCAGAACTTTAAGACTTAATATAATTTAAACAGATGTATTCTAAAAAAAAAAAATTATAAGGTCACATCTGTGTTGGCTTCAAGAGAGACTGCAGGAGGTTGCCGCTTGCCTAAAACCCTAAAACGACTTAGAACGACTTAGACTTTAAATATCAAATAATAGTCAAAAAATTGTTTTCATAAAACCTATTTCACATTTCTTCACATCCTAAAACACATTGGCCCCATTTACTATTGTATTTGCCTCACTGTAACCTCTTTTATCTGAGAAAACAATGAGTCAAACAGGGCAGGGCAGATGGGCAGCTATGGAAGTCTGATCTCAGGCATGTGTACAGATAAGGAAGGGTAGCAGAAGGACTGTCTGTGTTTGAACACAACAAACAGACTTTCAGAATTACACTCACATGTTCAATTTACAGCGACTGTGAGCCAAAGCGGCATTTAATAAGCATCTGGGCATTTTGGCTCAGGCTCCTGTAGGCCAACCTGAGAAGGATCCCTATTCCCTTTCCATGGAGATCCTATTTGCTGCTATCGTACCACATATAGCAGAGACAAATCACATTTACAGAATCAAACAACTGCATTTACTATTGGCAACATTTTAGAAAAGACTGGGTTACATATAACAGTAGTCTAAAATAACAGCTACTCATCTAATAATTAGCATTAACCATTAATCCAAGAGGCCTAGATGATGTCAAGTGATTTGTTTCCCCCTCTGAAATAACATGCGCTGATGAATCATGAAGCTTTTTGACCAAGAAGACCAAGTACATGTAATAAGAAACTAGGGTCAATTGTGATTTCATGTTTACTCTAAATTAGTGTTAGAGAGAGTCATTATTATGCTTAACTGTACATTAGTTTTGGATACATGTGTACATTTAACATTGTGCAACCATGGGGTTAAGAGTATCATTTTTTCAAAATCAACCGAGAGTCTACAAATATTTTTTTTCTGGAATTGCCCAGCTCTGATTGCAAAGAGTGAGTTTAAGAGGCATTACTGTATGATAGCGTTCACCCCATGCACTGTTTAAATATTTCTCTGCCCGATTAAGTTTGCTGAACACACAATTTGTGTGTAATTAGCAGAGCCGTTAGTGCACTTCAGTCTGACACGTCTGTTTGAGTTGCCTTGCTTACGATGAAGAAGGAACAAAAGCTGCATCAATTTGATGCTATATCAACTGCCTTTTGAGAATCCAAGATGGCTGGCACCTGAACTGAGTAGATATTATCTTCAATATGTTAGCTGCATTCAATTTAAAGTTGGATGTGGAATATTTATACCTGATACTTTTTTTTTAATGCAGTCTACAAATGCATACTTCAGAATATCTCACAAATGTAGTTGCCAAAGTTTGCAAGGTTTGTGAAATTAAATGTTTACCAGATATTTAAAAGACTTATTTAAATGTTATAAAGGCTTATTTGCTGAATGCTGACTATACTGTATATATGAAGTTAGCAATTCCAATGTTCTGAGCTGAATGGAAGGCACCATTGGTCCAACTAAACTGAAGAATTGGAAAGTACATGCTTTAAGTGAGATGGATTGCTTCAACTATAGAAATTTTACAGTTCATTCTGTGACATGTACTTTGTTTTGGATGTTGTGATGGACAGGTTTGTCTATGCTTGCTTGTGTTGTATCGTATCACTACAGCATGCATTAAAGACAAGAAAATACGTCTGATTATTTTAGGAGGTTTCTATAGTTGCCCTGGTTTAATTGGTTTGATCCCCATCCAGTACAAGATGGAAGTCTACAGCTTGTGCACTTCCCGAATACATATTAAAGGCTAGACTTAATCCTCAAGCACACCACCTACACTTCATGTTAAACGGTGGGAAAAGGATTTAGATGACAGTTACTACCAATAATAAGTATAGGCTGCTTTTTCACACATACTCGCACAAACACTGTCAGCGGCGCATACGGCAACCCTTCCATCTGCACAAATCCAGTTATTTCTGCGTCTCTCTTATGTGATTTAGAATATTTTACACTAACCAAATGTTACTTTGCATTAACGTGGTGCTTCTTTGGAAGCGCCTGGAGCCTGCGATGATGTGCATGACTCACCGGTGGCTGATCTTAGCGCAATATGAAAAAAAACCTGCCCTAGATATTTCATACAGTTCAAGAACAGATTAAGATACTCTTGCTTTGATCCCTCTAATGCAACATCCCGAAACATTTCTGCTGTGCTACCGTGGATAAAATTATTAGGTTGCGATGGGCATAGGTCAGCTCACTGCGTGGGTTGGTTCTATCCTCTACTCCTCCCTTCTTTTTCTGCTCTTGAATGCTCTCTGCACCTGCCTTGGGGAAAATGAGAGCTATGACTTCGCAGGTGTGACAGATGTAAAAATAGTGGTAAGCCTCTTTGAAACTGAAGTGGTGAGATATCATGTGCATTACATAAGAGAGCACACATAATACATAGACATCTCAAGCTAGGGCTATGTCCAACCATTTTAGGTTAAAAAAATTATATTCTTAAGATTCTTTATCCTGTTAATCAGTAAAATATCTAAAACAAGATAAATGCTTAATTAAAGGTCATGCATATGAGTGAAGTTTAAATATAAGTGTAATTTATTGAAACCCATTTCCACTTGGATAAATAAAATATTATATTTATTGTAATTGCGACTTTATATTCTCAAAAATAACTTCATATCCAACACAATCTGATGGCAATTTGTAACAATTTTACATTTTAACGAATTGATGGCTAATTCGTATATAAATCTCATTAGTGTACGATCTGCTTACTCCCTTATTGACAATTAGTTTTAGGGGTGTATTTTTTTTTTGTTTCTTCTTTCTAAAAGTCATATGTTTCTGTAAGAATCACATTGTACAAACTTATACGAAATGGCCACCTTGTAAAGTAGTTCCCCTTTCTCATGAGATTGGGTTTTCCCATCTCCCAATATGATTTGTAATTAAATTGTCACAGTTTTGACTTGAAACAAATTGTCTTTGTTCATTGAAAAATAATAATACTTAGATGTTTTTACATTTTTATTGGAATTTTTTTGTTTGTTTTATTTGCATATTGCTCCAGGGATAGATGGGAGGCAACAGCTGGCCATTTCATAAAATATTTTAACATTGTATACGTAATAAATTAATAGGCCAACTAAAAAAAGTTGGCATAAAATTTATACAGCAATCAGAGCCTTTAATTTGCCAGTTCAATGATACTAATGATACTAGCTGCTGCCCAAACTTAGCAGTAGATGAGTTGCATGCAAAACACATCCAGAGCAACATATTTTCTGTATGCATCAAAATGC
This sequence comes from Gobiocypris rarus, assembly GCA_023029165.1. Taxonomy (NCBI): domain Eukaryota; kingdom Metazoa; phylum Chordata; class Actinopteri; order Cypriniformes; family Gobionidae; genus Gobiocypris; species Gobiocypris rarus. Next base: position 16,092,942 of record CM040923.1, read on the forward strand.
AAGCTGTGTTGACTCACAGCAGAGACAATCATTGACAGAGACAGCTTGCATAAATATGTTGCGTGTTAGTATGCAATGCCCTTTCTGTATGGCTTCAATTTCATTGGACAAAAAAAAAACAAGGAAGAAAAAAGAAGAATCTGCTGAGATTCAGGTATGTTTGGAATGGACAACACTCTGCAGTGCCGCTGAGATGATGGGCAGCTCTGGAGATCAATGCAAGCATCTGACTTCAAAGCCCCTGGGGGCTGGCTGGCATTCATCATGACCAGCTCACAGTGGAGCAGCCAAAAAGCATTGGAGAGGATGAAAACTACTTGTGAGCCACATGCTGCTAGAAGCAGAGTTAGGTCGGTGAGGTCTTAAAGCTCCTCAAAGTACCAATATTGCCGACACCAGCTCACCAATCCTAATTGGAATCAAAATATATGTGCTTTTTTGATTTATCCACCCTGTCTAAATAATCAGCACAGTTTGGCATTCTATAATTGCTGAAAGGATGCGAATAGCCTGCTCTATTAGTCTTCATTACGTTTAAGTGGCAAAATGCCATTGCGTGTGTGGCTAAGGATAAATTCCATCCCGTCTTGTTTTTCGAATGGAGGAGTTTTCATATGCTGATAGTCAAGGTGCCACTCACCTTTATTTGGCCTGAGAATACTTATTTGTGTGCATGCAGTAGAGTACATCGTCTTGATGTCTAGCAGATTGTAGTGGACTCTTGCTTTCCCATGGGTAATTTGCAGTGTTTGTTTTTCTCTTTCAGAGGTCTAGCTGAAATGTGTGACCACTGCTTCCCCCTGTTTCCTTTAAACAGCACTGACAGAGAATCATGGCAAATCCTAGTCTCTGATTTGGGTAATGTCTGAGAGTGATGGGAGTGTGCATGTGTGTCATCTAATGCCAAGCTTCCCAAAGCCTCAGTTGGTCTCTCTCAGGATAAAAATCATAATATAGATGAGACATATGGATGAACGTGCCAATCAGCTCATAGGCTGGATCTAAAAATGTCAACTCTGCCATTGGCCTTTTCCTTTAACCCAATAGAAATGGAGCAAAAAGAGCATGTAAAGGCAGGAGATCACCTGACCTGCAGTCAGTGGCATGACTGAGTGAACGTGAGACCTTTGGACATTTTCTAACCCCCCACCCCCCGCTGGCTCCACTTCACTGACAGGCAGCGGAATAACTGTGTCACATGGCTCTGTTACCATGGAGAAATTGGCATGAAAGTGATACTGTTAGCATCTGTCTGAACAGCCATGTTAGGTTTCTGTTCTAATTATAAATGGATGTAAAATGTGTCCCTGACACTAACATCATCACTGCTCCATTGTAAAATAACATGAGATCAGGCATAAAAAGAAAATGGGATGAGAATAATTAAACCACAGAAGTAGACCTCTCAATCTCTGTGCAAGCTGGGTCTACAATTAACTTTATGCCACACTGCCCAGCAGTGGGAGAACTGAGAACAGTTACTTCTAGAAATAAATGTTTGTTTCTGTCCATGAATAATTAATATAATATAATTAATATAATATAATATAATATAATTAATATATTATATAATATAATATAATTAATATAGTTTGACAGTGTAGACATTTATAAATTCTATTTAAAAATTTGAACTTTCTGTTCATCAAATCTGAAAAAAAAAAAAATGTATTAAGGTTTAAAAATATTAAGCAGCACAACTGTTTTCAACATTGACGATACTCAGAAATGTCCCTTGAGCAACAAATCAGTACATTAGAATTATTTCGGATGGATTATGTGACATTGAAGACTGAAGTAATGATGCTGAAGATTACAGTTTTGCATCACAGGAATTCATTATTTTATTTTTATTTTTTAATTATATTATATTATATTATATACAACAGTTCTTTCAGTTTAATTAATTGTTAGTTTGCTCTGACTAGTGTTAATTTCGTTAACGGAAATATGATGAAAAACGTTCGTTGACATATAATCATTTAAATAATCATTTAAATCCCCAAATCAGAGCTTTTCTGTTAAAAGAACACGTATTCTCTCCGGGTGTTTTACTTAAACGTGTGCAATCTGGAAACCGTGAGCTCTCTCTCTCTCGCCCGCGGATGATCTGAAAACACCAATAAACAAGTGATCTGCATTTCAGAAATTTCCATTTAAGATTTTCTGCTTAAAGTGTCATTGTCTATGTCTGTGTTCTGTCACGACTCATGAGCAGCTTGTGCTGTTTGTGCGACTAAAACCAAAGAACTTATATTGACTTGTATTAACTTATATTGTCTTCTAAACTCTTTGCTAAACTGAAATCAAACCTTCTCAGTGATGAACCGTAGTAAATCCGAGCATGGATCTCTCAACTATTTGCGATTGTGTTTGCTGAATAACTGCACTTGTGTGAGCTTCTTCTAATATTCATGACCCTTCCAAATAAGGCAAAAACAGACCACTTCATTCTAGCGATAAATCCTAGGGTTGTAAATTGACCTGTAAAACTGGAGAATTGTTACCCTTACCCAAGCCACATACCTTCTATGTAGATATCAGAGAACATATTAAAATATTGTATCAATGCAATCTATGGCACCTTTAAGTGTTTTTTAAGGCAAGAATGCAGTTATTTAGACCTCAAATATGTGATTCGCATATAAACATTGCACCTGTTTTACAATTTCTTTCGACGTATTCGCAGATGCGAGCTCCAGACCGATAGTCTGATCACCTTTGATATCTTAGATTTAGAGTATGGCGCGCTACCCAGAAGGTGTCTAAAACCATCAGAAAATCTGCCATTTGTGAAAAAGGCCCCCTTTTAACTTCTTGGATGTAAACCTGCTTCATAGTATACTATTATTCCTGCATAAAACATTGCTCAGAGCGAGATATGCTAATTCAGCCTCAAAGTTCAGGTTTGTCATCTTTCTACTAGTTAAGACATCAAAAACATCTAACATTTTGTTCCTGTTATTAATCCCAATTATAGTTGCAGAATTTCTAATTTCTTATTAGAGGTCACACAACAGGATTACCTATCCAGCATACATTGTTGCATCCATATCTCTCTGACATGTCCATCTGTCAGCTGTTGATAAGACAGTCCTATGCAAAACTCAGTGCCTTAATTTCCTCTTAATGGACTGACGAATTAATGTGAGTCATGTGCCAAAAGCTGTGATACATCCATGACAAGGTTATTAAAGGAACAATCTGAGAATTCGCCGGGCAGAAATCGAGAGACGAACCGGAGATGTGAAATTGCTTTTGGTATGACTGTGGTCATATCAGCTTGGGCGCTTCGCTGATTAACGAATTAGAGAAGAAATGAAATAGTATAATGTGATGGATTAAAAGAGGAACATTGGGCATAGCCTGTGCTGTTAGGAACAGGCCTGAAAAAAGCAGCCTTTTCTGTTGAGAAAATGAGGGAGACGGACTAGCGATGGTAATATGCTGTTATAAGTGTGGCAAAAGAGAGGGAGCGCGAGTAAAGAGAGGGAAGAGAGTTGCTTGCGGAATGGGGGTACTAAAAGCCTGCACAAAGTGCCCCTAATGCACTCCAGAGAGGGATGATGTACACCTTGTTATAGCACTGAGGGCGAGACGTAGCGTGCTAACAGCACTGTAAAAGCTCCAAATATCCAAATATCCCCAGAATGGTCTTCCCCTCCATTATTGGACCTCACATCACCCAATTATTTCGATCCGTAATCGGATGCCTGGCTATAGACAGATGAAAGACAGGCTGAGGAGGCCAGTGTGTTGATTATTTTCATAGATGGACTGATTTTTCTCATATTTCTCTTGATTGTTCTCTATTGACGTTGATGTGCTTTGCATAACAATATGTCCGACAACTTTAAATGAGTTTCCTGGGGATTTGCTCTCCGCATGGGAGTTCTGATTAGTGAGGGCCGCTTGAATGGCTTGTCAATCTATCCCGATGTCAAGGAGCGGCCAAAAAGGTGCCTTCACTTTGTAGAGAATTTATGCTTGCCGTCTCTCAGAAAGAGAAAAGATGTCATCTATCGCTGAGGGAGGCAATAAATAAAAATATCAAAGCGTGACCGCGGGGTTGCCTGGTTGAGCCAATCGCTCAAGCTTGAGTTTATTCGCCATAATCCTCCATTTCCATGCTCAATGCACTGTGTCTTCTCTCATGACGCTACAGTTACCCAAAGCTACATCTGGAATGAAGCGTGAACTTCAAATACCCCCTCAGGTTCTATAAAAATGCTTGAATGACCTAGACCAGGGTTTCTCAAGCTCCAACCGACACATTTCGGACACCGTTGATATTCAGCTCATTAGTCACTCTATGGAGGTCCTCTTAATTCTATGAACTAAATTGGGTGTGTTAGATTAGTCAGACCCCTAAAAGCTGTAGTGCGGGTGGGTCCTTAGGAACGTATTGAAAAATCCTGACCCAGACTAATCAGCAGTACGGAGTAAACTGAAAGCCGATTGAGATTTCAGTATTAGAAAAGAGCAAAAAGGCTTAGTACTTGGTCAACCTCAGCTTCCCCTCCTATCGTCCGAATGGCCTTTCTGACAAATCCGGCCAGGCCCTTTGTCTCTTACATCAGCATGGGTGCAGCGTTGAAGTTTTTACGGCGAGTGACTCGGTTAGATTATCTTTCGAGGAAATCATGAGAGGATTAGGGTAGGACGGAATTCGTGGGTAATACACTGCTATCAAAAACAAGCATGGCAGAGACAGAGATACGGAAACGACAGGGAAAGTGATGAGATTCAGAGGTGACTTCTCTCAACACATTGTACGGCTCAGGGGTGGGATTATAAAGCAATTAGCAGCACTGGCGGTGATTAATACTGTGGCTAATAGGATGAGGCTGAAGATCGGATGGGGGAAGGGAGGTACCGAGCGCAAGAAACCTGGATGAAGACAAGCACAGTGCATCAATCATAGATGACAGTTGGGACAGGGTCCAGGAGCTCCATTTATCATGAGAGAGCGAGGGACACACACAACTCAGCAAAGTAGCAGTGGAAGCATTAATTACTGGTTGCTTCAGTCATCCCTGACACCTCTGATTGTAAACTGGAGTCGGACACTCAACTTAGATGAATCAGTTGGAAATCAAGATGATGGCATTAGAGAGATGGATTGACTGGATTTCACAGAAATGTCTCATAAGAAATTGCCGTATTCAGACTTTTACAGTAAATCAATGCATAATTATGACTGTCATTAAGAAAGCTCATGAAAAAAAAAACTATTATTGTTCAATCAGTCCATTAAATTTCCTATAGTCTCCAGTCTATATATATATATATCGCTGTCGGGCAAAAACCTTATATTTCCATTTTTCATCATTTTTATTTATTTTCATAAATAACTACTGTTGGTCAGCCTTAACATTTTTCTGTGGGGTTTTGCAAAAACGTAACCAATGAAAAGTATTAAAAGGAGCTTGTGGCTAAACCTCTTAACTCCATTGGATCCCGCCTTTATCGTGAATGAAGTGCCACACGCATTTTGGACAGTCTTTGCTTGTTTTCGTTGCAAGGGTAAATAAAGAACTGTTCGTTTAAATAAGTACAGTGCTTTCTTTACTCTAGAACCACTATGTATAAAAGTAATATTGTTTTATGTATTTGAGGAGTGGAGAAGAGTGTCTTAGTCTAGCATCTGTCATTGAGTCATACTGTCTTAAATAGCCTGTGCATAGCAGCTTCGTCTTTAATAACATGAGATTTTGACTGACATAAAGATACAGTAAACTGATGCACTTACTGCTTAAATGAGGCCGTTTTACAGGCAGACAAAACATGTATGTCCAATATTCTATTCTGGTCCAATTTGCTGGTCAAAAACTCCATTTGAATCATGATTTTGGTAATATGTTAATAATATAATGACACATGCAAGTGTCTGACTATATATATATATATATATATATATATATATATATATATATATATATATATATATATATATATACAGCCACAAAATCAACATTGATAACACTGTGTTTAATTAAAAAATAAATTAATAATAAAAAAATCTCAATTTCTTGAAAAGTAGTGTTTTTGCAGATATGAGGTTTCATTGTATTATAGTCTTCCACTAGTTTGTAAGCAACGATTTCAATTGAAAAACAACAATGGGAACAAAATATGAGCAAATATGAGTCAAAAATGGTGATGAGCCATCCGTCATGATCATACTTTTAGACAAAAATAATAAAAATACTGTTGGCTAAGTTAGTACAACTGCTTAGTACGGCAACTTGTAACAAGAAATATGCTGTAAATTCACACACAAGTGTTTACATTGTTGAGAAAAAAAGACAGAGATACCATGCTATGAGCACTGAGTTCAGCTCTGTGATTGATGGACTGATGATATCAGTTGAAATATTATAGACTGAGTTCAAGGTATAGCTTTATCTTAAATTCCCAGAAAAACTGTTGTTCTTTGCGGTTTCTGAAAGATCTACAATACAATTGCTCTGTGTATCTCCATGGTTGTAGTGCGACATGAACAACACTATACTAATGCTGATAAGATTCTTGAGAACAAAAAGCACAGTACCTACAGAAACCACAGCTGTCTCTTCCTTTTCTTCTCCGTCTTTTCCTTTGTGTTCACTGGAAGGAGAGGAGAAAATATCACATTAGCACAACAGTGGCACAGAGAAGACCATCCCCACCACACATTATCATCTCAGCCTCAGGGCAGCGCATAGTCCTGAGGGTGTCTAGCAGTGGACCCAACAGATGCTGCCATTTGCTTTAAAGTGTATAGAAAAACAGGAAATAATCAGGTCGCAAAGCAGGCCAAGGCACAACTACGGACCTAGAGGTTTATCAAACTATACAGGGGGAATTCGGGTAAACTGGGCTAGTTTTGACAGTCATCTCAATTGACTCAAACTATCAGCAGGCACATTAGTATTAGTATATCCAGTAATCCATATTCATGACATAAGGCAGAAAATGAAAATGACAGTGACGTGAAGTCAAGTGTGGACTCCCAGACTCGAAATTAGTGCTCAGCATTTCACCCATCCAAGTGCGCACACACACACACAGCAGTGAGTATATTACACACACACATCGTGAGCAATTGAGGGTTAGGTGCCTTGCTCAAGGGCACCTCAGTTGTGGGTAATGAGGGTGGAAGTGAGCGCTGTTCATTTGCCCACTTACATTTCCTGCCGGTACTGAGACTCGAACCTGCAACTTTTGGGTTACAAGTTCGACTCTCTAACCATTAGGCCACAAATGCCCCCAATGATTAGAAAAAAATATATATTCCCAATAGAAAACAATATCACACACTTTACTCTTACTATTCAATTAAAGATGTTTTGAATAACAGGTTTAAAGTAGCCTGAAGGCAGAGCTGTACAGTGTGCCGGTCTGATGTTCATTAATTAGCACAGCTCTAAATAAAACAGAATTCATTGTAGAATTGAATTACAATGTCTGAATGTCCATGTGAAGACCTGTGCCGAGGAGGTCACCCTAAATTAAATATGAAGGAGAAGTAGGTTTCAGCTCTGGAGAGTTAATGGCAATTTAATATTCGGTTAATTATAAAGTGAACAGTCTTGTGGTCCAAAATTAAAAATATTCAAGGAAAGGTAAAAGAAAAGCTTTGATAAAATCAACCTATAACGCAGGCCACATACACAGATATCAAACTTAAATGCATTATTCATTTTATATTATGCATAATTATATAGTATCCATATGTATAAATGTGTGTAAAAATACAAGCAAACATTTAAAATGATGAAAAGTATTATACACACTTGTATTCATTTAGAAAGCAATTTGATCTAAAGCGATAACACAAACAGAAGAAATTACATGTAAATATATGTGAAATGCTTTAGAACTTCAACTTCATGAATCTATTTATTTATATGTGGGGCTTAGGGCAAATGGTGCCAAAGCTTAACAAAAGACTTAAACTAGGTGGCCGCTAATAAGGGCACATTAAGTCGAAATGTATAGTTCTAAAACAAGAGCATAAGAACATGTAATGAGGATGAATATAATACAAGTATGGAAAAAAGGGGAAAAAGTCGATGTATCAGAATGGTAATACACATCGGACATATAACAATAATTAATATGATTAGCCTTTGGCTTGACTACATTATCAAACAGCTAATAATGTGTTGCTAATGTAACACAAACCATATTCCTGTTCACCGACTAAAAATCAGCATCCTTAGAAATGCTTTGAACATCATAGAACGTGAGTGGAGGAAAGCCCGCCCTGCACGCTGATGAGATTTTTTACTTGTTTTTGGTACACTGCATTTTTAAGGAGAAAGTACTCAGCAATGATGTTGACTGATGAATTTGCACATGGTTTTCTTAAAGCATATTAAAAACACCAGACTTATAAACAAACTTGATTTCCACCACAGGGGATGTTTAAATAATATATCCAATCAATATATCCAATCTGCCTCTTGTTTGTACAGTTTCTTTAACAGCACAGATATGCACAAAACTGTCTGATCTAAATGAGTAAGAATGTGGAATTTCTTACACAATATTTTACAATAATTGCATAATTTACAAGGCTGCAGTGCTCGCAGTGTATTAAACCCCTGGATTCCCCTACTCTCTCTCACACACACACTCAACATTCATTCTCTTTTCCTTTCTCTCTCTTTCTCTAATACGATTACATTTTATTTGCCCCCAGTTGCAGTTTATGCCACTCTTCATTATTTAACTTCCAGAAAGCATTTTAAGACTCAAGTGATAAACACGCAGACTCTAATTCTAGACAATTTATCCCCATTTAGTATGATTTATTATACACAGCTGACCACCTACTGGAGTATTCAATTAATAAAGCGGAGCTGCACGCTTGCCAAGTCTATCAATGCCCTCTCGAACAGACAATTTTCACCTCAATATTTCTTGTGCAAATTCTGTATAATACTTTACATTTGAGGATGAAATCCCAACAGTTAACCATAAAAGTGTGCCAGGAAAGAAAACACAATTACTAATAAGATAAACAGACAATCACATTAAAACCTAATTAAATCACTCTGAATACACTCTTTCAGTGTGTTGATCAGGTTTTGCTTTAACAGTGTGATCTCAACTGCTTAATAAGAGCTGCACGTCGATAGGTTATTAAGTATAATTGGTGTAAGATCAGGCATATAAACATGCTTATCGCACATGCATCTTTTGTTTTGATGATGTGAAGAGGCGAAAAAGATATCTTATCTTAAAAAAAATTAATTAATTAATTAAATATCACTGCCTTGCTTAATGAATACTGCCTGGGATTTATTTCCCTTAAAAAATTGTTAATTTACCTTTTCAAAAGTTTTAAATCAATTTAAACCTGTAAAACTGAATGTCTCTAAAGTACAAATTAATTACATTACCAGAGGCTACCACTGAACTTAATCAAAGCATCACAACTAAATAAAATATCAATTTCAATTAGTGGTGGGCCATTATCAGCGTTAACGTGCTGCGTTCCCGTGAGACTCTTATCGGGCGATAAAAAAAAATATTCTCAAAGTTGGGTTGGGAGCTGGGTCTACACTACGCAAGCTGTGATGACTTTCATCTTGATATTTTAACGCGGATGTACCTAGCCGAATTGCACTGTAGGGAGCAAGAACGAGTCTTCGAACCTACGTGAACGCCTACTGTGAAATTACCACATCAGGCGTGAGCGCTGTCTTCCGAACTCGGGTGCGCACCCACGAACCGCACTCGAGTCCTGACGAGCGTGACTGACATGCTGTAAGCAGAGAACTGTAAATCTCATTTCTGCTCGTCGTCAGCGTTCTTTAGCGCATTTGCAGTACATTCACGGCAGATAGACCCAAGTGCCATTACGTACTGAAGCTTTGGTATTAAAACGGTTCAAAAACAAAAATATAAAAGTTAGGTGAACAACGCTATTCATTTTGCCGCCTTCTCTCGACGTCGTTACCAAGTAACGGGGTAAACAGCTGCTGCTTTGATGACACAAACGCACCCCGGTTCGGACCCAAATAATATGAAATGAACACGTTCCAGTGGGGGGAGCAATCTAACTCGGGTTTTTAATTTTAATCTAGATTAATTCCAAAATCACAGTGAGATTAATCTAGATAAAAAAATAATCTATGCCCACCACTAATTTCAATATATTGAAATGTATTTATTAAACTGTGATATTTTTCACAGCTTTTCTTCACGGCTTTTATTTCAGGAGGAAAAAAGAGAATGCCACTTTTCTGCAAAAACGTGTGGCTCAGATTTGCAGGCATAATCACAAAAATGTTTCATGCATTGTTTTAATAACACATTCTTAGGCTTATGTTTTAGGCTTAAGTCATGATTTCCTACTGAAAGAAACCTTATCATTGTGATGGAGTGTCTAATTTGCTTCAGAGAGTGGCGACAATACCACACTTTCTGTGTCAAGGACTTTCTTTCTTTGACATTTTATATTCACCACCCCTCGCTGATACACTGCGTGATCCGCTCTCATGACTCAACTCAAATTTGCCTCACAAAGGCCAAAAGCCAATGCTTTTAAAGCTCATCCTGCATGGTGAAGGCAGCTACAGTAAGTAAAGGGTAATGACTCAGACACAACATTTAGCATTGAAGCCCCTGTTGATTTTACCCAACCCTAGCGTTTAAACTGAAGAACTAGAAAAACAAACAATGGCCATATTGTGGAGGCTTAGAATGAATAGGCAAATATTCCACATTTTGTCTGAGAGACAGTCTTTAATTTATGTAGGATCAGTGCGCCAAGGTGACCTAGTGCTCATTAGAGAGAGCGGTAAAAAGCACATTGAACAGATGGGAGGCCACCTGTTAAAAAGCAGTTTCATGACCACAATTTTATTCTGCATTACTTTCAGCCCACCACATCATTTAAATACAAGTTCGCTCTTTAAAAGTTCAGGCTTTTCAAAATGGTTCTCCAACATAAGAGGCCCACTTTTCAAACTAATGATAATTACACAATGTGAACAACTTTTATCATGACAGAAACATGGCATAGGTTTGGATGCAACAAAAAGTTACTCAAATTGACACAAATTGGTTTCATTTAGAAACAAAAAACAACAACATTAAAATCTCTTTAAAAAAATATACATAAAAACATGTGCCAAGTTCTCAGAAATATTAATCCATATTGGATTCATTTGACTTTGAAATAAATAAAAAAGGGAAAGTTAATTGAATGAGTAATTGAATGTCATGTGGTGTATCCATCAAGTAATATTTTCCTTGAATACCTTCAAGGCATCTTAATAATTATTATTTGACAAAAAAATAATAATAATTTTGTAACTATACACACACCAATCAGGTATAACATTATGACTTCACTGACAGGTGAAGTGAATAACACTGATTATCTCTTCATCACGGCACCTGTTAGTGGGTGGGATTTATTAGGCAGCAAGTGAACATTTTGTCCTCAAAGTTGATGTGTTAGAAGCAGGAACAAATGGGCAAGTGTAAGGATTTGAGCGAGTGTGACAAAAGCCAAACTGTGATGGCTTGACGACTGGGTCAGTGCATCTCCAAAACTGCAGCTCTTGTGGGGTGTTCCCGGTCTGTAGTGGTCAGTATCTATCAAAAGAAGGAACAGTGGTGAACCGGCTAAGGCTCATTGATGCACGTGGGGAGCGAAGGCTGGCCCGTGTTGTCCGATCAAACAGACGAGCTACTGTAGCTCAAATTGCTCAAAAAATTAATGCTGGTTCGGATAGAAAGGTGAAAGAATACACAGAGCTTCACAGTTTGTTGTGTATGGAGCTGCATAGCTGCAGACCAGTCAGAGTGCCCATGCTGACCCCTGTCCACCGCTGAAAGCACCAGAACTAGACCACAGAGCAATGGAAGAAGGTGGACTGGTCTAATGAATCATGTTAGGGTTATAGACCACATAAAATCAGAGTGGGGTCAGTCTGCCACACAGTGCTCAGAAGTCGCCAACTTTCAATAGCTACAGACCTCCAAACTTCATGTGGCCTTCAGATTAGCTCAAGAACAGTGTGTAGAGAGCTTCATGGATTGGGTTTCCATCATCAAGTGCAATGCAAAGCATCGGATGCAGTGATGTAAAGCATGCCACCACTGGACTCAAGAGCACTGGAGACGTGTTCTCTGGAGTGAAGAATCACACTTAACTGTCTGGCAATTCAATGGACAAGTCTGGGTTTGGCGGTTGCCAGGAGAACGGTACTTGCCTGACTGCATTGAGCCAAGAGTAAAGTTTAGTGAAGGGGGGTTATGGTGTGGGGTTGTTTTTCAGGGGTTGGGCTTGGCCCCATAGTTCCAGTGGAAGGAACTCTTAATGCTTCAGCATACCAATACATTTTGGACAATTTCATGCTCCCAGCTTTGGGGATGGCCCCTTCCTGTTCCAACATGACTGCACACAAGGGCACAAAGCAATGTCCATAAAGACATGGATAAGTAAGTTTGGTGTAGAGCAACTTGACTGGGCTGCACAATGTCCTAACCTCAAACCGATAGTACACCTTTGGGACGAATAAGAGCGGAGACTGCTAGCCAGGTCTTCTCGTCCAACATCAGTGCCTGACCTCACAAATGTGCTTCTAGAAGAATGGTCAGAAATTCCCATTAACACCCCTAAACCTTATGAGAAACCTTGCCAGAAAAGTTTAAGCTGTTATAGCTGTAAAGGGTGGGCTAACTCCATATTAAACCCTTAGGATTAGGAATGGGATGTCATTCAAATGCATGTGTGTGTAAAGGCAGAAATCATTTATATTAATTAATTTCAAATTATCTTATATATCAGGAGACTGACCTTGGCAGAGGGAGGTCTCCTCGTATGACACTATTTTTTTTCTCTTATGCATATTAGACCCCATGACTTTGATTTTGCAGGTAAAAGTTCAAATATGAAAAAGCTGTGAAATAATAAAAGACTATGATGCAAATCGGTTTAATGTTTTCTTTTCGAGAATTTTTGATGTATGACTTGCATTCTATAGCTGAATCGAAGAGCTGCTTTATAGCTGACTTGAATTTGTTTCATAATGCCACAAGAGCTGACTTGACTTCAATGTAGTTATTAATTTATTTTTGCACAGTTGTACCACCCTGACATTTTTGACATACGTTTGTGTTCAGACATAATGTTTCTGTTTTTTTTTTAATATATAATACATTAACAGATGAAAAATATGAGCATCGCGTCACTGACCCATAGACAATAATAAAATAAATAAAACTGATTAGACAAAAAACAAACAAAAAAGACAGCAGTGCAATTAAAAAGGTTTTAAGAACTGATCAAAGCTTTGTGTGACTCTCGCTGCCAATTGGTTTCCGCTTAAACACAGACTGTACTCCATGCATAATCCATAAACTCTTCTCATCTTTGCCTTAAAGCCTCATAATAACCCAGCAGCCATGTCTGCTCATAGCCACACAGACAAGCTGGTTTGGGACTGGGGTGATTGTGGGAAATTTATGAGAGAATAATGATCATGAATAATTAGAAGGGTTATGTATTTTAGATGTGTTCTTCTGTGTTTTTCTACACAGAAAAAGCACTGCATTAGATGCAGAATTATTGTTAGATGTTATTTCTGAATGTCTGGAAGAAAAGTACACAACATTCTCTAAAAGCTCTCTCTGAAAACAACACAGGGTGACCCAAAATATAGGCCCAAAAGTTTTCAAAATCTTTTACACTTAAATTCACTAAAAGTTCCCTTTCACTGTCACACACGTAACTTCAGTGAGGTTAAATGTTATAAAATGACATAAGCGAACTTAAAAGGGCATCATTTTGACTCGGACAAAGGTTGGAGATGAAGGTTAATGCAGTTATTGGCTTTGGGATTTATTTCCTATCATGTCTTTTCCTCCAATAAGAGTGGTCTTCAGTAAAAGGCCAGAGAGCTAATTGCAGGTTTTGATAGGCCATATACCTTTGCTTCCTGCAACACTGACAGCACAGGGCAGCTACTGAGGCCGTGTAATTGGACCCTTTTAAAAAGGGAAGAAATAGTCCAGCGGGAACATGAAAGGCAGAACAGAAGATATCAAATTCGGGGAAAAAGAAAATCACCCATATGCAGAAAAAATACCCATTTTAAAGGTTCTAAATTATGCCAGTTTACTTGGAAGAAGTGTGTGTGGAAGAAGTTTCTTCACAATAACCATAAATATAGCAAGCATCAATTACACAGCCAAGCAAAGAAGGGATATGACATACATTGCAAAACTGTGACGGTTCTTTAACAAGGATAAAAATCACAAATGACAAAATGCTTCCAGTGTAAAAACCTAATTATTTGTGTACCAGTCAAAAGTTTGCGGTCAGAAATTAATACTTTTTTCAGCAAAGATGCATTAAATTGAGCTAAAAAGTGTCAGCAAAGACAATTATTTAAAGAGACCCAAGAAAATGTACATGGTTTTCACAAAAATATTAAGCATCACAACTGTTTTCAACTGAAATATAATTCTCTGAAAAGTTTAGCATTGTAATGGACATGAAAAGGTTAATGTTTTAACACTGCTCGGTCAAAAATAAAGTCGCTGTTTGGATTTAAATTGGCAAATCCTTAAGAGTCAATGATTGGATCATTATTGCAGTGATTTTTGTGTTTCTAGCATGTTATATGTTTGGCAACAGTACTTCCAACCCTAACTGATGGAGTGTGTAGCTTTTCATTTCTTAAACAACCATTTAGGAAGACACATTATGGCCATATTCCAGGATTACAATGTCAAGATTCATCAGGCTCAAACTGTGAAAGAATGGTTGGGAGGGAGCACGAAGAAACATTTTCAAATATGAATTGGCACCTCTGAGTCCAGACCTTAAATTCATTGAAAGTCTTTGGGATGTGCAGGAGGAGACTTGACAGAGTGCTTGACTCTTGCATTGTCATAGATCTTGACCAACAAATAATTCACCTCTTGATGAAAATAAATGCTGTGTGTTATTTCCATCAAGAGGTGCATAAATGTTTAGATCTTGTATAGACAATGCAAGAGTCCAGCACTCTGTAAAGTCTTCTCCAGCACATCCCAAAGACTTTCAATGGATCTGTGTATCTGTTAAACTGCTGCTGCTACAGAGCAAGTACAGAGACTTGCTACTGCCAATACATGGCCAGACATGCTGCTGTGAGCAAGTAAAATATACTGCTGCTGCACAAATAGCATATGTGAAATTACCCATATAACAGATCTATACAGGTGGAGCTGGAGAAGGTGGAGGGTTCCAGAGGAACTGCTACAGCAAATACTGAATTAAATGTTGAGCAGTAAGCTCATTGGCTGCAGATGCAACAGGAATAGGGTTGCAAAGTTTTCAAAAACAGAATTTTTGGAAACTTTACAGGATTTTTTGGATATCTTTGGAAACTTACTGAGCATTTTCAGCCCTTTACAATCCTAAACAGGAACCGATCAGCTTGTGTTGTGGACCCATCAACCTGCTCCATCTAGGCTGCATCCAAAAACTGATAAATGCTTCATTCGGAGAACGTATTCCAAGGTAGGAAAGCATCAAGGCACATCCGAATTGGATTTGGATGTGCCTTGAAGCCTTCCTACCTTGTTAGCTTCACTTCCTGTCTCCGGAGGTACTTTTATCTGATAAATTATTGAAGAAAACATAGATGTATCCTTCCCTGCCTTTGATATCCCACAATCCTAAGTAAAGATAGTGTCTGAAAGTTGCAGCTGAGGGTCAGTTTGTGTGTAAATGTACGTTTTCGACTTACGTTTTCCACTGATGTAATTTCAAGTGAGAAATTACAACTGTAGTGATTAAATATTTGTTTAGTTCTTACCAAAGCTTGCTCTATTTTTCTGTAGATCATTAAACTGTTACTCTGCCTCAGAAGTCTGTCCGAAATCAGTTTCGTGAGGTGCCTTCATAAGAGGCAACAAGTCAGCTGCCTAAGTTTTTGGATGCAGCTCTATAGACTTTCATGACACAACTTGGTATATATTGTAACAAGGTATGTTGATTAGAGGAGGAGATGGGAACCGGCAAATGATTAATATACTTTAACATACAACTTTAATCACACAATAAACAAAGTGACCCCACACAGACAATTGACGCCTAAACGAAAACAAAACAACAACTTAAAATGTCCCAGGCTTGGTTCCCTCTCGTGTTCTACTGTCATCACTCACTTTTATCCTTCCGGAGCTCCTCTGTGGGACCAATTTTATTTTCAAATTATGTATTTTTCCAATCAATAAATTAATGAATCTAAATCAGGAAAGTAACAAGCTTCATGTTAGTAGTAGGGAGTTCACTAAAACCACTAATATTGTGTCCCGATTCTTCAAAACCTACTACAGTTCAGTAGAAATCCCATGGGAGCAAAAAGACTATGGCTTCAAAATGGGACCGCAACATGCCCTTCTCAAGATCCCAAAAATCACATATTACCCCAAATACAATGCAAATAGTTTTCGACATTCAAAGCAAGCTGTTCATTAAGAAACAACTCTTCATGGCATGCCGAGCAACTGCACAGCTTTTGCACAAAGTCTAATTAAATTCCCAAAGCACTCAGTTGTCACGCAAAGAGCTAGGGAGAGAAACAGAGAGAGTGTGAACACCAGATATAGCAATATAATTGTGGTCCCACTGGCCGGTACCTCCCAGCTGACTGCCGAGGCCAAAAACTACAACATAATCTGGGCAGAGGTGTGATGTACATCATTGTAGCGATGCAGCAGAACCACTGATTGCAACGGCCTCCAAAGCGCGTTAATGTTAAACACGGGTGCAATTGCATCACTGATAATGCACATGACTCAGATGGGCATTGTCGGCTGGAGAGAACTTTGTGGTACAGGCCAACAGAGAGAGGAGAGCCAGACAGACGGCAATTAGAAGAGTCAACATTGCCTAAATGTAACAAGCTGCAATTTGAGCTCACGCTCGAGTCTCCCTGGAAAATGGCTAAAATGAGTCTGGCTTCAACATGATTTTGAAATAAGTATCAGGGGAGCTGGTCGGACGGTTAGATGGGCCAACACAATCAGGTGCTGTCTGAGAGAGAGGTGGATTCATAGGCTTTAGGCTCATTCGAGGAACTGAGACAACAACACGTACCTTATAAAGACGGCAGGAGTTGTTTACTCTTCATAAATCATACTAACAGAGCACTTGACACAAGGTATTGCTGAAGAAACAGATTTTCATCTATGTGGGATAAACATTTTATCTCATGCTTAAAAATTTTGTTAGAATATGGCGATTCTTAGATATGAAGAATATTTAAATATTAAGAATATTCCGATTTACCCGATTTAAGTGCATGATTGAATCTCACAAAACAAAAACAAAAACATGTCATGTAAGCAGATGCATATGTAAAATAACGTGATCATCAACATTAAACATCATATAAATCAAAACGATCTAATGTTACTGCATGAAATGTGAATCCAGGACGAGCTAGAGGACTGCACAAGCATTAGGGGTGTTGATGGACTCTATATACTCCATGTTTGAACATCGCTTTGAATCTGATCTGGATGTAGTCTTTCACAAAAACGTGATTTTCTCAGCTTTTTGTTCAAAATGTTGCTTTTTTTAATGAAACTTACCCATATTCAAGTGTTGATAAAAAAAGCTTTTGTTTGAAAGAAGAGGGTCAGCTCTTTCTTTTGATATATTACATGCTTAGATATTCATAAAACAAAATATTCTATGGGCTATTAAATTTTGGTGAAAATGGTCAAAAACCCTGGCGGTGGCTGGCAACTATTTTTTTAAAACGCTGGCGGGAAAGAGTTAAAGAGCCACAAAACAGCATTTGTTGTTTAAATTTCTTTTAAAAATAACAACATTTTAACTTTTCATATCGAAAGTAACTTGCTCTGTCCTGTCTGTTGGCGTGTTATCAATGTCCTCTTTGCTCCGTGATGTATTTCGTGAGAACGTGTGTGGTGTAAGAGCGTCACGGCTTGACGAACATAGCGACAATAACTAAAGGGGGCGGGTCTTGGCGAACGGTCAATTGTGAGATATACTGTGAGATATTGAACTCTTAATTACAGTATAAAAGTTTTTTTTTTATGCATGCATTTATTTATTTTGCAGTACAATAACAAGAATCAAGTTTAAAATTGGTCTAAGAATAGACTTTATTTCCTTTTTATAGATATGACTCAACAATATTCTAAACAGGTTTGTGAGATTCACCCTTATTGAAGTGAACAAACCAGTGAAAATACAACTAGCAAGCTGTCTAAAAACTCTCATCATCTTTTTTGCTAGTTACTCTCGTTGTTTTTGGACATGCAACTATGCTAATAATCAGAAATGATCTAGTACTGTCAGTGCTGTGGGCTATTGTAGTCTCTTGCGTTTAGATTCATTTGAGCAATATAAAGTACAGCACTTAACTTGCACATGCCCCTTTCAAAATGCTTTCATGATCCTAATTAAATGTCAGCGAAGGATCCTTGAAGCTCTTTATAAATGACCATACCTATGATTCTACTTCTTTGACAACCACAAATAAAAAAATTTTTGAACGTGCTTTATGTTTCATTGAACTGGGGTGTCACTACAGGATATAATATCCTTCAGACAATTACTAGAATACCAGTGGTCTATGTCTATTCATGGCTCTCATTAAGCACTGAGATGAGCCAGAAAGCCGAGGACTGTTCAACTGAGATGTCCTGCCTTGTGTGCTCTAATAATCAAGGCTTCATTTCAAGATTGTTGAAAAAGGCTCAATTGGGGACCCTGATTAATGATCCAGAGTTTCTTGAGAGAGTAAACATGGCCTTTCTTTATTAGACTTCAAAAGCCATATTTAACCTACTGATCAATGATCAGTGAATATCATCAAGTTAATTTTTTCAATAGTACTGGAGTTGAGATAGTGATTGTCTTGAATCTTCTTAGAGAACATTGCTGTAGGGCTGTACAGTTAGAGATTTAGTCCTCAATTGACCCTTCACAATGAAGTAATTTGGACATGTCCAGAGTTCCAAAAAAAACCTACTTAACAAAAAAGAGTGGAAATGTACTGTTTTTTTGGCATGCTGCCACCCACCTCTCAGAAATCATCGGCTTATGACCTTCGTGAATGACATTCTGGCGGTGAGCAAAGAAGAAATGAAGAGGTGAGTGTTAAGTGCCAAGTAATTCAGATGTCAAGGAATTTTAAGTGATTTTGAGACTACAACCCCATTTCCTCTGCCCTAAACCACCAACCTGCAAAGGCATGGCAGCAAACCCATTATTTGATTGGCTAAGAAAATGAAGGCCACACCCACAGAATAGAATAGTGGTAGCATTACCATTCATCACAATGGCAGGTGCTTAACATAGGAAACCCTACAAGCAAAATTAAGTTTTGAATATGTATATTTAACATAAATTTATATATTATATTAATATTAAAACAATTCAATAATATTGTATTCAAATATTTGAGCTAAAAAACAAATAGTTTAAAAAACATTTATTTATTCAAAGATTTTGTCACCATTTCTAACCAAGCATTATAAATATTCCCATAAAGTGCTTACATTACACCTTACATTTATATGCAATGTGTAAAAAAGACTGAAAACCCTTAACCTACCCTTAACCTATATAAACTACCAAGTTTGTGATCGGTAAGATTTTATTGTTAATGTTTTTAAAAAAAAGTCTCACCAAAGCTGCATTTATTTGATCGAAAATGCAGTAAAACAATAATATTGTGAAATACTGTTTTCTGTTTTAATATATTTTAAAATGTAATTTATTCCTGTGATGGCAAAGCTGTATTTTCAGCATCATTACTCCAATCTTCAGTGTCACATGATCCTTCAGAAATCATTATAATATGCTGATTTGCTGCTAAAGAAACATGTTTTATTATAATCAATGTTGGAAACAATTTTGCTGCTTAATATACTTGTGGAAAACGAAAAAAACATGCATTCATTCAAAAGCATTTATTTCTAAGCAAAATATACAAGTCTTTACTTTCAGCTTTGATCAATTAAATGTTTCCTTGCCAAATGACATCATGACATCACCCCTGTAAAAGTATTAATTTCTTTTTCATTATTATTAAAAAAAACTTTGCAAGTGTAAACTGTCAAAATGGAATTCACTAAAGTGACCTTCTGATGCCAGTTGGGATGCCTTTCCGCAAAGACTCCGGTCATGAGTTTCAATGCATTTGATAACAAATGTGCTGGAACATTTCCTAGATCATTATCAGTGAAAATGGAGTCTGCACATCACAGTTAGCGATGCTACTTCACAGGCAGCAGCTAATTACTCCAGACTTCAAAGTGGCACAGGCTGGGAGGAGACGGAGCCACAGTGGGAGACCTGACTGGTCTGACTTCATTTGGTTAAAGAAAGCACAACAAGGGGCAGTGCAGTTGAGAGGGCATTGAGATGCTCAAAGCTCACAGCTTCTTGGATAAAATTGCCTACATTAACATACATCTTACAAAGAAAGCTGTTCTCTAAACTGGAACATGGACGGCAAATGAATCATCCATTGAAATATATTAGTTGAATGAGTTAATTATGCAGGTACTTAGTGCCCACATCTTGTATATTATATTGCTCAGGAAAGTCTACCTAAAACAAAATGGAGGCCAACATAATCTCCCATCTCTCAAGCAACCCGTTTTGTGGAGATAGCCAGCCTCATTTCCATTAAAAGCCACTTTGCTAAGCATGTTATGCAACACAAACAGAAGGTAAATGGGCAAACCCTAAATGCATTTCTAAAAAAGATGTGATCACAATCTATTCAATAAAAGTGGAAATAGAAGTAATGGGCTGGACAATGGATTGCTGGAGCGGATGGCAGCAGGAACACTGGCATAATATCCGGCGCTTAGATGAAAACCTAGAAAACAGCCCGTGTGACTTTTATTAATATGGAAATCTCAGGCCTCATCTTCTGAATTTCATCTTGCATTATGTTCACATCACCAGCCTGAAAGTTAACATCCAATTATGATGCTTGAGCTTGGGACCATTCAATCTGAGTTTAAAGGGGGAATTTGTTGGGAAGTGGATATTGGTGTCCCTGACAAAGCAAAGTTTGATTAGATTACAATGTCTGACACCAATATTTTTCTCTGGCCCAACTCCGGTCTACGTAACCAGCTTTCACTTGGCCCACAAACAGCAATGAATTATGGCCCTCGGGTGGACAAGATCTGGATTATCAACAAGGGCCACACATGGGCCCACATAACTGGCCCAAGTCTCAGCTAATTACTAACCTATAACTGGACCTAGACTGGGCCAGAACCAGTTTTAATATTGGTACTGACTCACAGCCTTAAATAAACCATATCATCACCAGTCTTTAACCATCAAAACTGAGTCCCACCTGAGCCTTATCTGGCCCAATATGCAATTTACAACAGAATATTAATATTTGGTATTGTTGTATTGTATATTTCTTTTATTTGCCATTATTCGTTTTATTCATAATAATGTTTTGGCAATACTGTATGTAAACATAATCATTGCAATTTAGTACAAAATGTAAACTCAGCCATAAAATCCACAAATCATGTACCTGTAGAATAAAAAACCTAAAATCTAAATCTAAATATTTATTTTCTATATAAATGAAGACTGGTTTCATACTTAAATATTCTTATGTAACATTTACAGGTACAAAAATTTCCCTTTGGTATGTTTAGATGCTAATAGATGCAAAAACATACTCCATATATGCATTAAATCTAAATACAAGCCTAATAGTGTGATCAATATAAAAAGTGTTATCAACAACAATTTATTCCCAACATGTTATTAAAGCGGTACCAAAACAGTCCAAATGATGATGTGTTGCATCTGAAGCACAGTCTGGTCGTTTACAATAGTTTTGTGTGAGGTAGATTTGATTTGAAATTGTTAACAGCTAAAAACTGTACACTAATGCTGCGTTCCAGGCAGGTTTTTGAGCCAGTAAATTACGACTTTGTAGCGTTCCAGGCAAAGTCAGGCGCGGGCATCATAAAGTAATTACGCTTAGGGCATCAAGACAGCGCCCTCTGACTGTGCCATAGTGCACAACTGGGAGTACATTGATCTAGTACGAGTTCACGGGTGGGAAGTCACGGGTTTGACTGCCGTTCCAGTACACTTTCACAAGTAGAAAAACACTGGTTATGTATTTCCCGGAACGTGCACGACCAAAAACATGGCATTTTGTCGTAATTGTTGACAAAACAAGCGAGAGCAATTGATATCAAGTGAACTATATTAGTGGATTAACATAGGGAATAGTGAATGAGTGTTTTGGGGCGATTTTGGATTCAGCCACTGACATTAAACCTTTGTCATAACGCTCAAGGCAACACACTTTGAATATTAAATGAATGCAGGATTTGACTGTTATGATCACTATGAAAATGGAAACGAAGATCGTTGAATTGGGTCTGTTTCTCACACAAAGCAATCACATGGATTCCACAGATTTCAATAACTTTGCACAAATAAAATTCTATGATCATTTTATAGTGCGTTTGTGGCATTTTTTATTTATTTATTTGTCATTTTTTGACCCACAGCATATTCATAAAATTCTGTATTTGTCCCATGGCAAACTAAATATTGCATGACAATTAATGGTTAAATGAATGATTCGATTTAAAAGTCTTTGAGATCTTTTAGTGAAATGTTATTATTCCAAATTAAGCAACATTTCAAATGAAGGTAATCTGCCTTAAACTGCATTTAATTATTCTGTCCAATTATGCATTTAATTATCAATTATTCTCAGTTTACTAAAATGGTTCCTTCACTAATTATTGGTCAGTACATAAACACCACAACTAATTCAGCACTTTAAACGTCCTTTTGTATGTTTGCCAGGCAAGGAAAAATCTGAAAGGCTCTAACATGAAAAGTCACTTTTATTAAATACCACAGTAAGGCACGGACGCTTTGGCGGAGATTAAATTCAACACATCAATTCCGGTTTACAGTCTATTGAAGCCGGTGGCATAATTAAATGCAGACACTTTTCCCATGTCGCCCTTCTTGCTTTTTCCCCAGGCTGTGTGTCCTCAGATACATGAAGGAGGAAGGGGCCGTCCCACAGAAGCTAGCTGTCAGTTTTGATCCGGTTGCGGATGAGGAGCCATAGCTGTCACTCAGTATCGCTCTTGCACATTATCAAAATGCAGTGATAATCATGCAGCTACAGATGAAGGAGAAAAACAAGCCAGCGGTCTGCTCTGATGGCAAGGCATGCCGTCTGGAACACTCGCTTTGTCATACATATCAATTGCGTGACATTTCACAGCAAAAAAACGCCTGGCTCAGACGCCTACCTGCAGATTCTAGCACCAGTGAATACATGCAAATCACTCTGAAAAAGCGTCTGTCGTTTACCAGCAGGAACTTTGTAGGCTGATTTAAAGCAACTTGAGTTTTGGGAGATCAATACATGCTATGTATCTGATCTAAAATATCCAACTTGTTTTTAACCTAGATTAGCTAACGTCATAGTTCACCTAAAAATGAAATTTGTGTCATTATTCATGACATTTTGTATAATGTTGTAATGTGAAAATTACAAACGAAAAAGAACATTCAGCTGGTAATAATGCTTTTATCTATGAGGATATGACTTGATCAGACGGGGGAGAAACATGTTAGGCTTTTAAATTATTGTTTTTATGGGGGGTTTCAACCCATGCAGTGTTGCTTTTGTCAGCAGAAAAAAAAAGGTGCACAAAACTACTCAAGGTAGATTAAAGATAGTGGAAGCCCTTATACTGGTGAATTGTCCTCAGGAAGACTACCAACATTAATTAAAGGTGAAGGGTGTCATTTCTGCACCACACAGAATTGCAAAAATAATGACTGTAAACTGTTTTAACTGTAAAATAAGCCCAGTAATAAAGCTTTCAGTCTACAGTCTACTTCGTCTACTAGCTTCAGGGTTAGTCTATGTTTGTGTACTGCTGTCCACAGGAAAATGGACCACCATATTGATGACATCAGCTCGTCCATATAGGTGTATCCAAATTGTTGTCCCACAGATAAAAAATAAAAAAAAGTTCTCAAGATCAATTTTAAAGGTAAGTACCAAATCATAGTTCATGGCTTTGACGTAAAAAGGCTATTGGTTGGAAAGGACTTAAGTAAATATACATAAATGATATTCATTTAAAAAAAAATCTGTCTGATCACAAATAGGAAAAACATCAAAACAAGAATAAAATCGTAATCTTTATGTACGTCCCCAAACGTCCACCATGAACGCTATTAACTGTAACTTGCCCACCTATTGAGTGCCTCAACCATAGGCCGTAAAAAAATTTGGACGAAGTGTCTTCACTACCTTCCACTGAAGAAAAGTGAAGCTGCCAACGTCGAATATGGCATCTTGCGCTGATTTGGGACCCGAGTCGGCGCAGTAGTAAACGCAGGACCGGAGTCTGTGCAGTAGAGATCAGGAAGTAGAGCCGCAATATCAAAAGCCCGTCCACACACCCGCAGATGCAGAACAGAATTCATTATGTCGGTGTGAAGTAAAGAGTTATGGAAATGTAAAAATTAAAGATAAAGCTCCCATTTTCTCCAGAAAATCCAGAAAAAATCTGGTGGTGCCTCAGTGAGTACTTCGCTCAGAGAAGCTGTCAATCTCAGCTGTCAATCATGACATCACCCCTGTTTTTATAGAATCAAATAACTAACTAAAACCAAACTCATTTAAAAAAATTAGGTCCCATGTTCCGTTACATTACACCGATAGGCCGGGGGTTTTGACCTATACTGGGACCAACCACCTGGGGGTGATCAAGACACTCTGCCTTCACTTTTCAGGACTTGGCATGGTTGGTCTCAACGGATCTCACTGCTTTTTAGACTGCAAGACCTGAGGAATAGGGCGTGTAGGGTTTGGTCTGATTGATCAGCTCATTCTAAGCCTGGGTGACAAACTAGCACTGAAGCAGCAGAAGCACAGCTGTTCTTCCTGCAGGTAGCAATCATAGAAGATAGTGCACAGTCCATAGCACAGAAAAATCACAGTACCCAGCTGCAATTACAAACCATGCATTACTTTATAGTCCAGACTGCTGTCATCCAATGGCTGAAAATAAATATAGATCACTGTAATTAAGGAGGGAAAACATCTGTGTGGAAATATGTTAGCTACCTGGCTAGGAGGGGTAAAAGCCTTGGGGAGTAACTCATAAGACTGTTGAACGTACAGAAACGCTGTATTAGAGTGACTAGAAAAACCACACGTTGCTGATCCCTTGGTTAAATGCACAGAGAGTAATAAAGCTTTTCCTTCTAGTGCCCTGGTTTGCTATGCAAACTCATTTGCACATTATTTATTACCTCGTAACCTACTTTCACCTACTTACTGAAATGCACCACATAGTTCTAGTTTAACTTTTCAGCATCCATCCTTACTTCTCCTAATCTGGTTAAACCGCTGCTCCTAATCCCAAACTAGTGGCACTCGCTAATCTACTATGCGTAATCTGCTTTCGAGCTCTTGTAAGAGCTTTGCTTGAGCCTCATCAACAAAGTGGTTGCCAACACTAGCTCCAGTTCTTCTGCTGTTTGACCAAGGGCCCCTGATAGCCACCTTCCTGCCTCTCTCTCCTGGAGTCCCATTAACACTACAGCTGCCGTCTCCCTGATGAGCTCTACGCCCTTTATAGATATGAATTTGAACACAGTCCTCTTGGCAAGCCCATTAAGACAGAATGACAGCACTCAGAATCAGCCGTCGCTATAATCACGCAATCAAAATGCATTATTTGGCTTCTTCAGGTGCACGGCAATGAGTACGTCCCCATCGCACTGTACTAAATTGAGACCAATTGGGCTCATTCTGTCCTTGTGTCTCTCTGTGGAAATCATCATTCAGATGGACGTTATCATAAGAGGAGCAGAATGAAGGGATACAACGGGAAAGTGTATAATAACACTTGTGAAAATGCTTTTTTTTTACCCAGTGAATTCAGATACTAAAGCTTTTGTTCCTCTTTTTTAATGAGTGTAATTAGTTGAATTGCCCTTTTAATGGATAAAAACAGGTTATATTGAAATATCAAGTTATTTTATGATGTTTAAAAGG
Organism: Gobiocypris rarus; assembly: GCA_023029165.1. NCBI lineage: Eukaryota > Metazoa > Chordata > Actinopteri > Cypriniformes > Gobionidae > Gobiocypris > Gobiocypris rarus. The sequence continues at coordinate 16,119,032 of CM040923.1, forward strand.
GCTGATTATGAACTAAATTCAAAATGTGAAAAACCTTCGGGATTTCAGATATAAAACATCTATAAATGCATTGAGTTTCAGTCGCTTTTCTGAAAAAAGCCAGCCTACTTTGTGATACAACAGAGGGCTTAAGCATCTACACCTGTCCACGTAATAAAATGATTAAATTATTAAATAATAAAATATTATTAAGTTAATATCCAAATTAGGGCTGGGCGATAAAACGATAATTATCGCAATATAATTTTCCTCTGTAAAATGTAACGTTCGATATAATGTTTATGCACAATGAAAATAATGCTGTAATAATAGGTTGTTACCATTTTTACAGATGCTACTGTTTTTGTAAATGAACATACATTTACAACTCAAGCTACTGCTACAGTCACTCCATTCAAGCTACTGTCAAATGTGCAGTTCTAAGAGACAAAACGTGTAATATTCATTTGTGAAATACTGTTCACCAGTTTGGTTTCTACTTTCACTCAGGAGCAAAAATCTACCTTTAAACTTGAAAAAAATAAAGATTTCACATTTACCATGATAATTATCGATATCGACTGATATGAAAAAAACTATTGTGATCATTATTTTGGCTATATATCCCCCAGCCCTATTCTAAATTACCATTATTTTTATGCATACGGCATTGGGGTCATTGGGGACAGACGGACAGATGGACAATCAATCAATCAATGTGACGTGCAGTAGGACAATAGGTAAAGTGTAGTCAAGGCTGGAAATGTTGTCCTGCCTTGTGGATTTAAGTAAGAACCCTGCCTTAGATCAAAACAGACAGCGTTTCTACATTTGCATGAAGACAACAAAATAAGAGACTATTTCTGAAACCAACACAAATATTTTACATTAAGTAAATTACACTTAAGCTGAAGCTAGATATATGATCATGTGACTTGATATGTAAAATGAATGAGAAGCAAACTGGAAAGATTCCTAGAGTTGAGTGCAACGTGTGATTACAGTTAACATGCAAATGATGATTAAAAATGCACTGTGCTCGTGTTTACGGAGCGATAGCTGCCTTTTGGATGGCGAGAGATGATTATTTCTAAATGGTGACAGATGGCAGATGAAAAGGTAAGAGGGAAGAGAAGAAAATATACTGGGCACTAATTTTTGAAAAGCCTGGAGAAGCTAACTTTGTATAAAATAGATGCTTCAGTGGTTGCTAGGAAACCCTCATTAAAGCCGATGTCTAATTCAGTGTGGTATGGGAGGAATGTGTGAGGAAGAATTTTTTGCATCATTTCAAGTGAAAATACAATCTGAGCTACCATTGAACCAAATGTATCTTCCTAGAAGCATGTAATGCGACATCTATATGCAATCTAATAAGGATTTTTGGGTTTTATCCACATTGTTGTTATATGGTCTCCACACTGTTACTTTATACAACTCCTTCGTAGAAATTGAAATGGATAGAGAGAATAAGCATATACTCTCTCTGTGTGGCTGTCTTGCTTCGAGTGCCTGGTTGAACACCACAAGCAAAACAAAAAACGGATTACATTATTATTGTTAGATTTTCTATTGTAAATACCTTTGCATTGTGATTTGATCTGGCACTGTTTGGTAGTCCGCACAGTTCCTGTCATTTCAGCATGGAAAGAAATGCATTTTTACAGATGATCTAGACCTGATTGCTTCTCTCTAAAGCAAAAGGGTGAGACATATTAGAGATGGCCTGAAAGATGCAAGGAATGAAAGGTACGCTTAGCAGAAGCCATTGTGAAAGACCTACAATGTGCTTGAAATGGAGAAGCACGTTGCTTTCAATGCGAAAGGCTGGCCCCCGCTGAAGCGCATGAAATTTCTGTAATACGCACCCAACCCTGCTATTTAGCATGTGCTTTACCCGGTGTGCGCTCATGAATACAGAGAGATATCAGAGAGTTGCAGAACAAGTAGTCTAGAGGAGTGCAGTAAGCTTTGTAGTCCTACTTTACCAAAATTAGATCTTAAAAACATTGTGAATAGGCATAAAATGGTAGTGTTCGGAGTGCAGAAAATCATTCTGATATTTGCAAGAGGCTGGTAGGTTTAAGTTATTCAAAAATCCTACTATTTAAGGCATTAGGTGGCATTTTTAAAATTTAAATTGACTCAAAAATGAAAATGCTACCATTATTCACCCTGTTGTTTCAAACCCATATGATTTCTGGTGACACCAAAAATGTGGAGAACTGTAGCTGTCAAAAAAAGTTCCAATAGTGTAATGATGTATGCCAAGCTGCGTTCTGTTGGTCAATGTGTTGAATCTGCATGGGGAAATCTTTCACCATCACATGAAAATCACAGATTGCATGGATTCCTATGAAATAACTATTTCACTGGCAAAAATGTGTCAAACAACAGTAAATGTGACCGCACTGTGTGAGGAACAGACTAAATTTAAGTTATTATAGCTGTTAACCGTTAAAATTCAGAACTGGATCAGTCCAATTTGTGAACTAATCATTCAAACTGGTTTTGTGATCAGCCGATTTATTGAAAAGATCTCACTCGAGAAGACCATGTAAGATTTTTAGTTAACTCAAATTTTGTGAGTGAGTCTTCAGAGGACTATATAGTGCACAAGTCATGTCACCCACCCACGCCACATTTTAGAGCGTGTCAATAAATAAGCTTCTCAATTTATTTAAACGAATAGACAAGATATTCTTTCAAAACTCACTTTTTATGTTTCAAATAAAAAGGGAAGTTATAAGGGTTTGAAACGACATGGGGGTAAGTAAATGTTGACAGATTTTTCACTTCTGGGTGAACTATCCCTTTAATGAGATCCCTTGAAATTTCACTCTTGCAGCATTTGAGAATACTCGTCGGATTCTTTGTTTGTGCTCTTCAAAGTGTTTGTCCATCTGTTTCTCTGAATCTTTCTGTGTGTATGTCTCCTGCTGATTTAAACCCAGTCACAGTCACACACACACACACACACACACACACACATCTCTCTACACAAAATGACTCCAATGAGTCCAACAGCATTCCACATGCATGGAAGACACATGGAGGATAGCGTTGAAAGTCAACATGAAACTGCAACCCATTTGATTGGTTTTGGACAAGTTTGGAAGGGGTGGGTTGAAAAATCTGGTAGCAAGGTAAACAGATTAGCTAGTTGTGGGACCATTTGCAATCGGGAGGGTCTCTGAGTTCGTAACTGTATAGAACACTTTGTTTTTTGCAGTGTTGTTGAAAATGAAAGTCATTTCACAGGCAAAGCAAGTTACTACATTTTGATACCATGTATGATAAATCATTCGCAGTCATTTCAACAATTTCATGTTGATTCTAAGTTGTCAGCCCGCAACTTTAGCTTCAGAATCCAAAATACTTCCCCGTTCAGTGCACTTACGCAAGATTTTCCATCAAATGCGATTTGATTTACACCAGCCAGATCAAAACATCCATCACTGGATTAGGCTCTCAATCTTATTAATTTATAAGTCTATCTTTGGCCTGGGCCATGATTAGCTGGATGTTTCATGCGTACGTGGGTTTAGTGAGGAGAATGGCGACAGCAGCATCTGAAAGCCATGTAGATTAGAGCTGTTAATCTGGTTTGGGTGACAGTGGTCTGGCTAGACTCAGGACTGCAGCTGGCACCAGAGGTCTGGGGGATTAAATTAGAGCCAGCAGGCAGGAGGGACTGGGTGGAGATGTATTTATCTGCGCTCTTCTTCCATCTGAACTTCCTTATTCATCCCTTACTTCTTTACTGTCCATCAAAACTATGAACTGGCATGATTGGGAATGTGGGAATTAAGGAGTGATTTAAATCTTAAACAAATCAAAACTTCTTATATTTGAGCTTCTTCCAAGGAAAGACACACTCTCTCAACTTCCTGAGGTTCATTTTGGGATGCTTTTTAAAACGAATTAAAGGAGTTCACATGTATGCTGGATTAAACCTTTTGATCGAAAAGCTTATAATTAAATATTGAACAATTGTTTTGTAAACAAATATAAAATTTCACGCAAAAAAAATATTGTATAGAGTTGTGTATTTGTCTATGAAACAAATGTAAGGAATTTAATTATAAGCCTTCTTATCTTGAGGTGCGTCAAAACGTTTGACTGGAAGTTCGTTATTATCATTTGCTAGCATCGTTTTGACATTATTACCTGTTTTATTAAATGATTTGTGTGGAAGTGTAGCCTGGATTTGGCAAATACTGTACGTCCCAAGCTCCATTAAAGGTACAATATGTAATTTTCTCCGCTAGAGGTCGCTTATTCAAAACAAAGACGTAGCTTGATGAAGCCTTGATTTCACGGAATCATGGGAGTTGTTGTCTTCACCTTTACAGCTGGTGGAAAAGAATCCATGTTCATGGATGAGCTAATGTTTTAATGATTTATTAACGTTACCGTAGTATGAAGCTGGGTGGAGCTGAATGGTGTAGGAGCAGAACGAGGCCGCTGGAGTGATTGCTAATGAGAGACGAGTGCGACACTTGGCTTGAGAGCAGTGGAGCTTTTATTTTGCTGCAGACAAATGCTTCCACTTCTTCTGGTCATGCATACGTGGGGTAATGCAGTGCTGTTTTATCATATTAGATACATTTGAGTGTGTTAAAAAGGTTTTGTTATAATGCTACTTGTTGCACGCTTCAGTAAGTAAGATGGATATTAGGCATGGTAAAACACGGTACTCATGGTAAATCAAGAAAAACAGATTTGAACAATAAGACTTTGTTGAGTTATGATTATAGTTTTCTGTTGATGAATGTATCCAAACAGTTTCTCACCTGTATAATAAAACACATAACATATTAAAGCATATCTTGTGTTTCCATGGTTTCTACAAAATAAAAAAACGAAAATCTAGGGTATGATGTCATTGATAGGCAAGGCATGTCCTGGTTAAAACTGCTTATTTCTCTGGATTTAAACATTCTTGGAAACATTTGGGATAATGTAAGTACAGTCAATAAGTCAATAAAATATATAACACTATTCTAGTGGTTTTTGGATATTTTAATCTAAAAATCTTTTATATTGTGCCTTTAATATATATAAAAAATACAAACTAAAGAATAGGCACTTTTGAGTCATGACTAACCAACAGTTCTCAAAAGTTGACAAAGTTCAAATCAACCATTTTTAAAAGTAAATCAGTGTTTGAAGTCATAATTGTAGACTTTACGCATTACAGGAATTACTGATGCAAGTACAAAAACACTTCTGTTGACGATGAGATATTTTGAAGGGCACACCATTTTTGGTGAGAGAGTGACCGATCATCCAAGACACAAGATGAAGAATGAGGTCAAGTACAGGAAAACATCAGTCAAACAAGATTCCACAAAGGGCCAAGACGAACATCTAGATTTATTTATCCCAAAATAGTCCACACAGAGTCAACATCTGAAGGTGAAAGTACCACAGAAGACATTCTCACCAAAGGCCTACTGCAAATAAAGTAATTATAGCCATTACAATTTTATTTCAGGGTGGTTATTTGCTTGCAGGTGAAATTTGATTATATTCAATATCCTTCAAAATACTGGGTAGGATAACAACGTCTTTCCAGAGCAACATCTGAGAGGGGCTATTATCCTTTTCTTTAAAAAATAAAAAAATAGATGAAATGTAATTACGAAGTTGAATACTACATGGTGCAAAGAAGTGCAAACAACATTTTTTATACCAACAAATTGTTCATACAATTGGATGGTAATGGACTTTGTATTCATAAGAAAACATCTAGAAAGCATTTTCACATGGCAAAAAAAGGTGAATAAATCAGCTATGACTGACTGACAAGCCATGCAGGTCTGACATGAACATGTTACTGCCATGTTTTTGTTTATTTAATTTGGGGGACATGGTACTATGGTAACATGCAGTTTTTTTGGGACAAGCAACATAAAAAACATGTAGCATAGAAAACCATGTAAATACCATGAGATATAAATATGATAATCATTCAAAGGTTTACAGTTTTATCATCTGATACCATGATATATAGGGCTGCCCCTGACTAAAGATTTTTATAGTGGACTAGTCATTCATTCAAGTCATTGGTCGATTAATCAAAGTGGGGCAGGGGCGGGGAGGGCAAGGGGATTATACTAAACCATAATGAGCCTTTATAATATACACTACATTGCCAAAAGTATTGAGACTCCACTCCAAATCATTGAATTCAGGTGTTCCAATCCCTTCCATGGCTACATGTGTATAAAATCAAGCACCTAGGCAGACTGCTTACAAACAGTTCTGAAAGAATGGGTCGCTCTCAGGAGCTCAGTGAATTCAAGCGTGGTACCGTGATAGGTTGCCACCTGTGCAATAAGTCCATTCGTGAAATTTCCTCACTACTAAATATTCCACAGTCAACTGTCAGTGGTATTATAAAATACTGTAGTGGAAGCAATTGGGAACAACAGCAACTCATCCACGAAGTGGTAGGCCACATAAAATCACAAAAGTCAGCACATGCTGAGGCACACAGTGCAGAGAAGTCGCCAACTTACTGCAGAGTCAATAGCTACAGACCTCCAAAATTTGTGTGGCCTTCCGATTAGGTCAAGAACAGTGTGTAGAGAGCTTCATGGAATGGGTTTCCATGGCAGAGCAGCTGCATCCAAGCTTTACAACACCAAGAGCAATGCAAAGCATTGGATGCAGTGGTGAAAAGCACGCCACCACTGTAGCAGTGGAGATGTGTTGACTGGAGTGACGAATCATGCTCCTCTGTCTGGCAATCCAATGGACAAATCTGGGTTTGGCGGTTGCCAGGAGAACGGCATGATTGCCTTAATTTCTATTACTTGGATTGTGCCAGGAGTAAAGTTTGTGTGGTTGTTTTTCAGGGGTTGGGCTTGGCCCCTTAATTCCAGTGAAAGGAACTCTTTTTGGACATTTTGGACAATTTTATGTAATTACCATAAAGAAACAATCTGTCCCTCACAACTGCATGACTTCATCACTTCCAGTGGAGTTTTTTTCTTCTAACTAACAACTGATACAATTTTGGTCGGATTAGCCTCTTTTGTCGACTAATGTTTATTAAGGGGGCAGCCATAATCAAATACTATGGTACTGATATGTTCCACACTCTTCTGCACTCAGAGAAAGACCTTTCACCTTCTTCTTGTGGTCTACTGTTTGATACTCTGCAGTTCACCTGAAAATATTACAAAGCTTCTCTCAATTTACTTTCGCAGAGCCTAGTTTCTAATCAAAGGTTTAGAAATGCAAAGCCAATTTCATTACAAGGAAAAATCTGTGATCATCTTCAGAAAAATACATCTCAAATTGAGTTTCTGGCTGATTAGGGTATCTACAGTAACACTGAACTGCATGTATCTGGGTGTAAAGCTTAATTTCCTATTTCAATAGGAAATCAACCCCTTAAAGCTGGTCTAATGATCACCCACTTATACAAGTGTTGTCTCTCATTCCTGGTTATTACTTTTGACATTTTAATCAAGCGTCTATTCATAAGTACAACATGGCTATGGTTTTGGAGACCACTTTGGAAGCAGTCAAAAAAGCTGCTTTTTGAATAGCAAGAAAATAAATAATGATTTTCCCTCCAACCCCCCTTTCCTGTAATCAAATCTACAATATCGTGTGGCGCAAATGTGAGATGGAACAATTTGAAGCCTTGCTAACCCTGGGTGAAGTTAATAGTTTCAAAAACTTATTTTAAAAGGTATCTTATTATTGTAAAATAAAATAAAAGCTACGTTCAGAATGTAAAATGTTGTTATTAATGTCATGTAATTGTCATTAATGGATTAATGGACTAATTTCATATTATTTGCAGACGTCTCATCTCCTACGAAACATTGTGTTGTCAAACAATATGAAATAAGTCCATTTGAAGAGGAGACTGGATTATTTTTCACTCAAGTGAATGTTTGTTAGGGTAGATTTACTTCTAAAAATCTATTTCTGTATGGGCATCTTGGGAACAGAATCCATAGACCAACTGAGGCACATATGAACAGTCAGGATTTCTTTCTGCTTTCCTGGTCGGGCCAGTAGTAAAAATGATTAAATGTTAGGGGTATAACACAAGAATGACAGTTCGGTGCGTACCTCACTTTTGAAGATTTGTATCCTCTTTATCCTATTCTAATACTAGATCTTAGATAGATTTAAAACAACAACAACAATAATCAATAAATGTTTAAGAATTCTGCTTGTAAATGTCAATATGTTTTATCAAATCAAACTTTTAAGTTATCAAGGCTTAAAAATGCATGTAGATCTATATGATCATAAAACAATATACATCATGAAGTTTTATCACAAATGATAGCGTGTTATTTAATAAACGAGTCCAATCAAGGCGTGAGTTCATCCATCAGATTTTTTTATTTTAATACCTGTGGAATTTTTGGGGATGTTTAAAATTGTGCAAAACCATCCCGCACCCTGTTGAGGCCGTTATAAAGCACATACGAACAGTATTTCTTCAATTTAACATGAATAGCTGGTATGTTACTACCTTGAAAGCGATAAGGTTTCTTTTGATATTTGATGGGTACGTTCTTCATGAAGTAGCCGCAGACGACCAAGTCAGCATAGCTCACAGCTCCATCTGTTGGTGAAAATAATGACTACACGATTGCTCCTATAACCCGCAGACCAAGGTTGTATGTTGGTCAGGCTTTTTTGCGATGTATTTGCGGGTTGTTTTGAACGAGCTGTAAAACGGGATAAACAGTGTGTAATCAACGTAATCAATTACATTGACACATCGTTCCATCCCTAAAATTAAATGATGTTAATTTAATTAACTGTAATCATGAATTAATTGTACATTTTATTAATAGCTATATTAATAAATTGTAAACCCATTCAAAACAATGCATGAGAAAAGCCTTTTTGTTATTAGACTTCTTAAAATTGAACTCACCCTGTGACAACTAGCCCCAGTCTCCCAACTGAATTTCAAATGACACTCTTCAATGGCTTTCTTTACTCTTCAATTGAACCATATTCAATGCTTTACATAACTTTACATAACTGAAACTACATTATTGCTCCTTATGCCTTATGAAAAATTACAGGTTTATGTAGCCCACCATTAAGGTCAAAGAAATGTATTTGCAATATTGTAAGTCTGTGTAATGTGTAAATGTCAGTTTATACTCTTTTAAGCGCTTTTTTTTCACTTTAGTGAATATTAGCTGAGGTGTTCAGTGAAACATGAACACCTTAAAGGGCATGTATACACTCATTACACCAGGTTGACCTTAGCACACGGATGCTTTTCATAACGCAGACGGTCCTCAGCAGGGTCTACTGCAGGGGTCCCAAGGGGCCCACTGATAATTATCTCCTCATTACCCTCCAGCACTTACGCTGCTCACACTACAGTCCTCACAAGTGCAAACATCATGAAGGAATTAGCAATAGCATGCTAACTCAATATCACAGCGTTGTCCACCGTTCGGCCATTTCATTCGGGCTTGTAGCCGCTCGTGTGAGTTGACTAATGAGATAAATACCCAGAACACATTATATTGTTTTGCCTCAGCAAGAGCATTTGTTATCCTCATCCTTGGCCGTTCAGACAGAATTTCTCCAGAGAGTGGAGCAAGCAAGCAAAAGGAGGCGAGGATATGCGTTTCCTGCCTTTTGAGACCCCCAAAACAAGTGGTGTTTGAGGAGAAGAGGAAGTAGATCTCCATTCTTCATCCCCAGGTCCCAACCGTCACTGCTTTCATGAGATAGTGGTTTTAATGGAAGTGCTTGCTGCCTCCCAGCTGGGGGTTGACAGTATGTTTACAAAGATACCTCGGGTAATGGAGTGCTCCCGGTCAGACCTCGTTTTTACGTAATAAAGCGAAGGGGCGGCATTTAATTGGTTTCCCCACATCTGTTGTAAATAAGCTTGTGTTTAACCGATTCAAAAGGGATCACGTTTCAATGAATCACAGGAACACAAGCAAGCATTTTATTTCAGTCCTATGATTACTATGATGTCCTATGATTACTATGATCCTATGAAATTTGTCTAGTCCTACTAAAACCAAGGACCCCCTTGGTGGAAAGTGTCAGAGCAGAAACACTTACATATTGTATAAAACTGATTGATGTCTGGTCTGAAATAACATGCACATAATACTATATTAATAGATATACTTTAAGATGCTTATGTTGTCATTAAACTATTAAAATAACCATTGTTGATGCACAAAAAAAAAAGTTTGAGATCAAATGAAAATGGACCGCCATTGAAGTCTCATTAAAACATGTCAAAGTCATATTTCACACCAAAATCATAACAAAAGAGATAGTAACATTAGGACCATTATTTTTGGATTGTGACATTTTTGTGACAACTAAGCACATTTCCTCACCAAATTCTCAGTTCTTTAATGCACCTGGGTGTTTTGTTATAATGTTCAAATCAAATCAAATCAAAATGTATTTATAAAGCACAATAAAAACAACAGTATTGACCACTGTGCTGTTTTAAATATGAACAGTTTTAAATATGAACAGTTTTGACTGCAACACAATAAGAAGAGTTAAAAAAAATACTGATGAGTGACAGATCCTAATACTCTACAGATAGTTAAAAAAATAATAATACTTTTTAAGTTTCTGAAAAGACTAATCTAAGGAAAACCGTAAGACTATTTACCACAGTCATATTAGTAAAAATTACAGCAATAAAACTTTTATCATTATTTGAAGGCAGTACAAATACTACTATAATGAATAAACACGTTGAAAATGTATATCCCGTTCAGACATTTGGGGTCAGTTTTAAGGGGTCAGTTAATGCTTTTATTCAGCAAGGATACATTAAGTTTATCAAAAGTGACACATAACTGATCAAAAGTGACAAAGCACTGACAAATTATTAGATGATGATTCTTCATTTCAGTAAAAGTACAACCATAGTTATTTCTACCCTTTATATTTGCCATTTTATAAAATACACGATCATGATTCCGCTGAGTTTGATTGGCTGTATCCTCTTCATGAAACTAATGTCAGACAGTCCTATCATTTGACGACGCTCAATTTCCAGCAGTAATTTGGATTTAATGTCTATTGGCAAAGGCAAAATGAACACTGTAATTTCTGAATGCCACATTACATTCATTATAAATGCTTGGTAAACAAAAGATCCTAGGTTTCTACTGAGCTCAGGCAAATCCAAGTGAGAAGGAACCAATCGTATCCCATTTGCACGTCTGGAGTTTGGATGCTGTAATTAGTGTTGTGCGATGGAGCCCTCTTCAGGAAAATCACATACTGATTGCTCATTACATCCTAATAAAAATGTAATCAGCCATAAATGAAAAGCATTTCGATATTTTTATTACTGTCCGTGAGCCTGCACAAGTTTTTTACTGTATGGTTATGTCTAATCTTTTTAGCGGATTGTATCAAACATATTTATCTGATTAGATCGGTTTCCCAGCTGCTAGAGAATTTCACACTCTATAGGCAGCACCATCTCAGTATGTCTAGAAGACTGATTTCATTATGACATTTGGATTGTGTGAATATCGTGCATTAAGGCTCTCTCAATTTATCTTTCGCATGGATCGGAGCTCTAGTCGCAACAGGGATGTTGGTTATGTAAACCTTCTCTTGGTGTTGTGTAAACTAGTCTGCGCCGTCCATGTCAGTATGGCTCACTCCTGTGATGGGAATATGTGTGTGTTAAAGTGTGTGTTTGTGTATCCACTGACACAGACAGGTTATGAAACAAGATGCCACAGCAGGCGTCCCCTTCAATATGAAAGTTAAGCGGATACAGACAAAACAAAGATTGATCTATATATATTGCTAACACTTAATGGTCTCAAATATTTGGTAAACAATATTCAGAAGGTCCATACATATTAATCTAATGTCATATGAGAAAAATTATTAAAAAGAGCTTATTGCTTAGTATAAATACACATTTATTTTTCCTTTCTCCTAAGTTAAGTCTACAAAAAAGTCATGGATGTATACATTTTTAATGGCACATATGAAATTGAAAGATGAAGATATTATATAATTCAGTTTTTTCGCTCCTAACAAATCTAGAATGTTAAAAATTAAGATTCATGCTATAATCTTAAAATGTCACACACAGTTCCAAAACAAAGAGCGGCGAGTTATTAAAAATATACAAACACAAACATGTTTTTCTGCATGCAGGTGCATATAGTTATACAAAAACAAGTATTTGTCTAAGTTACAAAGCACTTTGTTAGCACATGTTGCTTTTTCATGTTTATCTCCATTGTTTGATTGACGCAGCACACCAATTGGATTTGAAGTCTGCAGTGCTTAGAAAACAAAGCAACTGGAAAGCGTATTGAGTTGCTGTACCTCAAGCTCAACTGCTCAGCAAGGCGTTAAGTAAACCTTCACGTCTGAATCCCAGATAAACCTCTTTATTAATTATTCATGAAAAACATCGCTATTTCATGAGCATTTACCCAGTCTCACCCCATTCATTGTAAAATGCATTTTGTTGAGCTTCAGTTTGATTAGTTAAGTCTTAACCTGAATGGTCAATTCAAGAGTTCTTTTGAGGAGTATTTGGCTAATATCTGTCCAAGCGGCAAATGCTCCTTAAAAAGATCTGGAGACAACTGTCTGACAGTTTGCCCCTTGAGACGAACACTCAATAGCAAGGCCAATAAGAAGTCGTGATTGCCTCATCAAGCCTAAATGGTAATGGGTTTGCAGCATTCGTGGATGAAAGCCTTGAAAGTCTGTCATCTTGCATCATTACCATCATGCTATCCGACTGGCCACTGCTTGATGTTCTCATTTAATCCAGGTCAAGGCTTTGCAGCTGTAGACAAACAACCGGTCGACTGCCGAAGATACTCATGCTGATTGCACCAGTAGATCAGAAGAAAAAGAACTTGAAATATCAAGGTCAGCAGGTTGTCATAGTTTGGGTTGATTCACTGTTTTTTCATAAAAAATAAATAAATAAAAAACATTTTGTAGCTGAAGTCTCCTTTGTAATTTTTCAGTCTAACGGTAAGTTTTGTTTTTTATCAAGTCTTGAGATCAATACCTCATTGAAGTGCTGTCCTGAGGGTTTCCGTCTTTAAGCACTAATGCTGCCCGCTGCTGCACTTCTCAGGAAAATAGGGAGTGACAGAGGGTCACTGCTGCTTGGTTCATCTTCCCCTGACCTTTACGTCCCCTTTGGGGATCTGTCTTTTTCATTGGGACAGGATGTAACCCCGGCACAGCAGAGGGCAGGAACAAAACGAAGAAATGTTGCACCATGATGTTTGCAGCCGCCCACCTCTGTCTCCCGCAGCTCTGTTCACGGAACTCTTGAAAGTCATTTCCTCAAATTTGGAACAATAATTACAAAGTGCTTTAAACACAGTGTGTTTAGTACACCACCTTACTCTCAACTGGAGCACAATTTGAGCAGCGGTGGTCAAATGCTCAAACACAGAAATTATTTAAAGTGACTATGTAATGAAATGACAACTAGAGGGTAAAGGGTAAAAAAGGAAAAAACAAAAAAGATTTTTCTCTTTTGTTTGCCTGAATACGTCAAAAAGAGAGAAAGTGCAGTGCGTGATTGATAGCAGCGATGAAGACAATGTGGAAAAAATGCTCAAGGTTGAAACAATGACCAATGAGGCATCGGCAGAGGAGCTAGAATGATTGATATGGGTGACAAAGCGAAGACCCCAGGCTGCAGCAGAGCCGCCAGCCTTCGCGCCCAGATGAGGCTTCAGTATTCCACGTCTAGTCCATCTGATCATCTAGGAAAGACAGGGACTCTGTCTTGGACCTCATACGGCACTGCAAGGCTGGTGAAAATGAGTGGTCTCTAATGTTGTCAGTTCTACTTTTCATTAGATACAGCTGTTTGTTTTTTCCCCCCTGCAAGTCAGCTTAAGGTTCAGTGTTGCTCACCTAGCATGGGCTTAAAGGGTTAGTTTACCCAAGATTCTGTCAGACAGAACGCAGACGATGGGAGACAATTCATTTTCAGCGCAAAAACATTAATTATACTGAAATATCTGCTTTTGGATGCTAAATTTAGGTTTAAAAGTCAACATGTTATTTATGAGAGTAGTAACTGTAAAGGGATAACGGCGTGTAATTGAATATAAATGAAAGATGTTTCTACAGGATAAAGAAATGACAGTAACTTTGTACTTTGTCCATAGCGAATGTGTGTGTGTTCCTGCAGAACATTCCTCTTATCTGGTAACTGAGTTTATGTTTTTGCCTTTAATATCATTTTAATGTAGGGATTTTAACTGTCCTTTTGCGTATACCTTTTTTGCACATAATGTAGGCTATAACGCAGATACACTTTTATTAGATAGTAAAACCATGTTTTTTGGTGTATTGATTACCATTTGTATAACCACACAAATACCATAGTTAAACTATGGACTGCAGCAAAATATGAGCAGGCGTTGTTTAATAAACGTGCGTTGGAGATTAAAGGCACAGTATGTAAGTTTCGTCTCTAGAGGTTGCTTACTCAAAACCGTGGGAGCTAATGTTATTGAGAGAGACCTGCGCAAAACAGCGGCCTCTGAGCTCTGATTATGCTTATGCTGCAGTCGGCCGCTTCTGCTCTTTTCGTTGCATATGTGGGGTAATGCAGCACCCCACGTATTCCTTGTTTTAGTAGGAATAATACATAGTGTAATAAAGAGTAACAAGTACTATTTTAGGAAATAATTTACTACAAAATTAAAAAAACGTAAAATACAGCTGTAAATGTGGAAGCCAAACAAAACAAAATAAAATAAAAACATTATAAAATGCTTATAAAAATGATACAAAATTCTATCAAAAAATAAGGAAATATTAAAAATTATTAAAAATGCTTAAAAATCTTATTAAAATATTAAAAGTAAGCTGTTAATGTGGGAAAATATTAAAAGTAAGCTGTTAATGTGGGAGAGACAATGCACAGTCTATAAAAATCCATAATATAACTATTTCGAAAGTCGCAATGTTACCTAAAAGCTCCTGTCTGCATTATTCGAAGCCCACAGCAATTATGCACCTGTGAGTGACAGGAAAAAGCAAGAAAAATCACATTGTGCTATTCTCCCTCCTCCTCCCTCCCTCCTCCCTCCCTCTCCCTCTCTCTCCCTCTCTCCCTCTCTCCCTCTCCCTCCTCTCTCCCTCTCTCCTCTCTCCCTCTCTCCCTCTCTCTCTCTCCTCTCTCTCTCTCTCATTGCCAGCACTACCCATGCCCTATACTGTTTTAGTGAGCTATTTGAACTGGTAACTCCCCAAGGTCGACCAACATCTCCAACAACAGCCACAGCCCCTGATGACAACCAGTCACATTTATATTTAGCCAGAGAGGAAGAGGAGGAGGAAGAGGTGCCAACTGAATAAGCCTGCTTCCCCTCTGTGCAGGAGATGCATCCTGTAAGATCTGCCTGCCTGCTTCTCTCACTTTCACAGTCTCTCTCTGACCTAGAAAAACAGCCCCGGCAACGAAATACAGGAGTGCAGACACACCTAAATATAAATAACGAAGCCTGAAAACATTAGTTTAGAGTTGGTTTGGAATGACTGCAGTGAATTTTCTGCTTTTAGTTAGAGTTAGACTGGCAAAGTATTTTTTTTAAATGCTATAAAACTGTCACAAAACAACTGATTTATTTTGG
This sequence comes from Gobiocypris rarus, assembly GCA_023029165.1. NCBI lineage: Eukaryota > Metazoa > Chordata > Actinopteri > Cypriniformes > Gobionidae > Gobiocypris > Gobiocypris rarus. The sequence goes on from CM040923.1 coordinate 16,134,664, forward strand.
AAACACCGGATTATACAGCCTGTGATAGTCAAGCAGGTGTTAAAACATTTTTTGGACCAAGGTGGTCCACACTTATTCTTGAGTAGTCAAGTTTTGAATATTGATATAGTTTAACCAGTTTATGCTTAATAAGCCAACAATGCATGTGATCATGTAAATGCGTTAACCTGTTCTTTATTGGAGTAAGGTCATAAACACCTTAAGCATAAACCGATCGCCACAGCTAGATTTTTGTCCCTTACGCCGATTTCGTCCAGCATGCAAATGCAAAGCGTCGGATGCATTTGTGTAAAGAATGCCGCCACTGGACTCTAGAGCAGTGCAGACGTGTTCTCTGGAGTGACCGATCACACTTCTCTGTCTGACTGCATTGTGCCAAGTGTAAAGTTTGATGGAGGGGAGATTATGGTGTGGGGTTGTTTTTCAGGGGTTGGGCATGGCCCCTTAGAGATCCAGTGAAAGGAACTCTTAATGCTTCAGCATACCAATACATTTTGGACAATTTCATGCGCCCAACTTTGTGGGAACAGTTTGGGGATGGCCCCTTCCTGTTCCAACATGACTTAGCACCAGTGCGCAAAGCAAGGTCCATAAAGACATGAATGAGCGAGTTTGGTATGAAGTCCTGACCTCAACCTGATTGAGACTGCGAGCCAGGCCTTCTCATTCGAGATCAATGACTGACCTCACAAATGCGCTTCTACAAGAAAGGTCAAACATTTCCATAAACACTCCTAAACCTTGTGAAATGCCTTCCCAGAAGAGTTGAAGCTGTTATAGCTGCAAAGGGTGGGACAACTCCATTTGAAACCCTATGGATTAAGAATGGGATGTCATTAAAGTTCATGTGCATGTAAAGGCAGGCATCCCAAAACTTCTGGCAATATAGTGTATATAAGCTGTAAGTTTCCCATTGACATGTGTGGTTTTTAATGCTTTATTTAACATCACAACTGACATAATAAAGTCTTGTAACATGGTTTACTCAAGTAGAGAGGTTATTGGTTGACATGTAAACCCAGACAGGAGGTTATTTCTATAATCTGATTTTTGTGAATTATCAGCGTACTGGTGTGCATGTAAACATGCTCATTGACAGTTTCTGGTCCACATTGCACCTTATTCTTACCCTCACCTTTATGTGATTGGAACTTTTGATTTTGGCAAGTGCTTTCTATTTTGAGATACACATGCATTAGATGGTCAGTGAAAGAACAAGTGAAAACCTGGTATTACTGGTAATTAATTTAAACCTGCTAGAAAATATTTAAATCAGCTACAATCAGACGCTGATTTTAGTTCGATTTTCCTACAAAGGATTTGCTTGTTTAAATGATGATAAAGCTCCTAACATCAAAGAAGGAGAGACAGAGAAAAATAATTGACGAGCATGAGGAAAAAACACTAGAGGGTCATTTCTCAAGCACCGCCCAGGGAATAAATAATCAACTTGATTTGGTCCAATGCGGCCAGTCACGCTCCATTGTAATTTGAGGGGCCGTTAGGATTAGTTTAAAGTGTGAAATTAATAAAGGGCAAACTGAATGTGATAGAAAGGTGGAAAGAATTGAGATGAAACAGAAGGCAAGGGACAGACGAGGGGCCTAACAGAGGATAAGATGTGTGTTGTGTTGTGGGGACAGACTGGAGGGCAGTGGGAGGTTTGGCACAAGGACGGAGATTACAGCAGCATACTTGGGGAGGTCTGAAAGGAGGATGCTTTGACCTTTCCCGGCTCACAACAGCCAGTACCATATTCACAGAAAGGAAGACTTGATAGTTTAGAATCGGAAGTGCTGGTCTCATGGGTGGTCAGCCAAAGTGTGTAGTATACAATCTGGATGTCTGTATGGATGGAGGGATGGATGGATGTGTAAATATTCTAAAGAATCAGTGAGATGTATACACAATGTGTACTTAAGGTATCACATTACATACACAAGGTGGCATCCATTTCTTGCTAAAGGAAGTGGTTTGTGAAAAAGTATTAGCATTAAAGCACTTTATGTCTTGCAGCTGTGCTATATTTGTTCAGAAATTAGTGTCTTAGGTGTATTTCATAAATGTGTACTACTGACTTCACGTCTTTCTTTTAATTAAGCAATTTGGAGTTAGGTTCAAAACTCCAAAGTGTTCCATCTACCAGGGGAAATCAAACAGTCAGCCGTGTGTATGCAGCAGTTTCACAGAGGATGAGCATATGGGTTTGTTTTTGTGTTGACGTGTGTGTGTTGACGTGTGTGTGTGTGTGTGTGTGGCCACTTTCTCCCTCACCTTCGCAGAGCAGTGTCATTTTCTGTTTATGTCACCATAGAGAACAGAAAAGGGCAGATCCGAACATGACCCGGAGCACACTTACTGTTACAAGCACTATTCTGAGCCAAATGATTTACCTGTAAAACGTCAAGTACGAGGCCTGCACTCTTTAAAGCGTCTTAAGATTCAAAACCACAGTCCCATTACAGTGTACAAACAAGTAAGGTGCCCTGCTTTGTGCCAAGTCAAACAAACCGGCCACCTTGATGTAATGAGCCATTACAGTGGTGCACAACTGCAGTCCACTGAATCAGTTACCAGTGGAGATGTTGTCAGGGTCCAGGTAAAATTCCATGTTCATTTACTCAGCATGATTATTTGGGTATCAGAGTGCAATTGTTCAGGGCAGGTGGGGATGTCACCTAACCCTGCTAAGATGCAAATGGACAGTCCTGAACACCTGCAGTTGGTCAGATGGTGTTTCCAGCAATTGCGTCCTCTGAGAGGGAACAGAAGGCGTGATGAAGCAGTCAGCAAAGATGTATCCAGTCAGGAGCCTGGATGAGTACTTTAGATACTCACAGTGCATATAAATTATGAACAAAATTATTTTTTGCTGGATAAAATCTCTGTAAATGCTTGATTCTTACTGGCCGTTTGTGGCATTCAGTGGTCAGATATTTCTGTATAATAACCGCTAAACTGGATATTACACTGTTGACCATGGCAACATACCCATGGCTACTTAAATCTCACTCACTTCACTCCATATCCTCTCTCTATTCCTAACAGTGCAGGTTGGAATAGCTAATTGGCCCCATCTTGTGACACAAAATGGTTACTATGACTGCTGACTGTAATAAAACAATAATCCTCAGTCCCCAATTAAATCAACAAAAGAAAGCATTGCTTAGAACAACAACAAACTGTTAAGAGCTTCAAAGAGCTGGATGAAAGAACTTAAAGTCAGCATGAAATCCCGCTAAATATATTTTGTAAATGCACGATTCAACCATATTGTTGTTGTCGTTGTTTTTGTATGCCGGGGGATTTTAAATCAAGATATCAACTTTTAATCAACTTGATCTTCTGGTGATAGTAACTTGTAGACATGTGCCGGTATGGTAATACATTATAACGATAATGAGCATACACAGTATTGTTACTGAGGGCACTTCAAAATACCATGAATAATTATTTATTATGAATTATTCAGATTTTTTTAATGCATTTTTAGAATAACTTTCCCATCAACCGTTTAAAATGCACAACATCGCTGTAAGCTGCGTCAAAGAGTTATGTGCACACTTCGATGTAAATGAGACGCATGGCGGAACGAGTGAATGTGAAAATGCACATTTACTCTGACAGCAGATGGCGCTGATGGAACAGCAGAAATGCAGTCGTTAACCAGTAACCCTATTAACAAAGCAGCTGTGCTACTGCTACTTTCTGTTTCTGAACCGAATTTAAATGTTTTAAACAGCAATTCAGATTTTTGTATTTGCAATGGTGTTCATCACAGCACCAAATACTTAAATACTTTATTTCTAAGGCTATTTATTTTCAGACTTAAACATTTTATTAAACAGTTAATTAACAAATTAACACATTATTAAAATCAAAAGTTATAAATCTATTATTTAATGGACCTGAGCTAACATGAACCATTTTGGAGCTTCACAAATCCACATTAAACTTAGCCTGGATGCCAGCCGAATTTAGCCCCGCCCACAAAAAATTTTGCTCGGGCAATTCGGTCTGGAATCGCTCCATAGATGAGTAATTATGCCTGAACAGAAACTGTTCGGACCAATGAAATTGTCAGGGCGGGCTTTAGACAATGATGGCGCTTTGGGTTGAATTTGCTCTTATCCTAAACGGAGAACATGTTCGTATGCATTCACCTTCACTATTTCTCTCAGAAACGATGATCGTGTTGGTAAGTACTCTGTGTATCCTTAAATTCTTTTATTACAATACTGGCAAAGATCGTTTCCACTCATCTTTTTCTTGTAACGTCACTCATTCCAGCGTGCTTGCAGACAGGGTTGCCACGTTTTTTTGCAATGTCGCGCACAATTGCTACTCAAAACTATAGCTCAAAACAATAACTTTCCGGGGGGTTCTCTGAAAAAAAATGGCGTTTGGTTGTCAAAATATGTTATTTTGGCAAGGTTGCCTGCTAAAATTCGCATTCCTGGGTTTATATAATCACATAAATGGAGTCGCTTCAACCCGCGGACATGGAAAAAAAAACACGGACTGGGCAACACTGTGCAGTTGAGTTCTGTTGACATTTGACAACTAACCTTACGAGTCGCTTCGTTGCTCTGATTGGTTGTGGGTCTATCCAATTGAGGTCTTTCCTGGCTCGGTTGAAACACACCCCATAATCAAAGCTCAATGGAGCGGTACCAGACTCATATTCTGACTAGAATTGAGTATGGCCACGCCAGGCTACATTAAACTGGCTTCATCGTAAAACTGGCTGATAATAAATGTGCCAACTTACAGATGCTGATTTTTACTGGGGAGCAGTCACTACAACCCAACCCTGATATGAGTCTTGCCTTTTACCTATCCCAATAAAACCTCACAGTAACTTTGAAAATGTCACTGGAAAAATAAAATAAGCTAAAATCTCATATACACATTCTAGAGCAAGGTTTGTGGCTTTCTTGTGCGGTTGAAGATACCAAAGTACAAACAAACAGGTCCAATGAATCAAAGGCACTAACATGAAGCACCAGCTCTGATTCTATACAACTTGGATTTATTTCTTTCAGCAAACTACAAATAGATTCCTACGCTACAAATAGCCTTTTATGGAAGGAGTCAGACATTAATACTTCCCCATCAGATATCCCCACCAGATATCCCCACACGGGGCCTGGTTTCATTAGTCAATATCTGCCTTACATGCATAAAAACCTTATTTTGTCCTCTGAGTGGTGCAGGGAGAGACACTTGGTACATTGACTTTCATCAGGACCTATTAGCCAAAGGTCGGCAGACTCGACAGAAGAATGAGTTGCTTTATTGGAAACACTGGGACATATTAGCAACCCTAATGTTGCTCTGCTCTGCATTTGGTGCATGTCTGCTTTTTGACTGAGACTTGTTTTAGAACAAAGTGATGATAATGGGTTTTGGCACAAATCACACAAACACAAACCCATAAAAGCACACAATGATGTTAACGCCTGGTTTTAATTAAATTTTATAGCTATTTACTTCTTACTTGGCTTGAGTTGATTTACACTGACATTGTCTTTTTAACTATATTATATATTTTATTCTAGGGGTGTAATGATACACGTATTCTTAACAAACCGTTTTGGTACAGGGCTTTTGGTACGGTGCACGTGTGTACCGAACGGTTCCGAATGCAATCTTGTTTCAAGAGCTGAACATACTTCAATCCGAGTTCACATATTAGGGAATATAACATATTAGGTTCAGTCCATTTTATCATGAAATTCAGAAGATAAATTGTTTTAACGCTCTTTAATCTGACATGACTGATCACTGCGTAGGCGCAGTTCAAGCTAATATATGCACTATATTAGCCTATATATTATAGTAATGTGTAGGTAAGGGCTCCCTATATAGTTTACAGCATTATCTTTAAGACACTTTTAGTTATAATTGAATTCATTTAAGGACAGACACCCATACTGAGCCGTGACTTCAAAACGTCAGTTTTGTGTACCATTACATCCCTAATATATTTCTATAATTTTCATATTGTTTTACTAAAAGCAACCCATAAACTATAGGTCATATATACACCGATCAGGCATAACATTATGACCACTGACAGATAAAGTGAATAACACTGATTATCTCTTCATCACGGCACCTGTTAGTGGGTGGGATATATTAGGCAGCAAGTGAACATTTTGTCCTCAAAGTTGATGTGTTAGAAGCAGGAACGTGTACATGGGGAGTGAAGGCTGGCCCATGTAGTCCGAACAAACAGACAAGCTACTGTAGCTCAAATTGCTCAAAAAGATCATGCTGGTTTTGATAGAAAGGTGTCAGAATACACAGTGCAAACCATGTACACCCTTTCATGGAAACAGTATGCCCTGGTGGCTGTGGCCTCTTTCAGCAGGATAATGCGCCCTGCCACAAAGCAAAAATGGTTCAGGAATGGTTTGAGGAGCACAACAAAGAGTTTGAGGTGTTGACTTGGCCTCCAAATTCCCCAGATCTCAAGCCAATCGAGCATCTGTGGGATCCATGGAGGCCCCACCACGCAACATACAGGACTTAAAGGATCTGCTGCTAGTGGAGTCCATGCCTCGACGGGTCAGGGCTGTTTTGGCAGCAAAAGGGGGACCAACACAGGTGGAAGGTAGTCATAATGTTATGTCTGATCGAAATATATATATTTCCGGGCCTGAGAGTTTTACTAAGTGCAACCTATAATTTTTTCATTTAGAAATTTGTCATCGCATTTAATGCTCAAGGGTTGTATGCCAATATCATAAGCTGTTAAACAACTTAATTAATCCTTTAATTTCCTTTCATCATATGCCAGTGGATTATATTGTGAGAGGCATTTGACATTAATCCTACAGACATTTAATGTTTTTAATAAATGTGGAGGAAATAGATGACGGTGTGGTAATGATCAGTTACTATGAAAGCCATCTGTGATGGGTGTTATTGTCAAGACCATCTAGAAGCATATAAAGTCTTATGGCACTTCATAGTATAAAATGTAGCTGTACCTTTCAGAGGGCATATAATTCACAAGACCTAAAGTTGGTCCTTTTTTTACCGAGATCAATAATGTCTAAACCTTCCTAAAGAGGTGTACTCAATATACTTCGAAGCACTTTTATAATACCTTACCCAACAAAGGGCTACAAATTTGAGAAAGAAATTAGATCAAGAGCAAAATGTACCAAACAGGTGCATTTACATCAGCTCTTTCCTCTTGTCACCTGACATGGTGCAGTGTATCATCAAGATATAAAAGAACCATTTTAGATCAGAAAGACAGCCCTGCAAATCATGAAGAGCGTAAATCTCTTCTGTCCATGAGCTCATCACATACTGGAGCACATTGTCCTCATAAACAACACACCAGTCCTTAAACAAATCATCAATTAGAAGCCTTCCTGGAGCCATTCAGAGAACATAAATCTGCTCATCAACCCATCTGCTGGACAATTTATCATCTCACAGCTCCATTTTTAAGTCACTTCTTTCTAAATCTACCCTAACTCCCCAGGGATCAACAATGAGGATGGTCTGATGGCTCCAGACCAATGTGAGAGAGTAGAGCCGATTATCAATATTTTATTGACAATTTGAGAAGCATAAACACAGAATCTGTTGAGCCTCCCATGACAAAATGAACAGAGCCTTCCAACAATTTAATGCATTCTTTTACAGCATAATGAAAGATAATTGCACAACTTGATCACAATTGCTGATCTGAATTGGTTTGTGGTGTGCCACGTTTAATTATGTGCTGAAATAATATTTGAGTTATCAGTCGTCTCAAATTAAAACAGGCATTTAAATGCAATCCCAAATGGAAAATGAACACTGTAATGAAAAAGATTATCAAGAGTATGTTTGCTAATTTTTGTTGCTTTGACAGTGTAGGCAGCTTGTAATTGTTGTGCTGCAAAGTGGAACCTTTTGAGGTTAGATATTTGATTGATATTTGATATTAGCGGGATATTTTACACACTGTTTTTGGGGTCCTGTGATCTCTGAGAATTGTTAGTGCACTCAAGACTTGTCTGAAAGAAGATGAAAGGCCAGAATGGGACAGTCAGTGGCTTCTCTGACATTGTCTCATCAATAGAAAATAGAAACAAAAACATGCTTTTAACTACGACTCGCCACAAAATTGAGGATTGTCTGCTGCTAATGCACTTTCCGCCGTCTTTTCCAATTTGGCACTTGTCTTTGTGAATTTAGACAATTATTCTACAATCACTGTAAAGTCATTTTCAGGATGCATTCCATTTTCAAAGTCTATTTCTCTTTGCTGTGCAGACTAAATAAAGGCCAAAAGGGACAACTTGACATTAGCATCTGGGTGGACAAAGGGGTCAAAGTTTAGGCTTGTTAGTACGGTCCACCATCTGGATGCAAAAAGCATCTTTCTCCATTGACTGCTATTCAAAAGAAAGCAATTCAAATATATTGCCAATATTTAATTATACTACACAGATGTTTAGACTCAGGATGGTTGCTAATAAAGAGCTTGAATGCTTGTGCACAATAATGCGGTGCCATCAGCCAATCAGTGTTGTCATAACATATTTTAATTATCAAATGGCATTTACAGCTCAGGTGATTGACTCATCTGCAGAATTGAGCAACCATGAGCAAAGATGGCAGATCTTTCAGAAAGGATCTGCGCCAACCAAGCAACTGCCATGAGATGAATGGCAATGCTAACGATTATCTTTCTCCATGTATTATAGATGTCCTTGGGGTGGACTTCACACTTAAGTGAGTGAATACAAATGCTTCTTTTCTTTCATGTTCAGAGGGGACTCATTATTGGGACTTAAATGCCACCATGCCCTGAAAATGGGAGGTCTAGGGTGTTCTGTTAAGACTTGGCTAAGTCATTAAGGTGGTTGGCGGTAAAGCCACAGTATTAAAGGAAACCTCAGTCCATTACACTATCAAGGGTTACTACAACTCTGGCGCATTGCCATTACTGAAGAATTATGAATTATTTATGTAGCATGCATTAAAATCATGAAGGCTAAAGGTGCAAAGAGCCATTAAATGGCTGTGACTTCATATTTTAAGGTTTAATGAATATGTTGCAGACTTGTTCTCTCACCTGAAGGCTAGCTGCAGACTAGGACATTATTTTACGGCATGTTAAAGTTACACAACAGCCTTGCCTCAAACGCCATCCAAAACGAATGCGTTGTCCGCATTTCACAGCATATTGTCATTTTTCTCTGCTCACGCCATTGTTCGGCGTTTTGAACGAGCACGTTGAGACCAATGTGACTGCTCTCTGGCAGCTCCCCAACAACAACTGTTATGCAAATTAACCTCTGTGTTTTATTTGGGGAAACAAAGAGATTTGGGGTGGACAGTTTCAGCTTTGGTCTCCGTTCACTTTAGGGCTTTCAGATTTGTAGGTTTAATTAATTTTCAAAGGCAAGCCTGCGGTTTATTACAATGTGCAAATGACTCTCAGTGGCAGAGCAAAGCACGCTAATCTGCATGTAGCGCGTTGTGAAAGGTCATTCCCTCCAGCTCAACGGACAAAGCTCACTCTAAATTGATAAGCCTGACACAGGAGATATGTACAAACACACTTAAACAATACAAAAATATGGACACCTATTGATGCACCGTGCCACAGTTAAGAATTGAACAATTTGCCCCATAGCGTCTGTTAAAGCTATGCTGAATGATATTTTACAAAAGTATCTCTTTTTTACACTGCAAAAGCACATTTGTCTGTTTGGTAATGCCAGAAGACAGTTCTGTTCCAAACCTTTATGAGCTGCTAACAATGAATGTGCAAGCTTAAATCTTAAAGGAAAAGTTCTCCCAAAAATCCCATAATTTACACACGCTCAAGCCATCCTAGTGTAGGTTGTGTAGCTGAACAGAGTTATATTAAATAATATCCTGGCTCGTCCCAGCTTTTTAATGGCATTGAATGGTGCCATTACATTGAGTAGACATTGAGTATTGAGTTGATTTTGAAGCTCCCAAAAGTGCATCCATTCATCATAAAAGTAATCCATACGACTCCAGTCGGTTAATAAATGCCTTCTGAAGTGAAGCAATGGGTCTTTGTAAGAAAAATATCCACATTTAAAACTTTATAAACTGTAATTTAGGGCTGCAACTAACGATTATTTTGATAATCAATGAAGCTGTAGATTATTTTTTCTTTGAAGCGCTTATAAATATTAATTCTTGGTAAATAATATAAATATGTACCACACCTGGAGCAGCTCAATCTGTGTCCTCCACTGTTTTCCATATGTTTGCTCCTAATGGGTTATTCACTACTGTAAAGCGACACAATTGGCTGATGATTTCCGAGCACAGCGCACAGACTAATCTATAATCAAATTTGTTGTTGATTGTTTTCATTATTTTTATCGATTAGTTTTTGCAGCCCTACTGAAAACAAAATTATTTTAGGCATCACCTAATAATGTATAGTATTAAACAACAACAACAAAAACTAAGACACAATAAAAAAATGTAATATACATAATCAATCAATAAATTGCACATCCCTTTACAGTGTACCTAGAGAGCAATTTAAGCAATGGATGTTCCAAACAGTAGGCAGTCATAAATTCTATAGCAGCATAACCATTATATCGCATTATTTCCTTTGTGAATAATGCGATCCCAGAATGCACTTAGACAAGTTCGCCAATTTCTATGCTATTGTAATGCCTACCCGTATCAATCCTTGTGATTCTATTTCAGTTTAGAGACACTCATTTGAAGGTAGAGGCCCGTGTAAACAGTGATGAAGCTCATGAGGTTTTGGAACACAGCCAATGTTTAATATCAATTACAAAGAACATCCTAAAGCTGATTGCTGGATTTGCTGGTGAGCCATTGTTTTAGAAAGCAAGAGGCTTTATGAATCCATCAGCCATGACAGTGGCTGCATAAATATGCACATCCTGCCTTTAGACATGACGAAGTGAAGGCGGGGGGGTCTCAGAGGTATCACTTTATATACACACACACAGTCACATTTGTTGACTCCATGTCTCTTTGATGTAAATTCTGACATTTCTGGCAGCTCTGTATTCTGTGAGTGATGGCACTGCCTTTTACTAAGGTCAAAAATAGTGGAAAAAATATAATTCAGTCAGAAGTGAAATCACAATGCTATGGTGAATACTGGGCATGAGTGGTTTCCTTTCCTTTTGAACCTTATCATTTAAATGCGCCTCTTTCGATTTTAGCTTCTGTGTGACTGCATGCTTATTAGAATACGGCAATCACAATGTGGCAAGGATCAAAGAGATGCAAAAAATCTCAGAAGTTATTAGAATAAAAACAGATTGTACATCCATCAGGCACTTCATTTAAATGGAAGAACAAGACGAGCAACACCACACAACGCCGCCATCCACGGTCAAATCCCATTAATTCAAGTGAAGTCCAAACAGCTAGAGTTGCTTTCAACGGCTGCCGTCATTAAAACAGGACGATGGTGCGAAAGAGAGAGCTATTCCCTGCTTAGTGGATGAAAAGCTGAAAAAGCCATTATTGACTGAACAGCCATCAAGTTGCTACACAGTTTACTGCCTCTCTCTTTGTGTCCGTGACATAAGAGACAGATAGCCGGCAATACAAGAGCAGGCGAGGGGTTTGACATCTGCTCTAATGGAACTGTCTACCCTTTGGCACCCACTTTAGCACAGTCAAGGAGGACTGCGTAAGTTTGAGCAGAACACAAACTCTGTAGTAAAGCTAATTGAGTGTTACTGATCCAGTAATGCACTGCACAAAGGGGTTTTAGATATTTGGATGACCTGTAAACATGCAGTGATCATATGACCTATCTATCAATAACTGCCGCATGATATTCAACACCACTGACGCCTTCCCAAACCACCACACACACCCCCCGAGCGGTTTGTGTCCCATAGCACAAAGAACACGTGTAAACTGACAGATTGTTGGAACAGGTGTGTCTGTGTTTGATCTATGCGTTTAAGCTGGCGTGTGGGCCGTTTGCAGGACTGTTTTGCAGTGACCACAATGAGGGTTGTGATGATTCATGCAGGAAAAAGCACAGATGCAAACACACAAAAACAAACATATGCTTATGCTGTCAGATTATCTTATTAGAAAATGACATCAGAATTATACTGTTGCTAATGGTCTTGCCCGTACTAATTGCTTACTCTTGATTTTGTAAATAATGTTGCCTCCACTATGATATTTATGATACACTATGCTAAAGTATTATGTGCATACTATTATATACTATTACAGTATTTATTTGTATTAAATTAGTTTTTATTTAAATTTTAAATGTAGATTTTAGTTTAAGGATGTTGTATGCTTTTGTCTTTGGTTTTGTACTTTGTCAGTAGCTGGGTTTGTCCATATTTGACCGAAATTTGGGTTAAAACAACCCAGCATTTTAGAGTGTGGTTTTAGTAGTTTTAGTACTTCAACTTGTTTCAGTTATTTGCAGAGGCAACATTTCAAATTTTAAGTTTAAATTTATTCACTCTTTTTTTGGGTTTATAGGTTGTTTTAGTTAAAGAAAACGACACTTGAATGAAAATAGGTGTCATTATATATGAAAATGAGTCTAAATATGTCTAAAAGCTATATAAGTCCCAAAAAATGCTTTATGTTAATTGAGTTTGACTTTCTATTTTATTGTTGTGCCATTCATATCATCATGAATGGTTTATGACTTTGGTTATAATTTCCCTCTCATTGGTTTGTAACATGATCTGACTGTCTATTTCAAAGGGAGCTGTCCACAAGGCAGGTGCTGAATCTCACTTCCTTAGTGTGAGCTTTATGACAAGGATACTGTAGATCTACAAACAGCTGTAAGAGCTTCCTACTAGAGGTCGCCCGACCAGAGACCTAAACGAGGTTGGGTCCAAGACGAGAATTTTGGGAAACGTTAACAGTTAACATGTTAAATTAAATGTTAAGATGCTGATTGAATGTGCCCACAGACTAATTAGAATCCGTCTAATTAATCAGTTGAATTCATTTGAAATTATATAGTGTATTTATTGACAAAAAGAAAATAAATAAATAGTAAAAATTACAAAATGTCCAGATGTTGGATGTAGGCCTTGGGGTCACAAACTGCAAACTTATTCACAGCCTGACCCACACAGATCTCCCATGAGTCAGTGTTTTAGAGGGTATGGATAGGATGATGGTGTAACTAGCACCATCCTGTCACCCCTGAGTGTTCATTACCCCTAGACTGACGTCAAACCTCAATGATTAAGAACAGACACCCACTAGTGCCACCTCCAACCCTGACACCATTCACACAGCACCTTCTGACACTGTCAGCATGACACTACCACATGTGAAGCGGAGACCAAATGTGAAAAAAAGCCATGTGTTATAGGTTTTAACGTTCACCCATGTCTAAGTTTAGGGGGCTTTAGTGTGTGCCTAGGATGGGTTCTGGAGAAATACACTTTTCTAGACTAGCTTGATGAGTTTGATCTTCTAATTTAGATGTTTTGTTTTGACTGTTGTTCTCAAGTCTATTGCTCTGTTGCATTCTATTTGAATATAAATATTTAATAAAAATATGAACGAATTAAAGTAAACTAATAATACAAATCTAAACGAAGATTAGGGAAATAATCTGGATTTTCTAAATAAGCAATACAAATATACTGTAACTGTATTATAATTTTACTGGCTTCTTTATTCATTTGTTAACGCACATACTCTGACCATTAATCCTCTGTACCCTTCCTTGGTTTCATACGGATTACAAAATTAGAGAATATTTGTATTTTATTGTATGTTTCTCATGCCTGTGTGGCAAGTTTTCGCTGTTTCGGTTCATTTTACTGACGCCCTCCAAAAAGAGGTTTACAGGAAGTAGACCGAGATGACTAAGCGAACCCTGCTAGTTTCCTTTATTTTACAAAAGCACATTTTATTGCTCTTGTGAAGGTACACAACTTTTATTTATGTACCTTCACAATAGCAATAAAACGGTGTGCTTTTTATGAATGTCTTACACTTATCTGTATGACCAAAAATTGTATTTTAGTTATTTCTGCTGTTATAAATGAAAAGTTTAAATCCAGCTGTTTAAAAGTTTTGTCCACCACCTGTATATACAGATAGATTGAAAATGTTTGGTCATAATCTCTATGCAACAGGCATTGCCAAACATAAATAAATAGGCAAAAGGCCACGCATGTGATTTTACCAGAAGGGAGATCTTTGGCAATGGAGCTGTAATAGTTACAGCAATATGAAATAATGCAATACTACATTCATAAGGAATAGCTACTTTCATAGTTATTATAGTCAAAATAAATAAATAAATTACAGTCAAAATAAACATTCTATCTAGCCTGTTTATGGTTGCTAATCAATCTAGCAACTTGGTGGCTAATGAAATAGGGAATTATAGAGGCAGTTTTATAATGTTTTTAGACTACAGCAACATCAGATTACACTATTTTTTTTAAATGGGATTTGGTTTTTGAGACACCGTCTGTCTCACCCACAGCTCCGGGCTTCGAGACATTCGCTGCATGGATGGCAGTTACCAAACGTTTGTCTCCACTCTGTCCCCGGGCTCAGATCTAACAGCAGCTGGAACAAACACACTTTATCAAATAAACGTCAAAGGATGTTTGCTGAAACATTCTGGCATTACCCACGGTACTATTGCAACCAATGGCAATAGGAAGAGATGATAAATGACTGGAACTATGTCTCTGGTCTGACAACATCCCCTCCCTTAACTCATCCATTTGTTTTGTGGGTGTCCCTGTAAATTAGATGAAAGACAAAGGCTCCATAACATGCCGATGGCTATGTGCAAGGAGAGCCTACATAGGGATCAGAGAGATGCATTTTGTTGTAGGTGGAAAAAGGAAGAAATGGGGAGGGAAACTTATTATGACAACTAAAGACAGTGGGATACAGCGAAATGTAGACAGGAAGGAGACAGACATACGCAATATAGTGAGACAGCACATTGAGGTCAAACCTGAGCCCAACTGTCTGTCATACTGAGGAAAAGAAGAGACAAAGCACTAACTGAAGAGAGATGGTCTACTGCTCATACTCTGAGCTCTTGCTTAAAGTACTGCCACTCACAGGGCTTAAAAACTGAAAATAAAATCAGTCGTTCAATCTAAACCGAACTAGTATTTTAATGTTTCTGTTCATGCATTCCTTCTGTAACCTATTAATAATGTTATTTTCAAATTTCGCCTATACTTTACAACAGCGCTTCAATAGAACTATATACTAGAGCTTGTGACTAAACTTCCTCAAAACCATCTGCAAAACCTCAGTAGCTCCACCCGCCACAATCGTGAGTGGAGTCCTGCATGCACTGCTTGTTTGCAGTGCAAGGGTAAATGCAAGGAACTGGTTCTTTGAATAAGCACAGTGTTCTCATTATTCATAATGAAAACACTTAATATTTAATAACACAAGATTTTGGCCAAATGTATTAAATGACAAAAAAAAATGAGCAATCACATAGCTACAATAAAATTGTATAAAAAGTTGATGAAAACGCAAATGACAAAATACTTAAAATGCGGCCGTTCTAATAACTGACAAAACAAAAATCTTCGACAATCGTTGGTAAAAAACAAACAAAAACTCATAACTCCATTTGAGCTTGATTTGGGTAAAATGTTAGTATTAAAATTACACATACAGCCACAGTACTAACTTTAAAAAAAAATACATTTATGCATAGCAGCGGTTCTAACCTGCAATTTTGCTGTTTTCAAAATGCACACCACGCTGGATATACGCACAATGTGGCAGAATACGTCCCGCCTTCTAAGTGAGCCAATCGCTGATTGGTAAAGTCCTTGCATTAAAGCTCCGGTTCTCATAAAACCCTGAGACTCGTGCTTAATACTGCACATGCGCATTGGACAGTCCATTTCATATTTTTGTTGCAGATTTTAAATTTGTTATTTAATTGTGAGTTCAGGAAGCAGCTTTAGAGATTTCAGGATTTCCTCATTCAAATAGAAAGGACTTGGTCTTGAATGCCCAAAATAACTGCCCGGAGGCTTTGCAAAGGCGACGGATCATAAAAATATGATTGCGTGTAAACAGACTTTCCTTGAAATGGACTTTGATATAAAAACAAATCTTACTGACCCCAAATGTTTGAACAGTAGTGATTGTGTGTGCAACAGAGAGTATTTTTTTAGATTTCCTGTACAACCATTTCTAGAGACTCGAGCAGCATTATGTACATTCATTGCCTTCACACCAGTCTATTATGTGGTAAACTATTACAAATAAACTACACCTAAACATCATGAAAAAACAAAACAAATTGCGGCATTTTCCATGTTTATTAAACAATCTCTTCCTCTCTAAGTGGGCACTTTTGGCCATAATAAGCCGAAAAATGGACCAGACTTCAATACCACTCAAAAGTCTGGCTACACAAAAACTATATGAAAGCTGGCTTACTGAAACTGGTGGGGGATGTTTTGTCAGTAATACTTCAAGCATCTTTGATCAGCATGCAGAAGGTTGTACAGCACCTTGTGTTACACCACCAGACTTTAGAAAATCTTTGACATCCCGCAAAGAGAAACACATCACAGCAGCTGCCCAACCTGAGGCGATTTGGAGTCAGTGGGCAAAGTTGAAATCCACTAGATCAGAGCGATAGAGAGAGAGATGGGCTGGACTCAGTTAAAATCTTGGTTTTGAGATGGGGATGGTGTGACATTGATCACAGTGTGCCTAAGTCACCATTAAGACAAGACTCCCACTCCCTAAAATGGTTTTATTTTATGATCAGGTCACCTTTAAATACATATTTCTTCAGCATCTCAGGTTTAAACTGCCCAGGTAAACCATGTAATGTTCCTTTAAAGCTACATGCACCTCCTACTAAACAATGACTTCCTTAAGCCACTCAGAACGCAGCGCTTGTATGCCGATTCGCCTGACTGCCGGGTGCCAACCTGTGTGTCATGAGAATGGAGAGTTCCAGTTGTCAGGTAGGAGCAGTACCTAGTGGCAGCAGTCCTTCACTGCAACATCCTGCCTACATTGAGTCTTTCCAATAATTGCTTAACTGAAGGTGAAGCAGGTAGTATACTAACTTCTGACAGTGAAACATCAACATGGACGGTGATCAACAACTGATTTTTAGATTGCATCTAAATGTTTAGTCTTACATACAGTATTTCTTCTCGGTTTGATAGCAGGAACAGATCCTGCATTGGTAATTGCATTGTACATGAAGACCAATGTCTTACACTGAGGTCAGCTTTGCTTTTCAAAGTCTTTATAGGTGCTATATGTCTTAACATGTGGCGGGTGGGCATGTGCAGACAGGAGATGCAAGGTTATTGATTGAAGAGTCTGGTAATCTGTGAGTGGGACTCAAGTGTGGTAGGTCTCTCATGACATTGAAGCTGTCCTTGACGAGACGGCTAAATGGAAACAAATTGAAATTCCTGCTCCGCACACGAGTGGCCCTTTAACACAGCGCTTATCACCTCAGACCAAGGGACACCGTGTCCTGGTGTTTACGTCTCGCCCTACATTTATCATGGATGCAGTCTCTCTCTCAACCTCTTCTCACGTTCGCATGCCTATTACTCCTTATTCCGATAACCTGTTCTCATGTCGGAGTTATTGATGTAGTTTTGGCAAATAGAACTGATATAGTATAATCACATTCGTTGGATTGTCTATCCGTCATCCCTTATGCCGTAGAAGATCAATCTTGGTCTCTTATGTTCTCAGAGGTTGACGGCTGAGGTAGATAAGCATTCGGCAAGAACTGCCGGCACAAAGCATGAATGAAACCTCCACAATATGAAATTAAATGAACAAGCACTGCCATGACAGATGATATTGCACAACTTGTGTTAATGGAGTTCTTAGAGAAAGATCAAGAGGAGCCTGTTTGTGGCATCCTATCATTTACAACACTATGGTTAAATATGCAACAACTTACCCCGCTCTTTCTGACAAATTTCTCATCATCCTCACGTTTATCTTCACGTTGTCACATCTTGTACGCAAGTTCTTTCATTACTGACAAAATCAAATCCATCTTGACATTAAACACCCCTCATGTGGATTACATGAACATGAAACATCTGTTTGATCCATGTTTATCATCCCTGGCTGCAAGGCTTGTATTCATTTGAGCATAAGTGTCATTAATGGTTTCAGGTGTAGGATTCATGCATGTGTAATTAACATGCTTTTTCATTAAGTTCAGCTCAACAGTTACTCAGCTAGCCAGTACTGTATATCACTGTCTAATCTGCATAAGTAATTAAGGTTACCAAAAGTGATTGTCTTTATCATGTGGATGCCATCAAAGCAAAGTGTAAGAGGGACTGTTGTGCCCAGTTTGTTGAGAAACAAGACTCTGTATATGTCTGTGTGTCTGTGTGACTATGTACCTCCTGCTGGGACCCAAGACTGCAAGGTACAGAAAGCAGTAGGTCCTGCTGAGATCACAACCTGACCTCTCATTTTCGCTGTCTCTATCAACCTTTCTCTTCCACTCTCAATTTTCTTGCCATATGCCTCAGTAAACTTGAGTAAAGAAAGAGAAATTGCAGAACCGTCTACTCACATTTTGTCTCCTTGTGATGCATCCATCCAAAAAACAACAACACACAACAGTTTGAAACAAACCTATATCTACCTGCCGTGTCAACTTTGACTTCCCTTTCACATGTCTCCAGAAAAGCTTTGGCTGTCAGGTCACAGTGTGTCCTACTCTCACCATCTGTATTCCTTCTAAAGAAAGTCTGAGAGTTGATAATACACATGCTAACCTTCCAAATTTGATTGATTTTGAGTGGCAAATGATTTTGCTTTTGTTTTTTCATACAATAATGAGTTTAGCATTAATACCACTACTTCACTGTGGTCCTTCTATTTAAAGTCACAATACAAGTGACGTACATTCGTGTGAATCAGATTATCATAAAGATCTAGGGCAGAGATTTGGTTCTAGCCATCTGTTGTTGATTGGATGAAGGCAGATATGAATGAAAGCTTGAAGTTGATCAATGGCAGGGTTTTCACTGACTTACCTGATCAGATAGAAGCTTGATTCCAAAAAAAAAAAAAAAAAAAAGGTAATTGCGACTTTTTATAACTCGCATTTCTGACTTTATATAGGCTAATGCAATTCTGACTTTATATAGACTAATGCAATTCTGACTTTATATAGACTAATGCAATTCTGACTTTCTAACTCACAATTATGAGTTTATATCGCGCAATTCTGACTTTATATAGACTAATGCAATTCTGACTTTATATAGGCTAATGCAATTCTGACTTTCTAACTCACAATTCTGACTTTATATAGACTAATGCAATTCTGACTTTATATAGGCTAATGCAATTCTGACTTTATATAGGCTAATGCAATTCTGACTTTCTAACTCACAATTATGAGTTTATATCGCGCAATTCTGACTTTATATAGACTAATGCAATTCTGACTTTATAACTCACAATTAAGAGTTTATATCGTGCAATTCTGACTTTATATAGGCTAATGCAATTCTGACTTTCTAACTCACAATTCTGACTTTATATATCACGTAATTCTGACTTTATATAGACTAATGCAATTATAAGTTATATCATGCAATTCTGACTTTATACAGACTAATGCAATTCTGACTTTATATAGGCTAATGCAATTATGAGTTATATCATGCAATTCTGACTTTATATAGACTAATGCAATTCTGACTTTATATAGGCTCATGCAATTCTGACTTTATAACTCACAATTATGAGTTTATATCACGCAATTCTGACTTTATATAAGCTAATGCAAATTAAGACTTTCTAACTTACAACTAAGAGTTTATATCACGCAATTCTGACTTTATATAGGCTAATGCAATTCTGCCTTTATAACTTACAATTAAGAGTTTATATTACGCAATTCTGACTTTATGTAGTCGCGTTATATTTTGCCGTGTTCATTTCATCAGGTGGAAAGCACTAATTGCTAATGGGGGTGTTTTTAGAGCACCCTGTATCACAGGTAACAGTCTGTCTTCAGAACACCCCCTTTGTTTTCTCTTCTTTTGGATTAGCCCAACCCACTGGACAAGAGAGACAGATTGAAGTCGGCTACTGTGTTGTATATTATTTATGCTTAATATCTATGCTTTATTATTCAGTTATGCACTTTATTTAGTTTCTGCTCTTGATCTGGCTTGTTTAATAAATATTCCTTTTTGATTAAAGTGGACGCGCCTTTTGTGTTTAAGAGTAAACGCTTTAAGTTAATTGTCGTGTCTCAGCCGCGAAGCTGAGGAGGAGAGCCAAGAGCAGAATGACCAGATGATCGCGGAAGATTTGGTTTTAAAGCGAAATGTAAAGGTGCCTAATTAGGCGTGTTTGTCATTATACTGTGTTGTTGTTACGTTTTTCATTAAGAATAATAGGCTAATGAACCCACAATTCAAGCAACCCGCTCCAGAATTGGTGCTCCAAAACCGAAACTTAAAACTTGCGCGGCCGCACAGAGCACGCATTTACGGATGAACTGTCATTCACGGTGTGTGTGCAATGGCACATTTTCAGTTCATGCATATAACTTTCATTTGAATTCATTGAAACCACTCGCTTTGCTCCGCTCTGTTATTAATGCCAGAGCATCCGTGTGCATTACTTCTGGTTGTATAGAATTAGTGATTTAAAAGCCCAGTCGGCAACATAGTAGGCTATTTTCGGAAATATGATATGCATAGGTGCACGTGATGCAACGCTGTCAGATCTGACAGACTCGTGTGTCCGACTCATTTCAGTGCAAAATAATCAGGTCAAAACCGACTTAATATACTGCAAATAGCCTACTAGTATTTTATGTTTATTTATAATTCATTTAGGCAGACATCAAGGCTACCAAGTACTGCGCATAGTGCGCAGCTAATTAACGTAACGTTTTTTTCCCTAACGTAATTTAAGTCGATTTTACTTGAAAATCGACTTCAGTCAACCAAGATTTTCTTTGGTTGATTACAGCCTTAATTCTGACTTTATATCACGCAATTCTGACTTTCTAACTCACAATTATGAGTTTATATCTCGCAATTATGAGAAAAAAATTCTGAATTGTAAGATAAAAAGTCGCAATTCTCTTTTAAATTGCTTTATTCTGTGGTAAGTTTCAATAGAGAAGTCAGTCATTTCACCGGAAAATCAAGTTATTGTTGTTCAAATAATTATAAGGAGGAAAAATAAACTGGATTAAGTATGCATGGATGAAATGTTTAAAATAACATCATTAAGATGCATTTAGAAAATAGACTTAAATGAATTTCCATTTCTTGCATTAACGTCAGCTCTAAAGATTTACTAAGTTTAAATACAACTTAAGCTCATTCAACAATGCAGTGTGCTGTCAAAAACCAAAGACAAGGATTTTGAACCATTCATTATGTCATAAAAATGAAAAAGCTTGACATTAATGTACTTATAAATGAATCCCCAGCAGGCAAATATGTACACCCACAAATAAACATTTTAAAAAGGCAGCTGTAACACTGTCTTCAATGGTTCATGTGGCACATAAAATAATTTCTACTTTGCACGGAAAGGGTTTTTAAGATATCATAATCACCACAATCTTTCAACTCATGTCATGACCATGAAAAAAGTACACTCCAGGAACATGGAAGGGAAGCAAAATTAACCATCTGTAAAGCACCCATTACATGTGACAAACTCAAACAGAATTTTGTCAGAAATATTCCACCTAGAAAAGTTATTACTGAAGCTTAAACCCTATAGGTTTGCAAAGCTTCCATCAAAAGTGCTGTTAACGTGTTAACTAATGGATGAGTCAGAATTATTTTAAAGCAATCAACGGCAAAACAAATGTTATAGATCTGTTATAGCTAGATTGCATTTAACTCCCCAAAAAAATACTCCTTAAATCCCTCAAGTTTCTTACTTGATAGAAAATAAGACATCAAAAACACAGAAAAAATGAAACAAGCTTAGCTCTCCCCATCATGACAGTTAATTCACAAAATTGTCATTGTACTACAGAAAATAGAGAAGACTCATCTGAGATTGTCGAGTGTGATTCAATCATAGAAGGGTAGCGTGGAGTTCAGCGTGGCATTAATCTCTCGCAGTCTTGTATTTTCTTCATTAGATAATCTTTGTGCCTGCCTCTCTTTTATAAATCATTACATTAGCCAATAATAGGACTGGCCTGGCTCCCTGCTGGAGAGTGCAGCCCGTTAGGCGAGTGGATAATGAGTGTTTTTACATGGGGCTGGGTGGACATGTTTTA
Source organism: Gobiocypris rarus (assembly GCA_023029165.1). Lineage (NCBI taxonomy): Eukaryota > Metazoa > Chordata > Actinopteri > Cypriniformes > Gobionidae > Gobiocypris > Gobiocypris rarus. The sequence goes on from CM040923.1 coordinate 16,156,955, forward strand.
GGGGAAGCCTCATTTTAGTCTCGGCGCGACACAGCGTGTGCAGACAGCACCGCGAGCACTTCAAACGGTACGTCCTTAAGGGGAGCCCCAAATTTGTCAGCCACTTAAACAAGCAAGAGACAAACAAAGAGGAGACGAAACCGAGAGAAGCAGAGCGTGACTTTTTCACTGCGAGAGCTGTGCTATGGGCCTGTTGTTGCATATTATTATTCCAGCAATTGGGTTGCGGCAAGCTCGCAAACAATTTCGTTTTCTGACAAAAAGCACTGACTTGACTTCGCAACTGACCACAGGAAGCAAAACCAGACTGCTTAGATGGAAGATTAAAAAGGAGACAGCGACATGTGGCACGGCAAGGAATCTAGAATACGAACCCTTTTTAATGTTAGCTTGAGTTAAATGTGGACAGTCATTTGCAGTATTTTACACAAGAAGCCCAACAGCACACAGAGGGAATAAGAATGGTAAATCTTCATGGAGACGAGCCACGGCGGGCAGGAGACTTGGTCGCCATAGCGACAGCGAGGATGTTTGCATGAGAGGAGGATCATGGCAGGGAATTAGGAAGAAGCGGCCAGTGTGTGCACCTTGCTCCTGTTATGATAAGAACTATTTAAGACTTCAAGCAATAGTTCAGCCAATAATGAACATTTGAGTTTATTAGCAATTGAATGTATTAAGAGGATAGTCCCTTGAGATGTGACGTGTCATTTTCATGGGGGTCCTAATTGTCATTATATAATTATCATGTCACTAAAAAAATTGGATTCCTTCAGAGGACCACAAAAGTATAATTTTCAAAAAAACTTTGTCACTTTTTTCTCTAAAAAGACCACAACTGTATATATTAAATATTTATTATATCATGTTATATTATATAAATAAATAAAAAACTTTAAGACTAAAGAGTAAAGATAGAGATCAGATATATATTTTTCTTTCTCTCTCCATCCCAAGGTTTTCAAACTCAATCCGAGTGCCCATATGGACTCTGGTAGGGGGGATCCACCGTTGTAATAAAAGACAGTGGGATCTGTTCAATATAAGGGCAAACGCAATAACTAGTCAGCACTAGAGGGAAAACTACGGCTCCTTCAATAACACGCACCCACGCACACGTTTTTGTTTGACTCATGTTTCTGATTACAGTTTAACTGTAGTGTTTCCTGCACTAGGCTATTTTTCTAAATCTCTCGCTCTATATTTTACTAGAGCTGTGAGCTTCTGAATTGAATGTGATGAGATAAAAAGACTGCATATTGTGAAATAATCAAGACAACACGTCTTTCTATTGCATTGTCTTCACTGGCTGAGCTCAAAAACAATCATACAGTGTTACCAGTACAGCCCATTTCATAAAACAAATGAGCCATTTCTTTTAATGATTCAGTCCAAAAGAGTCGCAAAATAGTTCAGTTTATTGAAGTTTTCACTGAACTAACTATTTAAAATGTAACACTGATTTACTCTCAGCCTTGGCAAACTCAAAATGAAGAATTAAATCAGTATCGTGGCTTGGTATAAATGTTATTGTATGATAATGTAGTTAAAGATACACGTTTTACACTTTTTAAAATTATCTATCATCCCAAATATCAATTCAAATTTACTTCATGCATTTTGCTTTGTGAAGACAATATTCAAATCTGCTTCTAGACTCAACAGTGGTCAGGGAACATGCATTGATGCATAATGAGATGTTCCCCTGATGGCACACGAGCGGCCAGTAAACTGTAGCACAGTGGCATTTTTTCTTGCTCTCGTCTTTCCTCCCTTATTAGATTCATAAAACATTCAAAATGTCCTCCAGTCCACCTTTTGTGGTAGAGTCTGCCCTTTAGTAATAATTAATCCCCCCTGACTCCGACACACTCACCTTCAAGCAGTGGTGTGGGAGTAGGGGGCGTCAGTGGGGTGCTACAGTGCACGACTTGGGCGTCTATTTAGCTATGGCTATATCTGTAATAATGTCTGACGTGACATATAGAATGCTAAAATCAGTTATTGCTTGAAGGATGTCATCTTGTAGCAGAAATATTGAAATATGAAAATGTTGTGGGAGAAAGAAAAATATTATCCTACTACTAACCCCCCAAATTTTCCCAAACAAATACGTTTTCTTTTTTACTGGCCCAGTCGGGCCAGTGGTTCAAATTTTTACTTGCCCTGCAAACATTTCTTACTGGCCCCAAAAGTAATAAATAAAATAAAATAGGCCTAGTTATTCTTTTTGATACATGAAACCTTAATAAATAAGGTTAACTACTAGCTATATTGTTAAAGACAGTCAGTAATAAAATAAGAAAAAAATAATAATAATTACGAGCATCAGCACAAATAAAAACAACAGAACAAACATACAAATAAAATAAACAGTTCTTCTCGGGTTTTTCCATGTAGGCCTAAGTCTAAACTAGATTTCCAGGTACAGAAATAGTAATCAATGGGATAATGTTATTTCATGCATTCTGACTTATTTAGACTGTTAAAGAGTTGGATTCTCATGCTAAACATGGCCAAAATGTCAGAAAAATTAGTTGAACGTATGATGGAGTATTTCTGTTCCAAATACACTCCTTCAGGATTCAAACAAGTTTCGGAAAGTTTTTTTGAGCATGACTATGTATTGCATCAAAAAGTGTGGAGTTTCTTGTATTGGCCACTTCTTCCGGCTGAGCGTGTGCACATCAACCAGAGCAAGAGCAAGATCACGCCCATCAACAAGCTTCGATCGGGTTACAGGAACCGTCGGCAGCGCTGTAAATTAGACCACTAAATCAACAAAGTAGTGGTTGTGAGGGAAAAATAGCCTTGTTCAGCTTCCCAAATAACCTAAAGTTAAGGAAACAGTAGATGCAGTTTGTTTTTCCGGAGCAGCAATGGAGCTCTGCAAGTGTGTTTGTTTGTTCCCAGTCATGAGTCGAAACCACAGGGTGGTGAGTGAAACTGCATCAAATGTCTGTTTTTTGGAAATCAGTGCGTAAGTGCAAATGATGTAAACAACACGAGGGATAATGCCATGATGTATTGTGTGCGTGTGTGCGTGTGTGTGTGCGTGCGTCAAAGGTGCATGTCTGCTTGTGAGTGACGCTTGAGCTCTGCCCACAGAGATATGAAGGATGCAATACTTCTCTATAGATACTCAAGATAAACATGAGATAGGCAGAAACTGTGTGTTATGATCTTTTTAAAGAGAAATAGTGCATTATGATTTGTGGATTTTCCCTCCATTTCTGGGTTGTGACACCAGGTCCTGTTTTTACTCAAATTAAATGCTGATGCTTCTGTGAAAGCATTCAATTACTCTTAATTCATCCTGAATTGTTATGGCTTAAATGTATGTGTGACAAGCCATGCAGAAAGATAATTTATAAAGCCTTTCTTAAATTGCAGACGGTCACATTTTAACATTCTTCAGTAACATTCTTTCTGAAATAATTTTGTTCAATTTTGCAAATGGAAGTGACCTAATTGTACATACAGTGTGAATGTTCTGCCAGGAATGTGTTTTTTTTTTAAATGTATGAGTAATAGTGTTTCAAATCATTACTTAAATAGAATATGAGTATAGTAATATTATCAAAACGTGAATTAAAAATTGATATGATTATATAAAATATCTTATGGTTAATATGTCCAGTTCAAAACCATCAGCAGTACAGCGTCTATTGGCTGGGTCAATTTGACAACATCAATCGCATGACATTGTGTGTGCAGACAATTGGACGCAGTAAATAAAAACTTATTTGAATTACTTCCCTGTTACATTTTTGGCAGAGCTACAAGCAATACCTTAAGGAGGATATCTGTAAAGCCAAAATGCTTTTCCTCTTTGTTTTGATCAAGTCTGTATTGATCATGTAATCCTAGTATTATCAGTGTAGGTCCATTGCGATCAAGGCCATATCCTTCTAAAACCAGATAAAGGCAAGGTGCTGCGTGACCATGAGCATATGTCAAGTTGTGTCAACAAAATGGAATTCTAAATTGAATGCGTTGGTTTCATACGGAGGCCCAGTAGTGCACAACATAATGGAATTTTAAAAGCAAACATGAATTCAAAAGACAACAAAATCAAGCCACAACACAACGGAAATGCTCCCAACCAATGGAGGCACTCGGAGCACGGTAAAGTTAGTTTTCCTTGCCACTTTTCTATAGATTCGGCAGTCTTACAAAGATATCAATCACAAATTTTAACAGTGTGTAACCATTGTATATAATTTGTAGTCATTCGGGCTCAAGGTGAGGCTTTGCCACTTGATTGTCCCCTTGTGCACTGATTACAGAGAAGGCCATTACATCACTTCCGCTAACTATGTGCATATGTAACCGCCATGGTAACACAGGCGTAGCAAACGCTATGGAAAGAGATCTGCTCACCACCATCTGTGTGTGTATGTGTGCATGTGCCAAGGCTGTTATGGAGTCAGAAGGCTGGCTACATTCTCTAAGGACCTCTCCTCCGTTGCTTAGCAATATGTGGAACAGTGAGCAGCCCCGATAAGGCGATTGCATCTACTGTATTTCCCTAGCAGAAATACACAGAGATAAAAACAACTCAGCTATTTAGCATTCAAATGAGTAATATATATGATACATTTTCCATATTTTGCAATATAAAAATCTAATTTTCATTTACAGTATATTATTGGTGGACTATGTATGTCACATTTACATAATGTCACTTTACACACTGTACATATAATCTTTTTTAATTAAAACGATTACAATTACAGAATAAATATTTTGTATTATGTAAGGTCAAAATTTATAAAAAGTTTGCTTAGTTTTTTATCCTTTTTGTAAATACTTATTATTTATAGAATTATGCTGGCCTGTAACTGATGTTAAAACTAATTTGTGTGATGCATGCACAAAGCTTGTTCCTAAAAGCAAAGAAAATAATAAATTAATTAAATTGAAAATAAATAAATGTGTACATACAAATGTAAAAGTATAAAATGTCTACATGGCCATTTAAAATTTGTATGCATAGATTTCAAGCAAGACTTTAAAAACAAGTCTAAATAATATTAGGGAAAAGCACTTTGTCAACTCTCGACTCCTACTGACCTTGAGTGTTCCTGTTCTCTGATACAGCGAACAATATTTATTCACCAGTATTTCCCACAAGTCCTTGTTGCTTGTGATATGTATGACCCCTGCTGCTTGCCTGTACAAACACAAGCTTGTTTTTTGTTATCCATCTCAGTCACTGGGTGAAGAATTACTTCCTTTCTGTTGGTGTGGGTCAGAAAAAGACACTGCTAGCTTATAATGCTCAATCCAATAGTATAATGGATATAAATTACAAAATACTTATTGCCTAGATCTTGACACTGGAAGTTCGATTGCATAAAAAAAGATGAGAGCACCTTCAATTTTCCATGTTTGTAATATATTATTGGTTTTGAATCTGTCCCAGTTACCCAAACCCACAGTGAGTGCGGTTTAGATGGTGTCTGTGCCTGGCTGTGGTGTAACGCAATGAGAACATAAGGCTCCTTTATTGCACACATTTATCATGGCTGCCCCAGACTCTTCACAGAGCATGTCAGTGATCCGTACACTTCCCTCGCCCAGGTATCTGCAGCCAAGCAGCCAGCTGTCCAAGGTCAAATCATAACAGAGCCGCTATTTTTATCTTCTGGCTGCTATTACTCCTAACAACAGCGTTTTAGCCTCTGCAGATACACACACATATGTACACATGGTCACATTTATTTCTCTACCTTCAATATCAACACAAGAAGGAACTTTGCTTAAGCGAATAAAAAAAACAATTCATCCAGGTGAATGATTCTAATCTCACAGGCTGACATTAAAGACCTCCACAGATAGCCTGCTGAGCGTAAGAGACCGTACAGGGGATGGTTAACTCCACCTTTCAGCAGTACCGGGCTTGTATCTCACCTCATTAATGGATATTTAACAAGGCTGATAATGCACAACGTTGCCCTTGGCAACTGCAGGGGGCGTGACATATTTGGGCCAACATCTGCCATCCCAGATTGCCCCAACAGGTACAATCTTTGTGCCGTGTTGCTGTGGTTGTCAGTTAACCTCTGAGATTCTACGGCTAAGACCCTCTGGAAAATCAAACTTCTCAAGGTAACAGATTCTCTCAGGCGAAGAATATTATCGATGGGATGGGATTCATAGCCACAGCTAACTTCCTTTGTGGACGTATTTACAATTATGTATTATTACACATTATGATTCATCAGAGGAAACCTCAAAATAAAAAGTTGTAATAAAAATAATTGATGTTCATTGTTATTTTTGATTATAATTATATAAATAAATACATAAGCAAAATAAAATGTTTGTACATGTGCAAAAAAGTTTTTTTATGTGCAAGCATTAAATAAGGAAACATTATAAACAATATAAACCTACTATAAATAATATTTCATATTATTATATTTATCACAGAGAGTATAAGAACTCACAACAAATCCAGAGCCAACTTTGTTCACAATTATGTCACTGCCAAAATATCAGTAAAAAGAAAGTTTGTGATGGCAAGTTTATAAAAATCACAGAGATATTCAAAGCATGTGCATCTTTATGTGAAGAAGTGTGAAAAAAAAATCAAGCTGGTCCTATGTTATCACGTTTTACCGCAGCTCCCCAAGCACTGATGTATTCCAGAGGAGAACCTGCACAGCTGAATTGGATAAGCCCGAGGCTACAACCAAGCAATCCCTGCTCCTCGTTCTCACTAGGCGTGCATAGCAACCGCTGATCTGCCTAACACAGATATGAGGTAATGACAGGCGCATTTGTTGGTGTAGGCAGCAGCTAGTCACAATGGTCCAAGTTCTTTACAAGACAACTATAAGAGATTTCAGTGTTTTATGCAATCTAACAATTGCACAAAAAAAGAGCTTGAGTTAGGAAAGGAAGCTCAAGTATGGTTTGATAACAATCTTGAGATTCAGAATGAGGGACGGTGCAAAGCAAACCTACTTTCTCTTCGGCTGCCACTCTAGGTTGAAGGAGACAGCATCTGTCTCTGAATATACGTTCGCAGTCGTGACTCCCAGAGCAGAACAAATAATGGTTTCTAAGGAAGAAAGAACCTCTTTACTGTGGGAATTATCTGCCATTCTGGAATAATTTCCTCCACTATCCACTGCCACAGATAAACCCATCACAAATGAAGGGTAGAGGGAGAAAAGACGATGAGAGTGTTTATCAGATACGGAGGACTGTGGTGGGATTAGTTTCCCTGGGATGAATACAGCTTCTCAGCTTCCATCTCCCCTCCCTTCCAACCTCAGCCGTCCACCCGCACACACACTCCCACACACAAACCTACACATAAGAAAACACATCTCCAATCTCCAGCTACAAACAAATCATTTTCCCCTACTTGGATAAGCAGATCTCAACTAAGCAGTAGATGATGGGTTTCTCACATGAACCATCCAACCAGTAAACTACCACCTTCCCCGGCCAGCCAGAAAGAGGAAGGAAACGGTGCCAAAACCAGCATTGGCGTGAAAACAAACGCCACGCTGTAGGGGCGGGCATTATGATGGCACGCTCTACTCTGTCCCAGTATAGGTCTCTTTCAGAATCGCATCCAATACAAAACAAACCAGCAGCATCTGAACACCTGCAACTTCAGAGAGGGAAATATGAATGCCTACCTGTATGTAGCGTGCTGTTATCTCCTGCTTCAGCTGGGAGGAAGTGAAGTACAGATCATATGCAGGAGAGAGGGAGTCACAGAGAGATGGAGAGGAGGAGTCTTGTGTGGTAGAGGTGGAGAGAGTGGGAGAGAGAGCGAAAGAGCTGCTGTTGTCGCTATTCTCTGCTGAGCCTGCAGGGAGTAGTGTGCATGGCAATGTGCTATCCCTGTTAGAAGCCAGAATGTGTATGCATCCAGTCCTGAATTAGATAGAGGGAGGGAGAGAGAAAAAGACTCTTGGCTGTTTAACCATGCACCGTCACGAGGCACTTCCTTCGGAATCCCTCCAGTGAGAGTGGCACAGCATCACTGAGTCCTTGGCTGCGATTGGCTATCATGGATGATGATGCAGTCAGCAGGCGATGGTTCTGGCAGCAGTCAACTAAGATGACCCTCTCAGCTAGTATTAGCATCCTCGCACATCCTAAGAAAAGGCTGGAGGCAGAGCAAGGACGAACAAGGACGTTAACAAAACCCTACTGGGAGCGTGTTCACGTACTTTAGGAGGTTGGAAGGTTGATGGTGTACAAGGGAGGTCCCGGCATGGTGACTTGTAGACCTTCATGCGCACATGAAGACAAAGTAGTCTCAGAAGAACGTCTAGGTGTTGAGGTTGTTTTCCCGGGAGAGTGCCATCAATAGCAAGGGCGGCTCACTGTCAGTGAAGGCAGGTGCTAATTAATGGGATGAATTCTGTGTAACATGACCTTCGGTCTTGAAGAAAGATGCTTCTAGAGTGGTTATTATTCTGTCCGATGTTCATTAATTTCGAAATGGCCTGAATCTGGATGGGGGACATAGCTAATAATGGTTCCCAATGGATCGCCTGATGTCTCTTTTGTGGACCTCACTGTTGCTGTGCTCAGAGTTTGACAATTTCACAGTGCAATGCCTCCACTTCTAAAGGCCAGCTTGTTGCATATGAACAAAGATATAAAAAGTAAGAAGGGTAAATGAGTCATCTCTTTTGTTGAAAATTAAATGTCAGACTTCATGCTTTCAAGAGGTGGTTGTGAAATGCAAAATCCTAAAATGTTGCAATTAAAATATAACTGTGCAAAGAATGACACGTTAACTATTAAATAAATAAATAAAACAAGAAAGAAACTTCAGGGCTGGTATCTGTGTTAATTGAACAGTCCAAAAGTTGCCTTGTCAATAACCGTTTGACTAAAGAAGATGAAAAAGAGAACGTGAAATAGTAATAATTACCTTAATAGCTAAACAGGGTGTATTGATGTGTAATCCAAATCTTGATTTCAATAAACATGCCATTTTAGAGGAAACTCTTACTTGTTTATTTTAAGCCACACAGACTTTCTAAACTATACAACAAAAATTGAACTATAGCCTTAATAGGGCTGTATTTGATAGTTGTACAGAATCTATGAATGTGCACAAATCTGTTGTTAAGTGCCATTAATTAAATGTCGCCTCATAGCATTCTCATAGACTGCTCTTCTAAACAATCTTGTCTTCAGTCAAACAACTGGTCATGAATAATGCAATTTCAGATCTGCTGTTATTGTATAAATCTAACTCAGTCCATTACCTGACAATCTTTGTCTTTACATGATGTCCAAATTGACATTGTCCAACTCTCACATCTAAAGAATATCAAATAGAGCAATTTGAACAAGTCAGATTTTTTCATCATTTCGTACCTCTGCAATTCTGTGCCTCACTTCTTTTCTCTTAGAAATCGAAGCTAGAAAATGAAAGGCTGCAAAGTGACATGACACATGTTGATTCTCCATGTATCCTGGCAGATCGCCATGGAAACCCTCTCAAATTTAACCCTCTTCAATGACAAGGAGTGGTCAGGATGGAAGATTAACTGAATGGGTACTTCAGGGCCTTAACGGTGCAGTGTGTAGTATTTATGAGGATCTATTGACAGAAATGCAATATAATATACATATGTATATTATAATATGCCGTTAAAACTATGTTTTCAGTGGTGTATAAAGACCTTACATAATGAGGCGTTATGTTTTTATTACCTTAGAAGAAGCCATTTCTATCTTCATACACCTCGGGTCCCCTTACAGTGAAATCTCCATTTTGCAGCATTATGTTTCTACAGTAGCCCTAAAAGGACAAACTTCTCTACAGAGCGCTCTCCGCCGACAACATTTTTGTCCTGTGTATGCCCCCGTAGCTTCTCTATGTGTTGCGAAAGGGAGAGGTAAGCATTGGGAGGTACTATTCACAACCTCACCACTAGATGCCGCTAAAAATCACACACTGCACTTTTAATAGTAATCTTACAACCTCATATGAACAACTGAATGTTGAATATTTTTGTCTGTCTGCGTTCTGCGGTGACTGCACCTGCCGCAGTCTCTTGAGAGATGCCTCTTTGTTGTTCTGCAAATGGTCTCATCAAAGTACAGAGTCATTGTTTGTGTCTGCATACCGACTCTTACCTTGAGATAACCTGACTCTCAAACTCACACAACCCTAGTCCCGCAAAGCAAGCAGAAATCTGCATTTTTTTTTAAAGAAAGGCCAGACACTATGCATCTTAAAAAGCAATAGAAACAGAAGATCATGCATTATTGATGCAGTTTGTAGGTAATTTAATGTGCACTTAAGCTGACTGGAATATTAATTATAGTCATCATGGTTTATTTTGAATTGGTATTCAGTGTGCTGCAGGTGGCTGTGACTGCGCCAGTACATACTGCAACAAAGTCAGCAGTACTTTTTAGGTTCTGATCCCTTAGATGCATTTCAGCAAATTAGAGGATTTGTGATAAAAAAGTGAGCTCCTATCCATATAAAGTGACCAGGATTTGGTTCAGTGAGTGAATGACATTATGTGATAATAAGTAACTTAATCTTTATATTGCTTATCTAAAGCTGGCAATCGATAAGTTTCATATGAGTCATTTGTTCTTTAATCTTGGGATTCGACTACATCTGACTAGTTGTGCTGTATGTTTTTGAAGTCTTCATAAGGGTCGTTTGTTCATGAATAGGTCTACCAACTGAACTCGATAGAAATATACTTGCTACTATTTTGTGGACCAAGAAAGAATGATCTTTTCCATCTTCTGTACTGTAACATGTATAGACAGTAACTGCTGATGACAGCGCACAGCAGAGGTGAAAGAAGAACAAGAGATGGATTTGATTCCATTGAGGACAGACGGTTTCTCAGTAGCAGCCGATTGGCTTTGTTTCAGCAGGCTGGCTGCTTTACACTCTGAACAGCAGGGACACCAGCTGTACCCTCCCCAGTGTCCTTCAGAAATAGCCCTCACTCAGCAGAATCCTGGCCTCTGCCCAGCCATCCAAGCAAACCAAAGCCTAACGTTGGCCTAATGTTAGCAGTACCAAGTACCTGGGCGATCTCCCTGTGGGAGTAGAAGATTTGTATCAAGCATTGACCCATTGCTGGCTTCAGTAACTTGGCCTCACCCCCAGAATTCCCATCAAATCACTGGCCCAACATTGGTCAAATGTCAGTCTCAATGACACGGATGGCTGTCATACAACAACTCGCTGACATCACCACGCAGAATGTTGCGTTCACACGCTCTCTGTAATCGCACACCGTGACTATAGAAATCAAAGTGACATTATTAATTATGCAGTGGCAAAAAATAATTACATACCAATAAAAGATTAATGGAGAGACTTCGACCATCTGCAGCACTAGATTGCACCTTGGCCTGCTGGGAATAAAAAGTGCACAGTTTTCCAACATCTGAGGTTTCCAAAGCCTTCAGCTGTAAGTACTAATAACATCTGCACAAAAGCAGTTTGTCCATTCCTAATATTCAATTAATATATATATACACACCAATCAGGTATAACATTATGACTTCACTGACAGGTGAAGTGAATAACACTGATTATCTCTTCATCATGGCAACTGTTAGTGGGTGGGATTTATTAGGCAGCAAGTGAACATTTTGTCCTCAAAGTTGATGTGTTGGAAGCAGGAACAAATGGGCAAGCGTATGATTTTGAGTGAGTTTGACAAGGGCTAAATTGTGATGGCTAGACGACTGGGTCAGAGCATCTCCAAAACTTCAGCTCTTGTGGGGTGTTCACGGTCTGCAGTGGTCAGTATCTATCAAAAGTGGTCCATGGAAGGATTGTTGAAGAAATTCATTAAAATAGAACTAGGCTGTGCATAAAAACAGAGTCCATCAAAGTATGGAAATTACAAGAAAATTGTACATGTATGAGGTACAAGTGATAAGCTCTGAGAAACTGTCATAAGAGGGGTTTTTTTAAACTGTGAAGTTAGGGATTTTTAACCACTTGGAATGTCCCAGGGGTTTGAGGTGTTGACTTGGCCTCCAAATTCCCCAGATCTCAATCTAATCGAGCATCTGTGGGATGTGATGAACAAACAAGTCCGATCCATGAAGGCCCAACTTACAGGACTTTAAGGATCTGCTGCAAACATCTTGGTGCCAGATACCACAGCACACCTTCAGGGGTCTAGTGGAGTCCATGCCTTGACGGGTCAGGGCTGTTTTGGCAGCAAAGGGAGACCATCAGAATATTAGGAAGGTGGACATTATGTTATGCCTGATCGGTGTGACAAATCCAGACAGTAAACTGATGCCTCGTTCTATTCATGATGTGCTCCAAGCCCTCACAATATTTCTCATGGGAAGGACAAATGGATTTCCTATGAGACGTCAATGGTCTCGTCCGGTGTAGAAAATTGTGTTACAAATTTATGCAAGTATTTCCATTTCACATAAAGGATTATCCTGACATCAAGTGAGTCTACGTTTAACTTCACTTTAGACTTCGATGAGTAAGTGCCGGCACGTGCATGTGCCTCAAATAGATGAAGTGGATTAAAATAGGAGCACAATAATTCTAACATAATTGTGAATACTTTGCTAACATACAGTATTTAGCATCCAGAACTGTAAGCACTTCAAATATCTTTGCTAAATTACAACAGCACCATAAACTGCAGATTTTTTTTTACTTCTAGGTAAAAACTTCTAGGTTTCGGAAGTTTTATGCAAGCAATTCCACAAGCGATGCTTTAGGTTAATTCATATAACCAGGCTAACACCTCTGTAATGTGTCAGATTCGTCATTCGGCACAGTGAATGTAACGATATGCGTCTTTCTGTCTGCATAAGAGCGAGTCAAGCGGGGAGGCCCCTCCTCGCCCCCGGGGCCCACGTGCGTCTCTCAATCTGTGGTTTACAGATCAGTGGCATTCCTCTCCAGAGGCTTGGCCACACTCCTGTCAGTCCCTGATGGATGGTGTGACACCCAGCCGCTACCCTGTCATCTTTGCCTCTGAATGGGGAAGAGAGACAGAGCTCAAGAAAAGATGGAAGAATCTGAATGTTAGAGGAATAGTTCATCTAAAAAAAAAAAATCATCAGTTACTCACCTTGTTGTCATTTCAAACTCAAATTACTTTCTTTAAAAGAAATTTGTGATATCGGTTGCTCTTTTTAAAGGTCCCGTTCTTCGTGATTCCATCTTTCAAACTTTAGTTAGTGTGTAATGTTGCTGTTAGAGCATAAATAAAACCTGTAAAATTATAAAGCTCAAAGTTCAATGCCAAGCGAGATATTTTATTGAACAGAAGTTCCCTTTCAAAGCCTACAGCGAACGGCCGGTTTGGACTACATCCCTGCACTTCCTGCTTTAATGACATCACTAGAACAGTTTGTTGACTAACCCTCCGCCCACAAGAACAGGGGCGTGGTCTTGTTGCTCTCCCACGAGAAGAGTGTTGTTTTTGAAGAGTGTGTTTGTCGCCATGTCATCGAGACGCTGTTATTTTCATCCCGAGTCAAATCACCTTTGTTTGGCCTTCCTACGGACGCTGTACGTAGAGATCAATGGTTACAATTTATGTTTAACTCGGTTCCGGAAAATTATCACAATTTAAAACTATGTGCAGCACATTTTGCTGAGGACTGCTTCCTCAATCTCAATCAGTTTAATGGCGGATTCGCAGAAAGATTATTCTTAAAAGATGACGCAGTTCCCTCTTTGTCTGGAGAAGGCGTTGTTTATGGACCACAACCGGTAAGTGTATTTTATTATTTAAGTTGGTCCGTTTAACAGTTTATGTAACTCATTACACAAAGTGCAACGCTGTTTAGCATTGTTAACTAACATTAGATAATAATTTAAACTAATTCGAAAAACTTTTTAAAAAAGTGAATTCAGACACCATCGATTGATGGTGTTTGTAATGATCAGTTTAAATGATTTGTTTATTATATCTGCTGTTTACCGTTTAACCACATGCTCGTTCAGCTGCAGCCTCGTATAATATAAAAGCATGACAACTACTGAATAGACAGCTCACCATTGTGAAATATCCTGCAAAAGTCTTTCCTGAGCAGGTTGTAATCGTTCCGTTTCGATATTCTCCGGGTCTGATTCCGGCTCAAATTGATAAGGCAATACAGACATTTTTGCAATAACATTGAGTGCGCGTATCTCCCCGTTATGGTAAGAGGCGGGACCTTTCCGGGCAGCGTGCACTAAGCAGCTGTCAAATCACAACACGGGAACCACTGGCACAATCAGAACTCGTTACGTATTTCTGAAGGAGGGACTTCATAGAACAAGGAAATCATCAGGCCGTTTTCTCATCAGTGAAAACAGCGGTATACAGATAAGTAAAACGTGTGAAAAATACTGTTTTTTTTTACACACGAAACATGAACACATGTTATATTGCACACTGTAAACACAATCAAAGCTTCGAAAACACGCGAAGAACGGGACCTTTAATATGTGAATGAGGACTGGGGCTGCCTAGCTCCAAAATGACAGAAAAAAAGTGTCTTTTCATTGAACCATTCCTTCAAGGGAAAGAGATAAATAGAAATAAATAATGAGAAAGAGTAAGTGAGGAAAGGAGAGATGAGTGTGTGAGAAGGAGGTACCCATGTACTGCAAATTCAATGTGGCTGATTCGTTCTGCAGGCTAAGTTAGATTGCAGAAAGTGCGTGGGCGTCCATCAGCTTGCCTGCCTGTCAGAGCCCGTTGACAAGGCCAGGGCTGGCTGAACAACATGAGGAAAGGAAAGACAAGAAGAGGAGAAACAAGATTTTATGAATCTACATGAAAATGAGCACATGAGTCTGTGCCATGACCCCGATCAGGCCTCCCTGCCATAGTGTAACCATCATGTTATAACGCAGCTGATCACAAGACCCGGCCAATCAAAACCAACACAGCAGAGGCGAAAAACCCTTACAGAACTCAATCAGGGCATCTAGCAGCAACTTTATGCATCATGTAAGAACCAGAAGCTACTTTTTCCTCACATGAAACCAAAGAAGCTCAGTTGTAATTATACCACATCTGCTACCACACATGCAAAGGATTTCCATCCGTATTGCTACCAGCCTCACATCAGCATCAAATGGTGTGAAAACTCTGATGTCACTTGCTAGAAAAGATCTTTGTACAACTGCAATGAGAATAGAGCCTCATGATTATTAACCATTACAAGATTGCAATCTTGATACGAAAACCCACCAATCTTATTCCTAAATGACACAGCGGAACATTCAAATCTTTGTTTGCGCTGCAACTGTCAATTGTCATGTATAGTCATGAATCAGCTTCAAAAATAGTCTTTTTAACCACACAATATTTCTGTTACAATAATTCAAATTGTCACAGAAGTACTGGGATAAAAGTTTATAGTTTCGATATAAACACTGATGTCTACGGTAGTGATTAAATTAGAATTAATTACCTTTTGAGTAACTTGACACTTAAAATAAAGATTTTATTAATGACATCCTTACACCAGTAGGTGGCGACGAGTAACTTAAAAAAATGGCTGTTTCTCAATATTAAGCGATCTTGCTTCATCGGACTACGTTTTCATCAACCGTCAAAGTTCAATTCCAATACTTAAAGCTGCAGTCCGTAAGTATTGTCTCTTTGTCGCCATCTCTGTTTGAAACCTGCAATTGCAGTTATTTGCAGAATTATCATCTTTACGTGGGTTGTACATTGGCATGGATTCTCAGCGTGGATGTTTTGAGGAGTAGGTGCAGCTTGCTGTCTGTCACAGCACCGGTGTCGATACTATACTTCAGAATCACAGATTCTATAAAATCTTGGAAAATGACCAAAATAATAATATTTCCTGCAAAATCTGAACAAGTAACATGTCTGCCACTTTTGTTCTGACCAACTGAGAAAAAAAGCATTACAAAAAATTGCGCTACCAATGGTGAATGTAACGATTGCTTAGCTCACATCACATCAAATTGTGCAAAATATTATTATTGTTATACTTTGTTCTCAAATTGTTAAATGCTAAAAACATTAGCATTGCATGACTGTATTTAGTGTGTATTAGCGTTAACTTTAGATTTTTATTTTCAGTACAGTCTAATCTTTTGCTTTTGACTACGTGTGAATCTCCAGTTGTCACTGATGATTGTCGTTTGGCTCTTTCTGGATTACAATCCGCCACCAAAATGAAACATTTAATTATTCCAGCTGCTGTGAGAAAATGCTATAAATAATCCGCCACCTGCAGCATCCTCCCATCCGATACTACTACTAGCCGACTCCTTTATGTATACAGACGTGACCTAATGACGCAAAGACATGCTCGAATTTCCAGCGGAAAACCACCAGTACCACTCAAATTATAACACGTAATTACAAACTTACCATTGTGAATCGGGCTAAGGTAAGGAGATAGTTTGGAACACTTGCTGGTTATGTACTTGCTCAAAATTTTATTTTAGATCATTTGCATCAAATGCAGACTTGAGAGAATCGAAGCTTTAGAAATTTCAGAAGACGATGTGGGCTTCAACGTACAGAAGCCTGTAAGCTTCACACTTGCGTATGCGTGATGGTTCGTGAAAGTAAACATTTCTCTGTTTGTTTTGCTTAATTTTAATAAAGAGATAACCTGAAGAAAGCCTGCAGTATTTTATAACATATTAAAAAGAATCTTAATATTGACAAATCACAGGTAATACATAGTCTACTCATTTTAATATGCCAATTAAATTATATAAAAACAATGTCTATAATATGATACAAACATTTTTTATAGTGTAGCGAGTTAGCTCAAAGGGGAAATATTAATATTCATAATTCAGTGTGATTAGTCATTATGATTATGATTATTTGAATCAATGAGATTAACTCCACCCTAACCATCAATCAATCAGTTCATCCTAGGAACACCCAGTATTGATTATTAATAAATTCTAAGAGAAGGGTTTTTCATGACCACAGAAAAATAATTCTTCCTTACCATTTACAGCGTGTAGAGCGTGTAACAAAATCAATCATTTAAGTGACAATTTATTTGCAGGCAGGGAGTCAGAACCAAACATGTACAGTGGGGTAAAAAAGTATTTAGTCAGCCACCAATTGTGCAAGTTCTCCCACTTAAAAGAGATGCCTGTAATTTTCATCATAGGTACACTTCAATGAGAGACAGAATGATAAAAAAAATCCAGAAAATCACATTGTCTGATTTTTAAAGAATTTATTTACAAATTATGGTGGAAAATAGATATTTGGTCAATAACAAAAGTTAATCTTAATACTTTGTTATATACCTTTGTTGGTAATGACAGAGGTCAAACGTTTTCTGTAAGTCTCTTCTAGGTTTTTACACACTGTTGCTGGCAGTTTGGCCCATTCCTCAGATCTCCTCTAGAGCAGTGATGTTTTGGGGCTGTCACTGGGCAACACAGATTTTAAACTCCCTCCAAAGATTTTCCATGTGGTTGAAATCTGGAGACTAGCTAGGCCTCTCCAGGACCTTGAAATGCTTCTTACGAAGTCACTCCTTCGTTGCCCGGGGGGTGTGTTTGTGATCATTGTAACATTGAATCTTCAATGCGCTTGCTGATGGAAGGAGGATTTTACTCAAAATCTCACGATACATGGCCCCATTCATTCTTTCCTTTACACGGATCAGTCGTCCTGGTCCCTTTGCAGAAAAACAGCCCCAAAGTATGATGTTTCCACCCCCACGCTTCACAGTTATGGTTTTCTTTGGATGCAACTCAGCATTATTTCTCCTCCAAACAAGACAAGTTGAGTTTTTACCAAAAAGTTATATTTTGGTTTCATCTGACCATATGACATTCTCCCAATCCTCTTCTGGATCATCCAAATGCTATCTGCCTATGTATCTGTGCATTCTTTAAAGAGATTCGTTCAAAAACACTGATTCAGAAAAGAAACATGTTAAGGATTTTTGTTTGAATAATTTAATCATTCATTCAAACCAATAAAAATTTTAAAAAATCTAATTATTATAAAGATCAAAACCTCTAATAAATACCTTATTTTGTTTAGTTGTTAATTCAGAATCATGGGAGTAAAAAAAAAAAACATTGGACTCTCAATTTATCCAGAATCATGCAGCTCTAGCTGGAAATATAGTAAGATGGTAAGAGATTCTCTAACAGTTCCAGTAATCTGACGACTAATTTCTAAGGATTGAGGAGAAAAGCTTTTTCCTTTCAGCATCTGTCCAATTTTCTTTCTGCAGAATACTGTAGATAATCATGATTTTCAACTTTACAGACTTACTATTAAACATTTTTAAGCCTGTGACTAATCGTGTCAGCTCCTTCAGAACTTGTGAAGTGATTGATTCGAACTCTTTGACAGCAGACAGACTAGCCTTGTAAATGCTCCAATGGTTAATCTCGCAGTTTTGTTCATGCTTGTCATTAAAATGGAACATTTCTGGCAACTTCTTAAACTGGAAAATTGCTACAGTTGTCACACACAGAAGAGGACAGACAAGGTAAGTTAGTTAACAAGTCTTTATTGTACGAGTGACCTGAGTGGGAATGCAACACAGGTAAGACAAAAGGCAGTAGATGGTTTGTTGGTGACTTAGCTGGCTGGTAATACGGTGTTCTCTGTGCAGGTGAAGGACTGGTGCAGGATGCTGGTAAAACAGGTGATCATATGATCTTGGCAGGTGAAGATGAACGTATATGGGCAAACAGAAGACAGGTTAGGTAGGTTCTCCGGTGAGTCATACAGGTAGGTTCTCAGGTGAGTATTTCAGGTAGTTCATGTGTGCTTGTCATAGATGAGACCAGACAATAGTGAGGTGGAAGGTGACTGCTTAAATACAAGTTGTGATGAGGGCGATTGCTGACAGGTGTGGGTTAGGGTGGAGTGTGTGCAGGTGGTGGGCAGAGAGTATTATGGGAGGTGTAGTGCAGATGCGGTGAGTGAGCTGGTGACTGTGACAGTACACTCCTCTCCCTAGAGGCACGTCCTGGAGCCTGACGATGACGTGACTCGGTGGACCAGGGAACCTCCAGGGAGATGCAGGCAGTTCAAGGGATCATGGCGATGCCGGTAGCTCAGGGGACGATGGCGGCTCAAGTGGCTCAGGGGGTCATGGCGGCTCAGGTTCAGAATGGCGGCTCAGAATTTCCTTGGGCAGAGCTGTGGACTCTGGAGCAAGCTCATGGGCTGGAGTCCCTTCTGGACCCTGGACGAGGGACTGAGTCCTCTCTGGACTCAGGACGGAAGACAAAGCCCTCTCCTGACTCGGGACGGAAGACGTCCTCTCTGGAATCTGGTCAGGGGCCGGAGCCCTTACAGGACACTGGTCAGGGGTTAGAGCCATCACTGGACTTTTTTACGTATGTATATTTGCACATTCATTTACTTCACTCATATATTTAATAATTTACTTTGATTATAGCGGGAAATTATGTATTAAAATGTGAATTGTCCATTTTTGTCCAAAATTTCAGTTTTAAACCATGAATATGTGGATATCACACAAGTAATGTGCAAACTTTGCGAGAGTTACACCAGTGAAGAAGTTTTAAACCACATTTAATTATTCACTAAAGAAAGTGAAAGTATGGAATCTGATGCTGCATTAACGGCACACATTCTAAAGAGATGACAAGCGATGAATCTACTTCTCATATGCTGTTAACGGTATATAAACTGTCTTCATTTATTTTCTTAATATTTATTTTGTGACATATACAGAGTAAAAAAATTAGAAGTATTCCTTAAGCAATTTTCATTGATGACTGATTACTGCAGTGTTCTGACCTATTATAGACTTTTATTATCCTCAAGATATAAAGTCAGAATTGTGAGATATAAACTCACAATTCTGACTTTATATCTCGCAATTCTGACTTTATAACTCGCAACTGCGAGTTTATATCACACAATTCTGAGAAAAGAGTTTTTCACGCCATCGTCAAAATCGTGAGATGTAAACACAATTGTGAGATAAAAAGTCGCAATTATTTTTTTAAATGTTTTATTCTGTGGTGGAAACAAGCTTCCATAAAATTTGGAATAAATCAGGAGGTATAATGTTTTGTTCATCAAGATCTTCCCAATGAAGACAACTTACAAATTCTAAAGCCTAAATACAACTAGCAGAGGTAAAAAGGTAGAGTTAGGCTATAAACACATTTAACATCAATTATTTATCGTGTTTGAGTGAGAATTTTTTTTTTTTTAAAGTGTGAGTATAAACAACAGGCTGTAAAAAAGGGAATAGTGAGTTGATACATTTTCCTTTTTTACTGTGACAATGTTTAATGTCATCGACAACCTCTTTAGTCCTATTTAGCCACTTGTTAGCAACTGCCTTTTTCCAAGTAACAGAATAAATGGGGGTATTACTGATGTATTTTTTTGTCAGTGAATGAAATGTGCAAATATCTTGAGAATGTGTTAACCTTATTCCAGGCATTTAACCAAAAACCCATTAAAAACCCCCAGTGACTTTAGGACAATGTCACTAGAAGTGAAAAAAATGCTAACCCATTTCCAGGCTTTATGACTCATTCCTGCAGCCCTCTATTTAAATAAGCTGTACTCTTTAGACCTGATGAAGGCCTATGTTTAAATAAATGCCTGGCTCTCAAGCCCAATTTTTTGATTCCTCAATTCAACAAATGTTTCTAGTTTTGTTTTTTTTCAACAACGTCTCAAACTCCTATTCACACATGACCTATAAATGCAGTTAATTTAACTGATACATCTTTAAAATTCTAGTGATTTTTAAACAGTTTTACTTCAGGAATCTATGCAGAAATCATGTGGCTAACCCAACACGGTAAAATAATAAAAAGTGTCTTTAAAGGGGATGTCTAATGCTATTTCATGCATTCTGACTGATTTACAATGTTAAACAGTTCGATTCTCATGTTAAACATGGCCATTTTCAAAAAAAGATGTGGATATATGAGTCTTTCTGTGCCAAATACACTCCTTCAGGGTTCGTATAAGTTTTGAGTATGGCCCTGTATGACATTATAAAGGGTGGAATTCCTTGTATGGCCACTTCTCCCAGATGAGCCACATCAACCAGCGCAAAAGTAAGCGCACGCCCATCAACGAGCTTCGTTCGGGTTACGGAAGCGGTCGGCAGGGCTGTCATTTAGTTTTTAGACGAAATCAACAATGTCACTAAAAAAAGTGTATTTTTGGTTGTGAGGGAAAGATAACCTTGTTCAGCTTCCCAAAAAAACAGCGTTAAGGGAACAGTGGATGCAGTTTGTTTTTACGTTTTTCCACAGTTTTGTTCTTGTAATTTTGGTGACGAATGTTTTATAAACAAGGCCGAGTATGTGCATATAATGCAAACAACACAAACGTATAGTGAGTCAAATGTTAACCGGGGATAATTGCATGATGTATTGTGTGTCTGTGTGTGTGTGTTGTGTCCTGTTTATATTACATTGTGTGGAGCAAATGTCCCCATAAGGATAGTAAAACCTGAGATCCTTTCAGCCAGCGGTCCCCACTTTTCAAAAGGCTTATAAATCACACAGGATGAGTTTTTTTTGAGAAAATAAAAATGCAGAATGTTTCCTGTGATGGGTAGGGGCAGGGGCAGTGTAGGGGGATAGAATGTACGGTATAAAAACCATTACATCTATGGAGAGTCCCCACAAAGATAGTGAACCAGACATGTCGACGTCTGACATCAACAACAAATAAAATAAAAGGAGAAGGTTAACCTCCTTTTAGAAAGTTAAGATGAAACATACGGCAATTTAATTTCCTACTGTAACCTTGAGTGTTCTTGCATTTTATTGGTTGCAGGATTATTTTCCTGTTTGTGACCCTATGAGAGCATTTGAAAACCACTAATATATTTCACCCACGAGACAGAGATAAAAATGTATTCGATTCCATGGTTTTTGTTCACCAGCAACCTGCACATGCCATTTTCAAAAGACATACTATGAGACAGACCAAGGACAACATATTTTGTCATGCAAAATGCAAAGCATAACTAAGCAGCAGTATGCGTTTTTTCCCCTTGCACATGGATGACTCACCTAAACACGTGACATTTGCAGAACGAGACCAATTCTGAGCATTTGATTACGTGAGCTATTGGAAGAGTTCTCAACATGACAGCCACCATTTGCAGGAATCAATGGGAGAAAATGATCACCCCACGAGCCATTCTGATAAGGTCTAGTTTCCACAAACACTTAAGCGTTATGAATTGATATTCTGTACGTCTCTAAATCATTCCCAAAGATAAACAAAAACCTCTGCTGAACTCTTTAAAGGATGCAAAGCCCTGTCTTAGGTCACAGACATCTATTACCTTATCGATCTGTTGACTCAAATACACACGCTCCTTGTGTTTGAATGTGATTGCGAAGATGGTGTGATTGCTCAAATTAAAGGTCCAAGATGATGCAGTGGTTTACCTTAAATGTTACTGCACTGGGTTTTTACAGATAATCAAATGTAATTACTGCACACTTCACAGACTGCTTGGTATAAACTGATTGTGTGATGCTAATTCTAACGTTTAAATACTGTTCTTCAATAATGACACTGCTTATTCAGAATGTGTCCAGAAAGAGTGTGTCTAGGTCTCAGAGTGAAAATAAAATTATTTCAGATGTTTTGTACATTTGCGAGGGCATTTACATGTACAACCTTACACGGGTTAATATGGAGTCTAAGGTCACAAATGCTTTCTGAAAGTTTCCTTTTATTGCAAAAAACAATTTCAGCTAAACTGAACAACAAAGCAATACTATTGTTTGTTACCAAGATTTTGGAACGGAATATGTGCATGTATTTCTTTTGAACATCAAAACTGCAATTTGAATACTACTCTAAACATTTAAAACATCCAAAACCCCAACTATCCAAAACCATGAGACAAAAATGTACAAAACAAAATTATATAAACGTAATATATATATATATATATACACACCGATCAGGCATAAAATAATAACATGTGAAGTGAATAACACTGATTATCTCTTCATCACAGCACCTGTTAATGGGTGGGATATATTAGGCAGTAAGTGAACATTTTGTCCTTAAAGTTGATGTGTTAGAAGCAGGCAAAATGGGCAAGCGTAAGGATTTGAGCGAGTTTGAGAAGGGCTGAATTGTGATGGCTAGATGACTGGGTCAGAGCATCTCCAAAACTGCAGCTCTTGTAGGGAGTTCCCCGTCTGCAGTGGTCAGTTTCTATCAAAAGTGGTCCAAGCAAGGAACAGTGGTGAACTTGGGACAGGATCATGGGTGGCCAAGGCTCATTAATGCAAAGGGGATGCGTGGGGAGTGAAGGCTGGCCCTTGTGGTCCGATCAAACAGATGAGCTACTGAACAGTCAGGGTGCCCATGCTGACACCTGTTCACCACCAAAAGTGCCAACAGTGGGCACGTGAGCATCAGAACAGGACCAGGGAGCAATGGAAGAAGGTGGCCTGGTATGATGAATCACATTTTCTTTTACATCACGTGGATGGCATATTGGCTTTCAGGTGGAGCAGCATTTACTACTGATCACAGAGCTGTGTTTCACTGACAAGCTGTGCATAGTAAATAAATAAATCACAGTTTTTCCCAAATCGCGTGCAGTTTAATTTCGATTAATTATGCAGCTCTACTATAAGGCAGTTTTCCCCAATGGTGTCGCCAGTGGCCAGTGAAAATGCTGAGTGATAGAAACTTTGGAAGACCACTAGCCACAGCGGCTAGTGAGAAGAAAAAAATAATAATGTCATTGTCAAACTCTGCTCTGAACTCTTTTGCATATGCAAATCGACATTTCAAAAGCAACTGTGCAGTTATTTGCAAATCATGGTGCATAATGGTGTATACATCCGAATGAAACACTTAACAAAAAGAATTTCTGTTCAGTCATAGTGAGGCAGAAATATGGATAAGGATAGATACTCCTACTCCTAATAAACACCAGAAAAACTAAACCACATAAGAAAAAAGCATAGGAAAGCTTGAGCAAACCTTGAGCTGTTCCTGGACGTGTGCAGCACCTGCCGCTCTGCATATCAGTCTGAAGGATCCCAACATTAGAAACGAGTAGCTGAACAAGATCCATGATCATCTGTGAGCAGACCAAAGTGCTGTTGAACTTAGTGCACAGCAGCAAAAATTGTCCATTTAATCCTAAGGGTCAGAAATAAGGTGGAAAATTGTTATTTTTATATAACATCAATGCAATATTTATGATAAAGACTGCGCAGCAATGATAATTTAAAAAAAAAAGAAAAAGAAATAAACCAATAAAATCCCTCTCATATTTCTTCTGATGTTAAAAACTTTTTTCCATCTCCGTAATATTGCACGTCTTCGATCTTCTCTCACTCAGGCTAATGCTGAAATATTAACTCATGCATTAATCACATCCCATCTGGGTTATTGCAATGCTCTATTTCTTGGTCTTCCTAATAAACTTATTGCTAGGTTACAGTCTTTTCAAAACTCAGCAGCCAGAGTTCTCACCTCCACCAGGCGCTCTGCTCACATAACTCCAATACTGCATGATCTTCATTGGCTACCTGTGGCATCACGCATTCACTTTAAGGTACTACTTCTAACATGTAAAGCATTTAACGATCTGGCACCTCCATATCTGTCTGACTTACTACACCCCTACTCTCCTGCCCGGTCCCCTAGATCATCTGAGCTTGGTCTCTTGTCCAGTCCTCATTTTAGGTTGTCCATCATAGGTGGTAGGGCATTCAGTGTCAATGCTATTAAATTATGGAATTTGTTTCCCTTACCATTGCGTAATTTATCATCTCTGTCTACCTTCAAGACCCAGCTAAGGACTTATCTATTTAATTTGTATTTTGTAATAATGTGGCTATAGAAGACCTGTGCTTTAAAAAGGTGCGTAAAAATTAGCATACAGAAGTATTACAGATGGTAGCAAAAGGTAGCCTTGAACATGGTCAAATAGAACTAAATATAAATGTTTTTGCTGCAAGAAACCTTGACTAACATAACGGCCTGTTTGCACTTTGCAGGTCATGAAGCTTTTGCATGTACATGTCACTGCATTTATAATGGCCTAGGTGCAATTATCTCAAATGATGATTATATGACATGAATTCGTCCGTGATTTTCTCTTGATTGCTAATTCTTCCAATGAAGAGGATGTGTGATTGGAGAGCAAAGCATACTGAATCCTCCATGCGTTGTCTGGGTTTGCTACTTAGTCAAAAAAAAAAAAAAAAAAAAAACCTGTTTAAGGTGACCTTTAGGTTACGTGATGTTATATGCCCTAAAGCCCTGTCATGGTAGATGTCCAATATACCTTTGTACTTTTTGGCATTAGAGTTGGGAGAAATAAAAGTGACTTTGCATGTAAATTTGTGTAAATGCAGAAATCTGAAATGCTGATCTTATGGACAGCGGGGAGCTGACGCCACATCAGCGCTCTCACTCTTGAGATTTCTCTTGCATATGGGCCCAGGTGACTCTCATCCCCTTTAATCTATGAAGGTGACCTGAGCCAGATCTCCAGTCGATCCTCTCTCACTTTCTGCACACACTTAGACTTGCTAATTCATCTTCCTTTTCACTGCACCCTGTGCAGGTTCCAGGCTCTAATAGTTTCTTTTGTGTGCTGGAAATGGAGCTCAGGCTCAAGCAGATAAGTATGGGGTGGGAGGCCATTCCGCTCATCTCTTCGGCACATCTCAAACATGGAGGCAAGATGATCGCTAAGGCTTACGGGCAAGGGAGCATGATGGATACAGAGAATCCGTTAAGCCTTTAGTCAATAAGGCTACATGGTATTGCGTAAAGATTCCCATGGTTTGGTTTGGTAATTAGTGCTGATGGTTTGGAGGATTCACAAGCATGTGGGACTCACTGGTTAGTGGTTATATATTTGATTTTGAACTTGTATGAATAAAGCACTAATATTAAGATATACAATTGAATGTGAAGGCCAGTGTTGGAGAATATTACCTTCATAAATTACCAATAACCTGTCAGTGCAGACAAGTGTGTTAATTGTATGTTTTGTCATACCATGTATTTTGAAGTTTCACACCAACTCTGAATTTGCCGCTGATACATAGATAGATAGATATGTCAATGCAATTATGTCAATTCCTTAAAACTTTTGGTCTAGCCTAATATATAAAGAGCTAGACATGCATATTTGGCCATTTCGGTATGTTTAATGTCAATGTACCTAAATTAAAAACTGTTAAACTGTAAATGTCATGACTACTTTTCCAGTAAGTAGGCCTACATAAATTGTACGTTAGGCCTAATATTTTTATGTTGGCCTACATACTCGTGGCAGATGACTAATGATGACTAACTTAGATAATGTGAGGTAAACTCATAAAATATTGCAAAACATAAACCACGTTACCTTAATCTTTGCTTATTCACATGACACACACATTACTAACGGAAATACAGGCTATACTACAGTTAGGCCTGGCAATATATTCCTGAACTGTTTATGTGACTCAGGTACTTAGAAGAATACTAGTGCGACCACAGCACAACAACACCAAATTAGTTTCTTGCATTTACAGCATTTTTATGGAATTACTTGTTTACCTACGGTGAGTCGTTCACAAGCTGCACGTGCAGGTGTTGAGCTCCATAAATGAAATCTTCATTGCCAACAAAAAATATGACGCTTTTGCAGGTTTGGTTTCAATGGCTTGTAAGTAAATTTCCACTTTGTCCAACGCGCTTCGTGTTTTCTATCTTTTAAAGTCTCTGGTTAGTGTTTTAAAGAGTGAGAGAAGCCGCGATTAAACGCGCGAGTGAGCTGTCACTGTCATAACGAGTCACGAATTGTGAATCGATTCAAATAGTTTAGCTATCTTCTTTGACCGCTTTTTTAAAAAAGAACCGACTCCAAAGTGATTCATACGCGAAGCGGACAACGGTGAAGTATTTGTCATTCTATTCTTAAAAATCTTAAAAATCCCTTCTTCGTTTTTAACAAGCGTTTTTTAACTTCTAAAACATTCTGTTTATTTCCCAATTTAAATGAACAAAGAATTCCCTTATTTTTAGACTTTTGGACTCCACTGTATGCCTTTTTGATGCTTGAGGTCAGAGGAGAATGTACTATTTGATTGTTGTTGAGTAAATAAAATGCTGAAATTTACATTATTTGGGCTTTTATTTATGTTGCCTTGCAGCTAAGGATTTTAATAATTTTACAAACATATAGGTGAACATATAAGTACATATATATATATATATATATATATATATATATATATATATATATATATATATATATATATATATACGTGCATATATGTACCTATATTGGTATATATATGCATGTATATATGTACACATATATGCATATATGTACATATAATATAGGAAAACGGCCAATTTTATATATGTCACATATATTCAAAACCTATATCAAAACCTATATTAAAACATATATGTTTATATAGGTTCTTTCCATGTGGGCCTTACCATCGGTAGAAACCAACATATCTTGTTATTTAGAAGGTATGTGGAATTACAATGTCATGTGAATTTGAACATTTGTGTGAGATTTTTTTTTTCCCTCCTCCTCTATATCCTATCCATATCCTCACTCATCTTATCTCTCTTCTTGAGCTTGGAGCCCCCATCAGAAGATGAACCAGAGGCATGTGATAAAGTCACATTTTAGATAATGCTCCTGTATAATGTCTTTGCCCCAAACCTGCATGTGCAAACATTGAACAGACCTGAAAGCAAAACACACTTGTTAGCCTGTTCACCACTCTAGTCTAGTGTATGTACTTTGACACCTTTGCCTTACAGATTCTAGATTTAGTTTTATGATTTTAAGGGAGACTGATGAAGCAGGACTGATGGGCCTGAAATAAAGAACCTTCAGTAAAGCAATTCATCTCTTACTAGAGTGGGACTTTAATTTGGAGATGTTAATAGAATTTTTTTTGTTTTTTTTCTTCTGCTGGAACTGTTTTTCTCTTTCTGGCCTGGTATAACCTACATTATGAGGACAAAATGTCTTTACACAGATGGCAATATCCAATATCATTGGTCCTTGTGAGAACATATTTTGGTCCCCATGAAGAGTGATGTTTTTTGAAAATGTTAAAGTGCAGACATGTTTGCGTGATGTGTAGGTTTAGGGAATAGAGTGTACAGTTTGAACAGATATACAAATTCTATATATATCACAGTTTCCACAAAAACAAAAAAAAATGTTTAACTGTTTTCAACATTGATAATAGCTAATTAATTTTTATTGAGCAGCAGATGATTTCTGAAGGAACATATCACACTGAAGACTGCAGTAATGGCTGTTGAAAATTCATTTGATAACATAAAAATTCACTTAAATATACTGTATATAAATGTTAAATGAGTTTTTATAGATTTTAAATATTTCACAATATTACTGTTTTTACTGTAAAACAATAAAAATCTTTCCACCCTCAAACTTATGTAAGTATAGAGACTACTCATTTTAAATAGCCTTTTCACAAAAGCAAACCAGAAAAATCTATTTCCGTTGTATTCAATAAGCCGGATTCTCAGACACCCACCTGATAAAAGCTTGACTGATGGGAAGCTGATATAATTAATGTGGGTGTTTTAGAAACTCACTGAAATGACTGACACCCTGTAATTTTCACTGACCACTAAAGCTATAATTTACCTCATTATGCCACACAAAGGCACTTTTTATTATTTCTGAAAAGTTTTATTTTATTTTTAATTTGTCATTCTCATGAAACCACTGCGTGTTGTTGTTCATTTTAGATGATCTCATGGGTCTTTGTACATCATAATTATGAGCAACTGACCTCCAAACATTTCTGCTTCTACAAACATTTATGAAAGAATGGGTCGCTCTCAGGAGCTCAGTTCCTCACTTCTAAATATTCCACAGTCAACTGTCATGGTATTATAACATAGTGGAAGCAATTGGGAACAACAGCAACTCAACCATGAAGTGGTAGGCCACGTAAAATCATGAGCGGGGTCAGCACATGCTGAGGCACACAGTGCGCAGAAGTCGCCAACTTTCTGCAAAGTCAATAGCTACAGACCTCCAAACTTCATGTGGCCTTCAGACTAACTCAAGAACAGTGTGTAGAGAGCTTCATGGAATGGGTTTCTATGGCTGAGCAGCTGCATCCAAGCCTTACATCACCAAGTGCAATGCAAAGTGTCAGATGCAGGGGTGTAAAGCACGTTGCCACTGGACTCTAGAGCAGTGCAGACGTGTTCTCTGGAGTAACCAATCACACTTCTCTGTCTGGCAATCTGATGGACAAGTCTGCGTTGGGAGGTTGCCAGGAGAACGATGCATTGTGACAAGAATAAAGTAGATGAAGGTGAATTTGTTTTTCAGGGGTTGGGCTTGGCCCCTCAGTTCCAGTGAAAGGAACTCTTAATGCTTCAGCATATCAAGACATTTTGGTTAATTTTGGTCTTCTCTAAAAGCCAGGGCTTCTCAGGCCTTCCCAACATCAGTGCCTAACCTCAGTAATGCGCTTCTAGAAGAATGTTCAAAAATTCCTATAAACACACTCCCAAACCTTGTGAAAAGCCTTCCCGGAAGAGTTGAAGCTGTTATAGCTGCAAAAAGTGTGCAAACTCCATATTAAACCCTATGGATTAAGAATGGGATGTCACTGGAAGTTCATGTGCATGTAAAGGCAGGCGTTCCAAAACTTTTGGCAATATAGTGTATATGACACATTTTATATCTGATGGTTCATGATTCATTCATACATAAACTTTTTTTTCTTCTGTTCCTTATTTCCAATACCAATCTGGTATACCAGGAAATGGCTTTACTGAAAACAGGTGTTTTGCTGATGGGATTATTATTATTATTATTATTTTAAACATAAATTTTGTTTTTCTGCCATACCGTAGTCTATTTGAGGCAAGCAGGTAAAATGTCCTCGCTGATAAAATCAGCTTATGCCATCAATATGAAGAGAGTTTTAATCTACTGAAAATTCCTCATCCGCCGGAGGGCATGAATCTACTGACGTCTATTGTGAACCAGAGAGAATGATTCACTGTGAGGTCGTCTCTTTTCCCAGCACTCCGAGACACAATGTTCCAGCCTCATTTCAATTACACTGCCAACTCATGCAGATCAATAATCAGCTATTATGAAATTAGACACTGATAAGCCATTTATTTATTTGACAAGTGAAAGCCCAGAGAGATTGTAGCTCAGAGTGATGCTGGGTAAAGAACGGAGAACATCAATCAGCACTACAGTGCTTCTCTTACGTTCTCTTACGTTTTACGACGTTTTCCATCTTTCCTGAAATGGAATCAAGCGGGCTCTTGCCTCTTGAATAAGATATTTTATAAACTTTTATCTACTAGCTTGTTTGAACTATTGTCAGGAGAAAAATACATTTAGGACATTTACTCCGGGGACAAGTTTGTGCTGAACTGGTTTTGTTTCATCTATAATGGGTTTAATCCAGTACGCCATTGCACTAGCCTACAGGCTACAGGCTAAGAACAGTGTCTTAAACTAAAAATCCCCTGATAAAGCTTATTATATCATAATTAATACGTGAATTTCTGAAAAAGGCCTCTAAATTAATACGTGAAAAAGGTTTCTATATTAATGGCAATATGATTAAACTTCGCTAAAAACTTTGCACAGACTCTCCTACATGTCTTCTGTTATCTGACTGATTTCATAGTGTTTAGCTAAAAGACCTTTTTAGTATAATTCTGCAAACGTCACCCTTGTGCTAGATGTTGCTCTGTGTTGTAGCGTCTCTACAAATAGCTTCGGTATTAGTGTAAATACTTTGAGTAGCTGTAATGTGGTAACATCGTTATTCTTGAATTAATGAATAATGTAACTTTCAAGAAGTCAAACTATTTTATTCATTAAGGAGTAGCAGTGATGACAACAATAGGGTTCTGAGGTGTGTGTATGCGCTCGTGCTTTTGGTTTGTGTGAAAGAGCGTGCTTTTAATACTGTATTTGTGTGCAGCTAACACAGAAAGGTTTTGCTAACGTTCTCATTAAGTGTTCTCTGAACATTCATTTAAAAAGCTATGCTAAGGGAACCTTCCATTTGAATTCTTTAAACATTATCTTATTTTGACACTATAGGATTGTTACTGTACTTGTGAATGTTCTGAACATTCTGAAGAAAAACAGTATATATATGTGTGTGTGTGTGTGTGTGTGTGTGTTCCATAAACGATGGGTGAACAATGTTTTTGTGCTAACGTTTAAAGAACATTATTATAGCCAGATAACATCAGAGGAACATTCTATTAATGTTATTGGAAGATTGTAATGTTGAGAAAACCTTGCCAGTATCTTAGCTAAAGAATGTTCCCAGTTATGGTAATTTCCGTAAAAAAATAAATTGTAATATTTACTTGCTAATGTCTTTGTGCTTTTTCTGGTTCTTTTATTGCGGATGCTTAGACATGCACTTTAAAATAACTAAAAAAA
This sequence comes from Gobiocypris rarus, assembly GCA_023029165.1. Classification (NCBI taxonomy): domain Eukaryota; kingdom Metazoa; phylum Chordata; class Actinopteri; order Cypriniformes; family Gobionidae; genus Gobiocypris; species Gobiocypris rarus. The sequence goes on from CM040923.1 coordinate 16,188,395, forward strand.
TAATTTGGCAAAGTGATACAGAATAATGCAGATCGGGAAATACTTTATTGCCATGCGATTAAAAAAAAAATCAATCAACACCATGCAGAGCACAATGTTGTCAACCAATCAGATTTAAGCGTTTAACAGCACAGCAGTATAACATGTAATAGAATATATTTAGTATTTTATTCAGACAGAAGCAAAAATGTGTAGCCTATACTGTACATTTGCCTACAAATACAGTATTAAAACCATTGTAGCCCATTTACTGCCAAAAGAAACAAACCCCTAAAAATGGTGTATTTGTTTTTGATTTTATGTAAGAAAAAGTAAATCAAGTAAGTAAATAGCTTACTTAATGCATGCAGTAGGGTTATTACAAATCTGACCCCCTGAGAGTTGATCACAAGTATAAAGCTGTCTTGAAAGGTCCGGTGGTCTAACTCGCTGTAATGAAGTGAGAGTGCGCTGTGGTCACAACACAGCCGTGATGCTATTGCTTCCAGAACCACAAGAGGGCACAGCAGGGAATGAATCATTTATTGATCAAACTGAACTGAACTTAAAATTGTACTTTGCAACCGACAAAATATGACACACATATAAGACAGATTTTTAAAAAAAGGCCAAACATAATTATAAAATAATTTATTTGATAAATATATAAATAATGATTCAACACTCAATGCTCAGGTGACACCAAATACCATTTATTAGGGCTTTACAAAGACTACAAAATCCCCCAGATGAATTAAATTGTGGTCTCTTTCTATTTACATGATATGTTACTTACAAATGTACAAAATATAAAACATCTACCAACAAATGTTCCACCTGAAAAGAAACATTTTCAAAGTAGTTCAATGTTATGCGCTCACCGAGAGATGCGTTTGCCATAACATCAGGAAAATTAAACGACGGTTTCTGATGTACCATGGACAATCACTATTTGTGTTTGAGGTTAGGGACCGTTAGGCAGTTTGAAACCTTTACTGCACTTCTTATAAATGTTTCTGTTGAGTACTTTTACACTGAACAATGGTTGACAAGCAAAGCATCAGGCACAGAGTCACAGAGTTTGGAGGTTACATACATAGCACCGCTGTAGTGCCGAGGAATCGAAAAGAAGCGCTTTCCTGAATCAACAAAAAGGTAGATTGGAAAGAATCAAAGGTTTAAGCCAGTAAAACTGTGGCAGTGAGAATGAGCCAGAAGGTGAAGCTGGATGTGATCATAGAAGACAGAGACTCAAAGCTTTTCAATGGTTCACCTATAGCACCTTGTGTGAAACACCTTGAAACCTCCTGACCATGTACATCAAGCTAACAGAGATTCAGTTACTGTAAACATGTGCAAACTCTGAAAATATTCTCAAGTGAAAAGTCTTTCACAGTAACATTTCTGGGAAGTCGTAAGTGATTTACAGTGGACCTAAAAAGCATTCAGACACTTTAGTCACCCTTTTATGTATGAATGCCATTGCATTAGACTTGCATCGTCATAAGAAATGATGCTAGGTCTTCAACTAACTTCCTTTTCTTTTTTTAGTGGTGTAGTTCCACAGGTGAAGTTCGACAACTGGAACGTATCCTAATACTTTTTGGGTAATACTTTATTTGATAGTGTCCTTACACGTTACATGCACTTAGTATAGTATAATTACAAGCAACTAGCCTTGTTCCAAACCCAAACCCTATAGTAAGTACATGTTGGCAATTAATATTCAGTTGAGGACACCTTAAAATAACCCTTACTTCCAAAATATGCCACATTGTTTGCTTTTCTTATCTAGTGCAATGACATTCATGCATTTTTAAAAGTCCCATGAATTCGAAATTCAGTGTTTTGTGTCTGTTAGTTTTGAGGTCATTTATATAATTTATAAGTTGACAAAAAAAAAAACTTTATGCAGATATACACATTTAAGATTTACATTATTTCTCTTTTAAACATATTGCAATCATAATGGACTATAAATATTGATGGCTTATCCTGCATTTAAGGGTGTATACACATTTCTGTCCAATCAAATGCTCTTTAGAATGAAAATATCAGCTATTTTTGGAAGTCAGGTTCTGCAGTAACTTTTGGTTGTCAGAAAACATTCATGGGGTCTTTAAGCGTGGCTTACGTCCAAAGGGGCCAGTGTATCTGAAAGCTGCAAGACAGTGTAATGCAAGTTAGATATGGTTGCGAAGATAAAACTGTGAATCGCTTTGGATGATTTTGCGCCCTTGAACAGTAAACTGACACTAAAGTTTTCTGAAATTGAAAAACACTTCACCTCTCACTGTACAGTTTAGAGCTCTGTATAATAACCAGTCATTACAAGACATATAAGGTTTGGACAGGTTGCTGGTTTGCTTCTTTTTTTTTCTCAGTAAATCACAAGAGCGTAATGCTAGACTAGAAGAGCAGAAACGCAATACCGAGCGGGCAGAGTGCATCTTTAAGAGGCTGTGCAAGACTTGGATATTTACAATCACCTTTTCAACTGTGCAAAACCCACGTAGCAAACGGAATAAAGGATGAATGAACTTCGACTACACGAACACCGGCGCACGGGAGCGAAAAACGTTTCCGCGTGCACGTACACACATACAGCAAAGTAAAAACGGCATGCTAGCGAAGCGACGCGTCAGATTTGTGCTCTCGATTCAAGTGATCCCAGCTCAACTGGGATTACATAAAGATCTTTTTTTACTTTTATACATTTGGACCGTTTTATAATGGCGTGTTTTACACTAAAACACTAATTGTAACAAAAATAAAATATGTGGACGTGGCATTTTTAGGAAAATGGTTGATCGGTTCTGTCCTAAGCCATCATGTCAGCGAAAAAGGACAGCGGCACCACATTTAAATGTCTTCGGAGCTCAGCACATTTAAGGCAGCAAGAAAGCACCATTTTCTGGTCTTTTTCACAAAGCTGGTACACTCTCCTACAAGCAGTTGCCTCGTACCTGCGGTGAGGAGAAAACAACTACACACACGGCCATGGGCTCGAACTAAAGAGGTCGGTGGTGCAGGAGTGCTGCAGGTCACTATACGCTTGGCAGTGAAACGAGTGGTGGAGATTTGCGTATGATTTCACAGTAGCGGGAATGACACGTTGCACGTTTGTGCTTGTTGGCTAGAGGCGTTTCATGAATGGTGCTGGCGAGATGAGTGTAAACCACACGTTGGTTTTGGCACCACGGCAGCACCAGTTTTGTTGACTGAGGTCAGAATTCAGAATGTTGCCCTTTAGGTTTTTACACCTCAGTGAATTTAAAATAAACACTTGCCTCTGTAAACATATTTAACTAATGAATCACCTCAAATTCCAGTTGTTTTTTGAATAATGATGTAAGCACACCGACTTTTCGCCAGTGTCGTGTGTGCCACCAGCACCTTTTCATTCGCCGTATCCTGGACTCTGCACCCTTTTACCAGGCGTTTCATAAGCCTGTCTCATAAGCACAAGTCCTGTTGGCCCTTCGCTCTGTTTTTAAACCAATCAGAAGACTTCCTCTTCTAATGGGGCGGGGCTTAGAGGGCAGACTCCAATGAGGAGTCCAGCAGGTCGTCGTGGTGACTGGCGCTGTCGCTGTCACAGCTTTGGGCACTGGAGTAGTTAGCAGCTTCCTGTAGCCTCATCAGCATATTCATCTAATGGAAAGAGAAGGACAAATATATATGTTTGCAATGTTACTCAATATTGCTGTGCAACAGTCAGTGTAAGGGGTACATGTTACAAGTAACTAATTACAAGTTACTTTTCAAGAGTAATAAAGTACGTAATGCATTTTTTAGATAAGTATATCTATTTATTTACTGAACAATACAACTAAAATGTATTCATGTTCTAGATCACTAGATCATTGTAAACAATGCAATTAAACAATGTTGCAAATTAATAAAAAAATTGACCACCTTAATATTACTACTATGTACTAACATTAATAATTTGATACGATGCACTTATTGTGTACATACATGTTTTTGCATTGTACTTACATTTAAAAAAAAACCTGTATGTAATTACATCTGTAATCAATTTGTTTAATTACATTTATAATTACACTGCTGACCCTTCCCTTCCCTTACACCTAACCCTACCCTTAAACTTACCCATCCCACCACACCTGTCCCTAACTTTACCCGTATCCCACCTCAATATCAGCAAAAGTGTTTTGCATTACAATATGAACACAATAAGTAAAGTGTACTTATTTTTTGATGTAAGTACATAGTAGTTAATGCCACCTAATATAAAGTGGGACCAAAAAGACAAATAGCCAAGAATAGTTCTGAAAGAAACCGTGTCAGGCAGTGACAGGGAAAACAAACAGTGTCACAAAAATAGCTGAAACGTTAAGATGTGTCACATTAGGGAAATTTCGCTGCAACACGTTCTCACACCCAACCCGTCACGTATTGATGCTCGGTCAGGTCACTTCGGCGTCACTTTTTAACACACAGTGTACCCCTTTAGTGTCATTTTTTTGAAGCGTAGGGTACTCCACTGCTTTCAATGAGAAACATTTGCCGTCATGGACAGATGCTCTTAATAATAAGGCAGCGGCTATTTGTAAATAGCAACTAGATTCTTTTTACACTAAGTGAAAATAGCAGCATTTCTTAGCAATCTGCTATTTACACTAGTTAGATGATATTTATACTTATAAATACAGGCAAATGCTATTTGCACCTCAGTGTTGTTGTACATTAAACAGTATGCAATAATAACTAAAAGTGTCATATTTGTTAAAATTATCAAATGAATGCCGCTTTATTGGGGCAATTAAAATTTGGCATTGGCGCAATGGCGTTAAAAAGTGAAGCAGAGGGGTCCTGACCAAGCGTCAATATGTGGCGGGTTGGGTGTGAGAACGTGTTGAAATCTGTGAGGGGAAATGTTTGTTTGAAAATTCCACACAAAAGTAACACTGAATGTTTTTGAAATAAGTCCTTTCGGTTAGGGCACATGCAATAGTGTACCATGTTACTTTGAAATTTAACATTCCCCAACACTGGTCTGTGCTGAACAAACAAACAAACAAACAAACAAACAACACACTACTACAGTTGTACATCAGTGAACTCACACAACTACACTAGTGATGTTCAAAAACACAGCCACAAAGATTGAAACTGATGGTGTTCACACAGCACTCATTCACAAACAAGGAACATCAATGACCATTGTAACACTGTAGTTTAAAACATCTGGAATGTAACTATAAAAAGACACACATTGGAACAAACACAGATAGAAGGAAATGTTTGTACCTCATCATTCACACAAAGACACAATAGAGAGAAACACTACAACATTAAAATCCATAAATCTATAAACACAAGCGTTATCAGACTGAACTAGATCAAACTAATCACTGATATTTAAACAAACAACAGCAGTTCTGTCACCTTATAATCTCTGAACGTCTGTTCTCAGAAAGAAAAAAAAATTAGATGAGACAGCGCAATAATATTTGTTTAAAAGCCTTTTGGCAAAGCATGCCAGTGAGCCACAGTCATTAATTTAATATTATGACAATGAAATTAACACTAATAGATATTTGAAAAAAAAAATCTTATTTATGAAATGTGAACAGAACAAATGTCTCTCAACTAAACTGAATGCAACAAGTTGCATACAAATGGTTTTGTGTATTATTTAGACTTATGTTCTGCCCATGTGTCCTGTTTCTTGAGTACAGTAAGTCCAATTGCTTGTATTAAGTGCTGCCACCTAGAGGACATTTATTTCATAATGCCCATTCAGACTTTTACATTACAGTTATGTCCACAGGAGGCTGTTTTGTCACACAACTACACACTATTTTTTTCTAGATAGTGGACTAGATTTATCCTTTTGAATGTGTATATATAAGTAGATAAAAGTATACATGTTAGCTATCCTTACAAATACACATATAAATGGTAACCTGAAAAATCGACATTTATGCCCATGTTTCATGTTGCTGCTCTTGGGCAGTTTATAGTTTACATAGAAAATGAGCTAGTTAAATTATTTTGCTTGACTTGTGATTTAGTACTGTAGTTTTTAGTATCTTATAAAGTACAGTATACAATACCATACCATTAAAAATTTTGAGGTATGTTTTTAAAAAAATGTATTCAGTGAGGATGCATTAAATTGATCAAAAGCATGGGCGTAATTTGACTCTCGAGTTGGGGACATTTTTTTGTACCTGCATCAAATTATTCGCAAATATTTTAAGCAAACTAGTTTAAGTTTACTTGTTATTTGTTAATTACCTTCTTTTTTAATTTAAGCAACTCATTAAGCCTATTTAGTCATTTAATTAATTTTGTTATCATGGGAAATGACGCGCTCGAAATGAATCATTGTTTTGTCCATCATTTTGCGAGTAACTGGTGATAAAGAAAAATGCCAATATTGAAAATATTTGCATCTTAAACCGTGAGGGCGAGCCAGTGGATATAATAACGAAAAACTTTGTGCGAGCGTTATGCCAGTGAAGAAATCGCAGTCCATTATTCACTACAGAAACTGAAAGTAAACACTAACCGATCTGACGCCGTATTAACGGCACATATTAGAGACAATGAGAGATTAATGTCATTTATTTTCTTAATATTTGACTTGTGGCCCATTGTGAGAACTGTATTTTTGTGAATTGAGTGTTTCATGTTAAACAAGTTGTTTTTGAAATGAGGAGTAAGCTTATCTAACTAATCTTTATATCCTTTCAGCGCGTCAGTTATACACTGATGTGCTGTGAAATTATTGCAGGGCAAACTAATTGTAATATTAATCTGATAATAAAAGTAGCCTAATCATAATAATAATTTAATATGCCTTGTGTGCCCATCCGGTTAAAACGGCATCCACAGACACAACGTCAAAGCGATTAATTGTTTTATCCAAATCCACATGAATGGCCCGTTTACTAGACTGTAGACTAGCTAGACTCTCTGAACAATGATTTTTTCTTGCTTATGCTCTGAACGGGCCATTCATGTGGCTCAGGACGCACGCTGTCTGTGGAGGCCCCGACTAACCGCTCCAACTTGTAGACTCCGTGACTACAATACATATTGGGGGGCATCTGCCAATAGAAAACAGCTATTTTAAATTAGAACTATGTTTTAAGAAGCTATATTTACCAGTGGGTCTCCCTCTGTGTCGCTCTGAGATACTTGTTTGGAGGCGGCTCCATCTTTAGAAGAGGTGTAGCCATCATAGCCCACGTCCTCCGGCCGCAGCTGCAGCAGTGACTGGCCTTCATGCTGCAGGGAGGCGGAGCTCCAAGGGTAGGTGTCAATCACCCATTTGGAAGGATCCTCCCATGCTGCCCTCTTACCATACAGCTGGAGCAATGAGCCAAGCAGATAAAAAAACGTTTTAGCTATACATTGGGAGAAATACCCATAATACATGAGTGTATGTGGATAAATGTGTACCTGCAGTCCTTCTCGTACTGCTTCCAGTAGATATGGCACTAGAGAATAGTTCCAGAGGTCAGTAAACCACACACGTGAGCCGTCTGCATCCATTGGACAGGACAGGAACAGCCGAGGACCTGGAAGCAACATGATTTAACATCTCTGGGCAAAATAACCAAATCAAATATGTTAATTGGCTTGTGTGTTGTGTTTATTACCGATTGTGACGTCTGAGGAGCTGTGAGCCTCTAAGAAGGAATTGAGGTGTTGCCAGGTTTTGGGGATCCAGTCGATGATTTTGATGAGGTCGTTACTGCGCATGTTCTTATCAATCTCAGTTTCAATCAGTTTTCTTTTCAGGAATCGGCCCAGGAAGCCCTTCACCGGCTCAGTGTGGTTGGCACACAGCACCCACCTGAGGGGTTGATGATCTGATATTACACTGAGAACATGACTGGAAAGATCAGTGACTGTGTTTTTGTACTGTATGTGTATGCATATGTGCAAGTGACAAATGTAAAATATGACTGCATGGCCCCCATGTGGCGAGAGGCTAGAATAACAATCATCAGACGCTGTCTGTCTTGTTCACAACCATCTGCTACATTGATATGCCAAATATTTGAACACAGTACCTGAAGTTGTGATGCAACTCCAAGTTTGGAGATGAGGACACACCCTGGTTCATAGTTCCTATGACATACGGGCTGTGGAAGGGACAGATGCAAATAATTAGATGGAATTCATTTGATCAGTTTCAGATACACAAGGAAAATCCACTGTATAAAATGTATAAAATCCACTGTGGTATAAAATGGACAGTTCCAGAATTAAATGCTGATTGGTCAATACAGCTAAAATACATATAAGAAACAGTATATACAGTAATATTGTGAAATATTTCTTTAGAAATCATTCTAAAAGGCTGATTTGGTGCTCAAGAAACATTTCTTATTATTATCAATGCTTAAAACAGCCCAACAGTTAAAATCATATTCTTTGATGAACAAACAAGTTAAAAGGAACAGCATTTATTTAAAGCAGAAATATTTTGTAACATTATAAATGTCTTTATTTTCACTTTTGACCAATTTAATGTGTCCTTGAAAAAAAGTATGAATTTCTTTAAAAAAGCATTTGGGTAGTATATATAATATTTTCAATATTACTTAAAAGCCAAATACATACATTTAAAAAAGTTCTTAAATTTGGGATAATAATAGGAATCATCACCATTTGTGATATTTGCAGTTGAGGAATCCATTGAAGATGTCACTGAGGGAGCCAATATGATGGAGGTTATCCAGAATAACTACAGTGGGCAGTTCGATCTCACACTCCTCTGTGTTGCACTGCTCGGCCAAGCTAGAGAGGTACTGTCGAAGATCCTGCTTTGAGCAAACACAAATCACATCTGTATTACACATCTGAAAACTTTTTCATTATTTTAAAGGTAACAATAAGTAAGTCATTCACAGGTTGATTTCCCCGAAATGTGTAAGTCTGTGGCGCCTTCAAAGCATTGCTCTTTGTTTGAGCATATGGGCAACTATTAACGAATGGCATGGGATTGTATGTTGGTTCAGCCAATAGCAAATGGGGAGAATCCTTGGAAAGCCTTTTATAAAACAATTATTTTTTGCAATGTATCCATTAGTTGCCAGTGGCGCACATTAAAGGGGTCCTGTTTTGCTTTTTTACCTTTTTAACTTTGCTCAGTATGTAATGTTGCTGTTTGAGCATAAAAATCCAAAGTCCAGAGTCCACTCTGAAGGGAGATATTCTGAATATTGTGAAGCCACAATTTCACTTATTTAAATAACTCTGCCCATGGAATACACAAAAAGGGGTCAAGGCCTGGTTGATCTGCGGTAGAGAAGACCTGCTTTATAGCGTGATGTCGAAGAGACACTGTTTTTTCCAACCTGGTTCCACAACCCTTTAGTTTGGCCTTCCACGAACTTAGAAAGCAGTGGTTAAAATTAATAACTTTTTCTGTATGATGCACAATTGACGGAGGACAGCTTTCAGAACATAAAAGAGTACAATGCCGGCTACACACTAAAGCTTCTCCTGACAGATGGAGCAATTACCATTTTGTTGGTACAATCAATTGTTTATGGATCACGACCTGTGAGTATTTATTATTTGTTGTTGTGTTTTCTATCAACCCCTTTCCCCACACCCCTAGGATGGCCATTCTCTGGATTTTGGATTTTGGCCCCGTCCGGCGTCACTCAACAAACCTTTCACACCTCTGCCATGAGACCTAATCTTCATTATTCTTTTATCATTATTCTTATGTTTATATTCAGAGGCTATTAGCCTTTACTCTGCATTATGGCTTTCCCATCCACATTGCTTTGATTCCAATAAACATTTATCCACCTATTATAAATAGTCAGTTCTAATTATAAGTTTTATGTTGTTACTATGATGTAAACAAATGGCAAACTGTTTGGCTCTGCTAGCCTGCTCGCTAATATATCATTACAGTGTTGATGAAGTGTTTAGCTATGGGACTCTCGCTTTTTAAGACTGTTCACCGATCCTTAGGAACTTACAACTTTGAAATATCCTGTAAAATCTGTGGAAAAATTGATGCCATCATTCATGTTTACACCTGAGCAGGTGAAACTCACGGTTATGTTAAGGGGCCTGACATTTCCGGAACATGCTCTGAGTGGTTCGCCCATCACAACACACTTGTTCAGCTGACCAATCAGAGCATATTTTGGGGCTTATTCAAAACAGGAACTAAATGGGGATTTGAGTCAGACTGGGAAGAGAGGAGCTGCAGTAATGTAAAATATGTGAAAAAAACAAAAAAATTTTTTGAACAATGAAGCGTGAAAACCTATTCTAGTACACCCCCACAGGGCATAATAGGACCCCTTTCAAATGAATGCTTCCCAGAATGGAAATGCATACCTTGCTGGATTTCTGGTCCACGTTGAAGCTGGCCAAGTTAGTGTCGGTTACCTCTCGACCAGTCTTGGAGATGATGTAGTAAGCTAGTTTAGTGGCTAGGTAGGATTTGCCAGTTCCACTAGGACCAGACAAGATAATTCTACGGTGCTCCATCAGCAGGTTCAAATAGCGTTGAATGATGGGTTTAGGGATCAGTGTATCAAACACCAAGTCATCAATACTACCCTCCTTCACACCTACATAAACAGAAAGACATTTGACTTATTTTAAATCTTTTCTACATATTTTACCTCTATTGAGGACCCTACAAGAACGTTTTGAGGTTCCTCACCTTTGAGGCTGACTATGATGACATTGTTGTCGCCCACCAGATATCCACAGGGCAACAGTTCAGGCACCTCAGAAGCATGAGATCGGACCACATCCCCCATCCTGTAGCACACTATACTATCCGAATTCAGGCCCAGACTGGTCAACGGGTCCACACGGAACACATACTCCTTAATGCAAGAAAATTAATCTGTTAGACCTGAAATATTGCAACTGAAAACTATTTGCAAAAGAATAAACTGGCACCTTAAACAAGCGTCGTATTACACCGTCCAACACGTCCCACTTGGTCTTGCCACTGACGCCAATGGAGCCAATTAGATACACCTTCTTTTGCATAGCCTTAGATGATGAGAAGATATGAAATGATTGTAAGGTATTGTTTATTAGAATTTTAATTTCAAAACAGCTTAGATATTAAAACAGGCTAGTTAAAATCACTTTATACCTTGGTCTTGTTGGAGTCGCTGTTGATGGTGACCACTATACGGACGCTCCTTCCTTCTTTGCGTAGGTTGCCCTCATAGCCGTCATCCAGCAGGATATCTGTATACACAAACACAAACTTCAAACTCACTGCGTGACAAAATATCAAAGCCTGAACAACTCAAAAGACTTATTGCCAAGTGAGTCATTGAATGTGGGGGAGAAGAACCTTTTCAGCGCTGACAAATTCGGCAAGCGGAGACACTAATGTTCAGCTTTGACTGTAGTTAAACACCGACCACTTTAAGCTTTGTTGTCTGCGGGGCTGAGCTGTTTGGTTTTAACAGGGCTTTGAATAAAGGAAGAAGGCTGTTAGTGGAGGAGTGCAGCTTTGATGGGCCTTGTACAAGGAGCTTGGTGAATGGGCAGAAGGGAGGCGCTTTGTATTCATCCTGCACAAGGATCTGCAGAGGAATGATAACGTCCCTCCACCACACGTCCGCCCACGCTCTAGTGCTCCTCCACACATCTCTCCATCAATTAAGCAGCCCAAAGTCCTGAGAGAGCGCAGAAGTCACTACTTTTAATTAGCCGGAGAGAAAGCGAGTCCTCGCCACCCCGCCCCAAAACGTGGCCACAGGCACGCCGTTCAAATCCTCCCTTACAGAAAAGAGGCCATTTCACTCTTCGCTGCGTTCTTTCTCTTCCCGCACAGCTGTGAAATAGTCTTTCCCATGCCAGAGTTTTCATTAGCGCAACACCAGAATCATCAATAATACAGACATATGCAAATCTACACTGCAGTCCATGAGCTGAGCACACTGGTGGAAAACGAAATCATCCGATTGAAAAATATCTATCTGGTCACAGTCGGCGAGATGATTATATGTATTAAGTTTGCTGGCAACGTTTTTAATTGTGACCTCATATCCCAAATAGAACCAAGTCTCACAAGGAAACACCATTTTAGCACTATTTATCCATGTATCATCAAAACATCGAACTATAAAAATAATCATTACCAGGATTCCATAAAGGTTTGGATATTTTGGATGTCTTTGATAGGTTGGGTTGTGATTTGTCTTAAGAAATTGCAGTTCTTAATGCCTGTTCATTTCATACCAAGAATGAAAACTATAATGATAACTATTATCATTGCATTTTAAAAAATCTCTCAAACTCTATCAGAGTCCACCGCACAACTACAACGATAACCAAATAGAGGAATGATATTGTTGGATTATTTTCCAGTTAATGAGCTATAAAAACTCAACATGTTTATGTACAGTATGTTGTTATATTTGACTAGGCTAAATACAGCAATCAAACAAATGTATGTAATACACAAATGTCATCATATTGTCATTCTAGCTACTTCTATAATGTATCAACATCTGAATAAAATTCAAAGACTTCTCAAAGTCCCTTAAAACAAGGTAACAATGTCTAGAGCGACATTTTGATGGTATGCAGTTAAACATTGTTAGACCCAAATAACTCCATATTCAAATTATGAAGAAAAGCCTGACCTGACATAATGGTGTCGGTGATGTTGAGGTTGTTTAGCGACAGCCCCAGAGATTGCCGTGAGGATGAGGAGGACGTGCTGGAGGTTTCTGAAGGGGGGCGAGCTGTTTTAGCAGGTGTGGCAGCAGGTGTGGTGTTGCCACTGGACTTGAGTCTGTCATTCTCCGCCTTCAGTAGCTCAATCTCATTCTACACATAAAAAAACAGGTCAAAACTACATCTCCCAAACTGAACAGACATATATAGTCAGTCAACACATACTATAAAGACTAGAAAAAAGTAACTTTCCCACACACTTCAAAACTGAAGTACCCTTTTGTGACATACTAAGAAGATTAAGACTTGCTTTCTGTGGTCTAAATTTCTAAACTGTTTCTAAGGCTTTTAATGTCTGTGAGAAGTTAGTTTAAAGATTTCTTTCATCTTTAGATTAGTCTTGTGTGCCAGGTTCGGCAAACCAGTGCTAAGGAAAAGCTCAGACAGATACTTCAAGAGTATGAATACCACAGTCTGGTTGTTTTATCTTGGAATTAGAGCAATTCGGCCCTTTTATCAACAGTTACTTTGATCTTAGTCATTCAGTCACCCTGTTTCATACTTTAATTGATTTAAATGAGTCCACCTTTTTTGAGTCCAAGTGTTTCCTGGCAAACAGTTCATTAAACAAATCAACTCTCTCTGGAGTTTGTGGGACTTTTCAAACTTATGTGTCCTAATAAAGTACATCTACATTTATCTACATTCATCTACAAAATATATATCTACATTTTACAACTTTTTTCAACATTGATAGTTATAATACATGTTTCTTGTGCACCAAATCAGCATATTAGGATAATTTCTGAAGGATCATGTGAATGGAATAATGACTGCTAAACATTCAGTTTTGCCATCACATGAATAAATGACATTTTAATATAATACTATAATATTTTGATATACATTTTTTATATAATACTATAATTTCATACTGAAATAGAAAACTGAAATGTAAAAATGTTTTACAATATTACTGTTTTTATTTGTATTTTTAATCAAATAAATGCATTCTTTGTGAGCATAAGACACTTTTGTTCATACACTGACTGCAGATCCTAATACGTTGGCAGAACGTTATTCAGATCAGTTGCCTCAAAATGTTCACGTTAACAAACTCCAAGATTAAGTAGAAATTGTTGGCCTCACAGACAAGGTTTAGATTAAGATTAGTTAGTTCATTTAGGGCATTTAAGTAGCTTTTATCAATTTTATAAAAAACATTACTGGTATGCATCTTGAGACAAACCAATGACAGTGACATATTTTAAGATATGTCAGTGCAAGTTGCTTTCAGTTAAAAAAGTTAAAACATGCATTTCAGTCTGGGACTAGAAACCGGGGGATTATGTTGATTTTGTACTAAACTAACATGTCAATTGCAATTTAATTGAAATTATGAATTTAGTTTCATAAACATCATATTAACTCAAATATTGTATTGCTAGCTGCTTGCTATCAATAGCACACTTGCATATAACTAGCAAAATGACTATAACTATACATTTGTCTACATACGTAGTCTACAAACATTGCAGTCCATCCTCAACCTAACTACTGGCTCTAATATTCACCACAAAGGTAAACCCTGCAAAACTGCAACACAAACTCTATAAATCCCAACATAACAAGATTAAACATGAACACATTTATATAATATATATATATTAATCTAGTGCAAAACCACACAACATAACAACATTTGTTACATTAATTTCAACATTTATTCTCTGAATGCAGTCTGACGCATAGCATGCCAGGAACTCAAACTCTGCTAAACTCATTCAGTTTAAATTCAGATTAATATAATCAGTTATTGAGTTCACTTAACTTTTTCTCTATCAAGTACAATTCACTTTTACTAATATTTGCATGAAATAAACTCTTTTAATTTGGTTAATTTCACTGTTTGGGTTTACAGTGTAAAACATCTTACTGAGATTTCCATAGATCACTGAATTGCACTGACAAAGACACTGGGTTAGAATTCACAAGACATTGATATAATTTTGCTGGGCTCAGGAGTTAGTCAACATGTATATGCATGTGTGTGTGTGTGTGTGTACCTGCATGCGGTTCATGGCTTCTCGTATTTGGTCAAGGTGGTGGGCGGAGCTTAATGCCTCCAGTCTGATATCAGTCAGCTTCAGCTCCTTCTCTCTCAGCTCGTTCTTCAGCTGAAGGATAATCTCGGCCTCAGCCTCTGTACATTCACACAGTCTGCACAAACACACACCGTACAGGGAGGAGGGGGTCACAACACTGTTACACATCCAAGCTACAAAACACAGGTGGGTTTAATACACAACAAACTCCTGGAGAATTAGATGTGGTCAGAATATTTATATGCACAAACACTTTGATGCACGCAAATTCACACACTGGGCTTTGTGTTTTATATTTGTGAGGGGCGTTTGCTGCATTCCATTCAAAGTTGGAAGTCACATAATCGTTCTTGTAGCATTCTATTGTTCATAAATATGTGTAAAGATCCCTGGGTGCTGCCATGTTAGCCTGACAGTTGAGAGACTTTTTGTGGAATTCTATTGGATAAAAAATTCTAGGTACCCAGACAGCAAATGGGGTCACCCCAGATCCGGGCCACATCTGGTACACGTGGATTCAACGCGTGACCGGATCTGGGCCGACACCATGATGCTGTCCATGTAGGAAATTCCAACATTTCGAGCAGAATGGAATGCAGCACTGGAGATCACACTCATGAGCAACACAAACAGGAAGTGGGAATTATTCATGTTGTCCATTATTAAAGGGTTAATTCACCCAAAAATGAAAATTAGCCCATGATTTACTCACCCTCAAGTCATCCTAGGTATATATGACATTCTTCTTTCAGACGAATACAATCAGAGTTATATTTAAAATGTCCTGGCTCTTCCAAGCATAATAATGGCACCTATCCATCATATAACTGCTCCACACGGCTCCAGGGTTTAATACAGGCTCTTTGAAACGAAGCGATGTGCTTGTGTAAGAAAAATATCCATATTTAAAACTTTATAAAGTAAATTATCTAGCTTCCACCAGATTGTCTTCAACTTACAAAAAAGGTGTAGTGCCTCTCGCATTTCAAAATGCTTATGCTACGTCTGATGACATTGCACTCCAGTTACATTTTTTTCCGATTTGGCGGAAGCTAGATATTTTACTTTTCTTAAGTTTTAAATATGGATATTTTTCTTACACAAAGTCATCACTTTGATTCAGAAGACCTTCAGAAGGTGTGGCCATGTGGAGCAGTTATATGATGGATAGATGCACTTTTATGATGGAAAGATGCAGTTTTATGGACTTCAAAAACGGAGCAACAATTCACTGCCATTATAATGCTTGGAAGAGCCAGGACATTTTAAATATAACTCTAATTTTATTCGTCTGAAAGAAAAATTTCATTTACACCTAGGATGACTTGAGGGTGAGTAAATCATGGGCTAATTTTTATTTTTGGGTGAATTATCCCTTTAAGGCTTGTTCAAACCAAGAACGATAACTATAATGATAACTTTATTAGTGTCCAAACCAATGCAAAATATTGTTCTGTTTATGATAAGCGCACTGCAGTTTGGTCATCTGCTGCTTTAAATGCTTAAGTTCTTTAAAGCAGGATGGATTCTGATTAGCTGTCAATGTTTTCATCTGAAAAAATCGTTATGAAAGTATTCCAACAATATCGCTCTTCTTTGTCATTATCATTATACTTGAGGTGTAGACGTCTCTATTCTTATAAAATCAGAACGATTATAAACTCTTCAGTTATCATTATCATCATCATTATAGTTATCATCTTTGGTGTTTTTTTTGTTGTTTTTTTCAAAAATCTCCTTGATAAATTTGTTTGAAAGTCTTAAATAACTGTAACTGAAATATAGGGGAAGGGATATATTTTGATTTTAGCCACTGCACACTCTCAATCCTTCCTAGCATGCCACACTGTGCCTGTTACCGAGATCTGTGCTTGTAGACCACATGACCGTTTGACTTTTTCTTTGGCATCCAAATGGGGGAGGACTTGCTATCACAAAAACACTTTCTGAAGACACATGAAATTGAGGAGCAAGGGCAGAATACAGATATGATTAAGGGATAGGATGAAATATAAGTAAGATTATCAAAAAAGAAAGAGCAAAAAAAAAAAAGACATCTCAACAAAACAAGCAATAAAAGCACTGAAACACAAGTGGAAGTTACTGGTGATAAATGTGTTGATTGTGTCATGGCCCTATATGTGCAAGAGTGTAATAGAAATAGAAACAGATGATATTAAAACATAACAAATATGTGCATGTTTAAGCATCGTCTATATTTCGTAGATGTACTGTATGTGCGTCTGTACTCACTCTGTGGTGGATGGTGATGAGCGCAGTGGTTGGGGGGTGCTGGTCTGTCTGTTGGTGTGTTGTAGTTTGGGTGAAGAAGGGAGGGACGAGTCAGTCATCTCTTCAGCCTCATCATGAGACGATTGGGGCTTGTTGGTCTTTTTCTTGCTGAAGGCCTGCTTAAAGGAGCTCCGCAACTGTAAGAAAGAAAAACACAAATTATCATGAATTATCTTCTGTGGTAACCAAATGCATGCCACAATGTCTGAATGTAGCCTGAAACGTTAATTCAACAAGGTTAAAAATAAGGTGATAGGGTTGATGCAACATTTTGAGAGGGTAAATAACGGCCTGCTCATAATTCACTGTGCAGAACTAATTGAGCAGAAACATATTGGTAGTCAGTGACAGTGGGGCTTGGGAAGCTGGTGGCATGCACATATTTCTATGGAAACAGTTAGGTTGGGGTTATCAGAGGAAAACGGTCGCAGTGATCTGGAACGTGAAAACACTGACCTGGGCGGGGATGGAATCAGCCACCTATGGACAAAACACACTCACTGTTACTACTGACTAAGACGTTCACTGCTGGACCAGAATATTCAGACACAGCAGCATCATTTATTCAGTGTTCATTTAATTAGCGCTGAATGGGGTCTGTGTATGTTAGAAAGGAACTAAATGATTCTACATAACAGCATTTGACTGGATGTCTGACTGTCATCTGTCTATCTATCAGTCTGTCATCTATCTATCTATCTATCTATCTATCTATCTATCTATCTATCTATCTATCTATCTATCTATCTATCTATCTATCTATCTATCTATCTATCTATCTATCTATCTATCTGTCTGTCCGTCCATCTATCCGTCCGTCCATCCATCCATCCATCCATCCATCCATCCATCCATCCATCTATCTATCTATCTATCTATCTATCTATCTATCTATCTATCTATCTATCTGTCTGTCTGTCTGTCTGTCTGTCTGTCTGTCTGTCTGTCTGTCTGTCTGTCTGTCTGTCATCTATCTATCTATCTATCTATCTATCTATCTATCTATCTATCTATCTATCTATCTATCTATCTATCTATCTATCTATCTATCTATCTATCTATCTATCTATCTATCTGTCTGTCTGTCTGTCTGTCTGTCTGTCTGTCTGTCTGTCTGTCTGTCTGTCTGTCTGTTTGTCATCTATCTATCTATCTATCTATCTATCTATCTGTCTGTCTGTCTGCAATGAATGTATTATTTTGCAACTTTCGTCTCACTCGCTTTCTTTTTAGTTCGCTTTCTCACCTTTGAGCAGCATTTCCAGACTGTCTGAATCCAGAGACCACACTGCCTCAAATTATGCTGATGAATAATTAATAGGCGCATAAATAAAGAGGTGATTTATATTTATGAGCTCGGTTTGAGCTCTGCTCTCATTACAAGAGTCCAGGGCAGCTCGAGGAAAAGTACCCATAACTGCTGCACACAATGCCAATGTTATTTTTCAAACAGCTGTTTACCTCAAGTGCTCTTGACTTAATACACACCCTAAATGAGAATAAACAACAGACCGGTAGCGTTAAGAGATAATAAATCTGTGAAATAGCTGCAAGTGAACTGGAACAGCTGACTAGGAGTAAAACATGCACAATTGCATAGTAATATCATAAATATATCACCGGTATTGACTGCAACCTGAGCGAGAAGACGTTCTTAAGTAGTGCATTCCTCAAAGGAGATATAAAGATATGTTTTTTAAAGGGTAGGAACTGAAGGGTGAGGAAGTTTAGGGGTTTGAAGGGCCACGGAGGGGAAAAATGGGACGAGCATGTCAGATATCCAGGGCATGCAGGAGAGGTTGAGGGTGTGTTATAGTCACCTTGTGTCCTCTATCCTTTCCCTGGTGGTGTAGTGAGAAAGTGAAAGACAGAGAAAGTGTGAGAGAGGGTGTGAAAGAGGGCGAGACAGCCGGAAAGGGGTGAAATGACAGAAATGTTCGTGCCATGTGTTCTTGTTAGAGTTTGAGAGGATGCCACTACTAGAATGATGACTAAATAAAAATCACTTTGTGGTAGACTTTAAAAAAAAAAGCCTTATAGAATACGATAAAGACACATGTCTTTCCTCTTACAATATTAGTCAAGATTTCAAAAGCAGTACACGTAAAAAGTATTAATATCTAGACGGCTCACAGCTCTATAAGCTCTTTAAACATTGACTGCAGTCGTCACTTAGTTTGATATTTTGTTGTCTAATGCAGATTCATATATTTTCATATTTGTTCACAATGACTCTTTACTCAAACTTTTTTCAATGCTGTGCTCTTTCATCACAGTTGTAGTCATCATTCTAAACATGGAAAAGCTTTATGGTGTGATGATGAATCTTTGAGCAATGACTCACCCAGCTTTTCTTCTTCTTCTTCTTGTCGTCTGCGTCTTTAGCGCTACCCATACTGGAATGGCTGGCTGCACTGTTAATACTGGACATACTTTCAGACGAGTGCTGTCGACGGATCCTCAGGTCTGTTACACACACAACCACACACACACACAAACGGTCAATACACAAACATTTGTGAGTTACAGTGGAAATTACAATGGAAGTGAATTAGGCCAATTTTAAAAGCAGAAAGGTAAAGCTTACAATTTTACAAAAGCACCTAAATTGTTTCTTATGTTCAGCCTGAGATCTGTGTATTATTTGAGCTGAATAGTTGTTTAATTGTTCATTTGTATGGTTGTTTTAGGGCTTTAGATGTAATGCTGTCATGGGAACAAAGTAAAATGGCATATACAGTTAAACCAAAATTTTCTCACATTTTCTCACATTATCCCAGTTTAT
The DNA here is from genome assembly GCA_023029165.1 of Gobiocypris rarus. NCBI lineage: Eukaryota > Metazoa > Chordata > Actinopteri > Cypriniformes > Gobionidae > Gobiocypris > Gobiocypris rarus. The sequence continues at coordinate 16,208,228 of CM040923.1, forward strand.
TCACTATAGTTTAGAAAATGGTAATAAAATATGACAAGAACACAGAGTTAAACTGTGTCAGAACAAATTCATCTTGATAATGTCAGATTCCTTTGATAGAAAGTTTGCAATCTTTTGATTCTTATTAAAATGACTGGATTTCATGTGTAAATACGCCAAATGATTGCAAATGTTACCTTAACTTGAACCTGAAATATTCCTTTAATAATTGTGAAACAGAAAGTTATGACAGATTTTGAAGTAGCTACACAAGCATCACCTTTATGAACGTGATCAGGGCCGTTGAGGGCCACTTGAATGGCCGTCTGAGCATCTGTGTTCTGAGTTTTCAACGCTTCAATGGTCTCTCTCAACTCCGCCAGCTCAGACTCCTACAACACACACAGATACATTGAATATAAACACAACGACTTCCCCTGATCACTCATAAAGCTAAAAGCACACCTCCAACAAGCCACATGATTATGATTAATGTCTGTTGCTCAAATGGTGCAGAGGGAGTTGCGCACCAAAGTTGAATACTTATGGTTAGAGGTTTGTTTAAATCCCAAAACTTAAAAATGCACAATAATAATTGTGATGCTTGCAAACATTGCTAATTAAAATATCAAATCAGCATTACTTCAGAATCACTAGACAGGAAGTGAGCCACATGGCACTTTTGTTTTTTTGACCCTACACAAACTCTTTTGTAGGCAAAACGCAAACTCCCTCTCGTACCACCAGCTGTCTTATTCCGCTATCAGATGTTTCCTGCCAAAAAAGCACATGTGGAGATAAGCGCCCCGCTGATCCGAGGAACCGAGCATGTGTTGCATCCGCCTATTCCATCACAACGCGGTCTCTCTGTAGATCCAGAGCTCAGGATTCTCACGTTTGCGATAGGGTTTCGGCTGTAATTGAAAGTCGGGCCACTTTAACAAAGATGTGCCTCTGTAATCTCTGATGGTTTATTCAAGAGGGATTAACAGAGGCAGGAACTCATTAAGTCGATGAGGGTGCTTTGTGCAAATTAAGGGAGCAGTTTCACATTTTAACCTGAAGGTTACATTTACATGATGACTGGAGGGTTTTGTTGAAGGGTGGAACTGCTCAGACTGCTCAGTCCAAACAAACAGTCCAAAAATCTCTTGATTGGTAGAATATGTGCTATTAAATCTCAACAAACACTGAAAACTTTCAAATATTTAAGTTATTGTTAACATTTGTGTGTGTATGTCCTTTCCTACCTTTTGCTCCGCTGTCATTGTTAGACTTTGCAGGCGACAGGTCATGTTGGTCAGACTCTTCTCAAACGCTGCCACCAGGTGTGCCTGTCAAAACACACACACACACACACACACACACACACACACACACACACACACACACACACACACACACACACACACACACACACACACACACACACACAGATTTCAACACAGGGTTCTAATAAGATACCAAATCCGCATGGTAATTGAGAAAGAATTGCAAAATTAAACTTCTATGGGTTCAAGGTTATCAAAGTTCAGTTGCTGAACATCTAGGGGTCTGCTAGGGGTCATGCTAATAGTGTGTATGCTAATGTTCAAAAGTTTGGGGGATTGATAAGATATGTTAATGTTTTTGTAATAATTATTTTATGCACACCAAGGTTGCATTTATTTGATCAAAAATATGGCAAAAAATGTAATATTGTTATATATTACAATTGAAAATGACAGTTTTCTATTGTATTAAATTTTTAAAAAGACATTAAAAACCATCTTTACCGTCACTTTCAATCAATTGAATGCGTCCTTGCTGACGCTTGTTTTTCATTCTAAACATAGCCAACAACTCACAAAGCCTGCTTTGCTTTCAGCAACACAAGCTGATGAAGCCAATGGTGTGAATGCAGTGGGTGTAAAACAAATACAAGTACAAGGTGAGACGCACAGTATAGATTTTCAGATCTATTAAGTTTATCCTTCCGTGTATAAAAACTTACAGCACACTCTGGGCATCCGAGCAGGAAAAACGATCATATATATTTGTATCCCCAGTCTGAGCCTCTGGAGGATTCCTCCTGGGTAACTCTGATCTATACTGCACAGGCAAGCTGAACAGTGCTGTGAACTCCTCAACAGTCGCCAAGGGCTTTTCAAAGCATGTTTCAGGTTTAAGCTACTGAGAAGGAGTTCAAAGGAAACACAATGTCTAAAGCTTGTCTGAACATACGGCCCAGGGGTTTGGTGGAAGAGCCGTCTCTCCTGACCTCAGCTACACTGAAAAGACTTCTGGTGTCAATGAATGCTAACGAGAACATGGATATATACATTCACGCAATGAAAGTATCAACGGAAGTATCAAAGTATAACATCTGATTTTTGAGTCAAAACTTTGGGAGATTATTTTTGAATGTCTGTTCTTTGATATTAGCTAAAGAAAAAAATTGCTAATGTTTTTCCACATTATCGGCCTGTATCTTAAAATAGAACATTGCGACGTCCGACTCATTTCACCAGAATATGCTGAATTATGCTAAATATGCTGGTAAAATTTTTTTAAGAATGAGTACCTGGGTGGCTGGAATTGGAATACACTGCAGTTCCATAATAATTTATCAGGTAAACCAGAATAAAATGCAGTACAATAATCAAGCCTAGATGTAATAAAGGCATGAATAAGCCTTTCTGCATCAGGCGAGGATGGTCTAAGTCTGGCAATATTTCTAAGATGGAAAAAACAAGCTGCACCAAGGTTGCACACTTGAAGAAATGGATATACTGAATTTCAATCAGTTAACAATTTGAAATTAAGTTTATGCAGAGTCGTTGACATACCAACAAGCAGCATTTCAGTTTTTGACTCATTAGGAACGTTTTCTTGCACCCACGCTTTTATTTTGTATAAACAAACAGAATGGGCCCTAACACAGACCCCTGAGGGACACCCTGATGAATTAATGTTGGTTCTGATTTATTTCTCCCCAAACATACATACTGGAAACGATCAGTGAAATAAGATTTAAACTCACCTAACCACCCAAACATCCTTTCAAGAAGAATGGTATGGCATCGTGTGTCAAAAGCAGCACTAATTTCTAACAAAACTAAAATGCTACAAACACCCATCTCAGCAAAAAGTGAGAAAGTCATTTGTGACCCAGACAAGAGCGGTCTCAGTGCTACGTCCTGATCTACAGTAAATTCAGACTGAAACGATTCTAATAGATTATTTGTGGACATATATTTTGTAACTGACCAACAACAACCTGTCCGAGGACCTTAGCCGAAAAAAGGTAGATAAGCTATAAGCCTATAGTTAGAAATAAAATAAAAAACATTAAGTTAAGAATTTAAATAAAAATCATAAACAAAGCTGTGGATTAATATTCTAACATTTAAATATCTAAAGTTAAACATTACTGTGCTTTATAATAGAGGTGTATTCAAAAGGTTTCTGATAAATACTTTTTAAAATGCCTGCCAGGAAGTGAAGCCAAGCAATACTGAGAGGCACAATGCCAAATGCTTGAGTGACTCTAATGGGAGAGTGCCTCTATAAACACACTTTTACTACATGCCCTGCCCTGACCTGTTTGTCCATCCATTTATATTCCTTCAACAATCTGTCCACACTGAGTCCCTCAGCCCAGTCAAGCACACCAGAAACAGGCAGCATTTTCTCAAACCGTACACAAAGGTGCCTGACACATGAATCCCACCAAACAAACTCTCACCTATTATTGGACATTAAAATAATTTGACTATGACGTGAATACAAATGAAAGCCACATATTAGCTGTTTAAGCAACATTAAGCAACCACATATATAAAGCTACATCGTGTTATCACCCTACCTGGTGTGGTTGTGATGAAATCCAGATGTTTTGCTGCTGCAATGACAATATCTGAGCAAAATGTTCTTGTCTCTTTGGGCTTTCTTTACCTGGATAATGGTTCAGCTGTGGCCAAAACAGTGAACTGGCTAAAGCAGTACCCCTGTTAGTCACAGCCATCCTTAAACTCTCTCACACCTTAATACAAAACTACACAGACGCTCTAATGCAAATGCACATGAAGCTGAGGGATTAACCAGTGGGTGAGCGGGAAGTTTTGAATGGAAGAACAAGAGAAACTTTGAGGCTTCATACCCTAATTTTAGGATACTTAGTGCCAGATTTACTAAACAGGGCAAACTATCTTAACACCAGAAAATTGACAAGCATAAACCTTTGCAAATGACCTCACATGATTAATTTAAATACTCTCCTGCCATACATTTTGCATCTGAAAGGGTAACTCCTACAAATGCATATTTAATAAGGTCAGCCACAAAAATAACCCTGGTGCAAATAAAAGCTGGTGCAAGCTGTTAGTAAATCTGGCCCGTATTATACACTTAAATGCAAATTATGGACATTTTGATTGTAATTGTAAGTTCAGACAGATGTCTTGCTTGAAAATGCTTGTGCTAATTTAAAAATGTCACTTGGTTTGACATTCTGATACTGGTTTGATAACTAATGCAATAGCATTCAGACATTTGTTGTAAGTGTCCAAATACATTTTGGGTCCAGATATCAGGACATTTTTCAGGAAGTACATTTTTTAGGAATTACATATTTAATCTACATACGATATAGTTTCTGTGTTGTTAATTCATAATTTTCTTATGCTGTTTTGGAGCATCAGAATTCAACAGAAACAAAGATGATCTCTTGTCTCCCTGAATACTGAACACCAACATTCAAAAGTTGTTCTGACACTGAGAAGTTTAAAAACATCTGACTGGAGAGCAGACATTTCAATCCACTCAACTATTGTATGACTTGAATAGATTTAGTTCGCAGGCGTTCTCCTATACACGAATCCTGTCAAACACAAATCACAGAGGAGGTCGAGTGAAGAGACAGGAACTGTCTCATGCTCTGTCACACTTTTCACTAAACTGTCAGAGAGCAAAGCCTTTCATCACACCTGCCCTCATCACTCCTGAGACAAGGAAGTGAATAGAGCTCAGCCCGGTCCAAACTCTGCTCTCTTTCTGCAGTGCCTTCACACAGAAATCTAATGTGACACTGCCCTAGTTTGACAATGGAGGGACACAGACTAAAACTTCTCCTAAGAATACCTCCGAATCTGAGATTTTGAGATGCTTTCAATGCACAACACAAACGATGACAGTGCAAAATCCCAAATCACTGCTGTGCAGTTTAAACACATTTCTGATATAACTTTAATATGATAAAATATTTATATGATGTTTTATATTATTTCAAAATACAGATTATAAAACCTTCTTGGACCTTGGGATTACTCATAACTTGACTGCAGCACATGCATTATTTTTGGTTCTAAATGTAAAACACTATGAGATGTATTTTGATGCCTTTCTTTGTTTTAGCATCTAACTCACGTTGGCCGCAAGCTGAGAGGTCAGGGTTGCCACTTTCTCCTGAGAAGCGTCCAGCTCTCTTCGCAGTTTTCTGATTTGCTGTAGGAAAAGAAGTGGTTTCTCATTACAAACCTCAATGAGCTGTGCACTCAAGCAATGGAGAATAAACAGCTTTCCTTTTCTTTGCTTAACAGTAACAAAAGAACCTAGATATCAATCAGTGGCCTCAGGTAAGCACTTTGGTATGTAAGACTTTGAAGTACTTTCCAGTGTTTCTCTTGTATTATACTAGAAGAAAATGTATGTAAAATGGGAAATTACCGTCGTATTTTGGACTGTTTGGCCCTTGATTGAGAAAAGAAAAGTACAATTAACTCTATGTTGCATGTTCGTACAAAATGCAGGTATAACCATGAAACAGGAATACATTCACTTTTAGTAGTTACAGGAAAAGTTTAGGTGTTTGTTACAGATTAAGTGTTACATGACATAGCATATATAAAAGTCTGCAGTCTTGGACAAATATGACAACAGGAGAGAGAATATCAATGGCACACAAACACAAAAGGAAGTGAAATCAAAGGAAAATCAGGGATCAAACGAACAGGAGTCCAAATCAAAGATATTTATATGGATGTGTATGTTAAAGATGTTTGTCCATGACTGTATGTGAGCCAGTGAGTATAAGTGAAATATGGATATTGATACCATAAGAGTGTCTCATAAAATAATGCAACATAGTGTTAAATTTTCATTTTTGAAATATTTCTGTTGTTGGGAAATGTATTGGTTTGGATTCAACAATTTTGGAATTTGTGAAAGTGTATCACTGTTTGAACTTTTTTTGCTTTTACATATTCCTAAAATATGCAAATATATCTAGGAAACAAGATATTCTTACCTCAGAGTGGGCCTTCTCCTCCGTCTGTGGGAGAAAACAACAGTTAAAGGACACAACAATTACCCAAATAGAATATTTCCAGCATCCCAATAGTATTTTTTTGCATACATAACAATCTACAATCAGTGTTTCCTATTAGATCCAATAAGAAGAAAGAATTAAGAAGCCAAAATCCACACCAGCTTTTTGCAAACACTTAAAGGTAAATCACAAAGCCATAAAAATAACCAATTATCAGAACTTTGCCATTTGGATCAGATTTATGGTTACCCGTTAGTAGCAGCTGATTTGAAGCAAAACGTTAGACTGTTAGGGATTGCATGTATTAAAAAATATAAAGGTGAATACAAGCAGGCTTTTCTGTATGACAAATTATTACCTTGTCTAAAAAGGCCAGCACCTGAAAGTGAGAAAATGTGTGTTCAAATAGTGGCAAAGTCACAATACTGAGCCACCATGAGCCTCTGAAATGGGTCAACTACCTCTCTAAATCTCGTCATTAGTCTTCATTTATAGCCTTGGTGAACAGTGGAGGTTAAGTATTCAACTTTGATGACTTCTCAAGGAAATTACTCTTTCAAGTTATTAGTTTGTCAAGCTCAGGCAAATGGAAACAGCATGTATGATGTTACGGTTATCCAGAGGCTAGCAGTTAATACTAATGAATTTACTATGATCTAAAATGACTTTTAATATAGAAAACGAAACTCAAGCAAGGAATATAATGTGTATCTCTTATATTTTGAAAGGAAACCCAGCTCTAAAAAAATAAAATTAAATAAAAAATGAAAATTAAAGGAAAAATGTAATAAAAATAAAATGTGAAAATACACTCAAAAAGAATCTTTACCATCATAGGGTACAACAGGGCTAAAGGAACACCATAAAGAAAATCAGCTTTTTCTACCCCCATCGTGTATGATAGCAGAAACATATTTATCTTTTCGGTTCCTCTAGGGGGTCTGGGGACATGGTCCCCTGTCAGAAAATGTTGTACATTTTAAAGTTCTATGCATCAATCTGGTGCACTTTCAGAGTAATAACAATACGTATATTATTTTACTTTACAATACAGTTGGGAAAATACTTAATTTCTTCACCTGGAAGAGTTAAACCCCCAAGCTTTTATTTTGGTGAAAAACTGTAGTTTCTGTAAAAACTCAAAAATGTTGGAAAATGTTGGTTTATTTATATTTAGTTACTGAAAAACTATATCAAATATAAATCATTAATAAGAGCTTTGACTCAAAATATATTTGGTAATTTGAATGATTTGCATTTGCTACAGTAATCTATAACTTAACCAACTTAGCGCAGAATTGACTTTGCGTTGATGCGATCGCATCAAGGATCAGCCAACTTTCCCATAGTGAAACGCAGATGTTTCGAAAACTGCTGCTGTGAGTTTTTGTATCATCTAATGGTTTTGAGATAAATAAGATCAAAATAAAACCTGTTCCTTTAGCCCTGCTTTACTCTGTATATATATATATATATATATATATATATATATATATATATATATATATATATATATATATATACTGTATATGAAAAGTAGTATTGGTTTATTTGCGTAAAAACTATTTAAATGAAGAAAAACAATACTGAGTACAAGACTTGCTATTTATTTAGCAAAATTGAAATCTGACTGACAATCACAAATGTTTTGTAGGAAGACTATAGCATCACTCACCGCAGAATACAAAGATGATGTGCTCGAGACCAAAGACAGAGAAGAACCATGAACTGTAGACAGAACAGAACAACTAAATGGTAAAAATATTTCTTTGTTTTTAATGCTAAAGGAAACCAAATATTTTTTAACCGACATGCATAAATACAGATACATGCTTAGATACATGCTTGGTATGGATGTAAATACATAAATGAATTCTGCTAAAGGAAGTAACTGCATTGCTAACCTTCATCTGTGCTGTCTCGGAAGGAGCCGGATCGGCTCATCCCGCGTGGCCGTTCCTCCAGTGAGGTGGCACTGCCGCCCAAAGTGTGTCCCTCCCCGTACAGCTCAAACGAGTCCTGTGCTGGAATACTGTTGGAGCGGCTCATACTGGTGCTTGGAAGATTATACTGTGACATACTGGTGGGACTCACTGCAACACAAATGTCAGGATGTCACAAAATTCAATATCGGTTTATGGTGTAATGAGAAATCCAGAAATGTTAGGTGTTACATCAGATGTGACATGTTTACATACGCAGGTTTGAGTAGTGGTATTTGCCAGCGTTGGTGCTGGTTGTGCCCGGTGGTGAAAGTGGACTTCCTGTGTCCTGTAGACCTCCAGTGGAGTGAGAACGCAGCCATTCCTTTCCTTCCTCGTGTGATGTTTGTCTGGAGGATGGAGGGTACCTGATTGGAGGCATACAGACTGTTTTAGGTAATATATTCCCAAAAAGTTTTTGGAAACTGAATGCAACTGTTCGAATGATTGAGTCTATTATATAAACTAAAAGCACTAAATCTCCAGCTGTGATGATTTATTCAACAAAAATTGATGACAATAACTGCCCACACAGTCTCAAAGCCATTGTTCTGCAGTAAGAGCTTTAGGCAGTGGGCAGACTTAGAATGCGTAGTATACAGTGTCCATAAAACTAATGGAGATCATGTGGATCTTCCAGACTGGACTATCTTCAAAGCACACATCACTGCTGACCTGAGCCTTTAGAATTAAAATATCATATTGTGACCTAAATGAATTGCTCACATTGAGATTTAACTGCAAATAGAATGTCACACGCATTTACGCAGTTTATCTTTCATCATGACTGCAGATTGATGGCTCTTTTATAGTGGTTTGGACACAACAGTCTGATTTAATTTAAATGCTGCGCTTTTCTCTGTGAATATTTAATTGCCTCTTAAGAGCATTATGTTGCAGTTTCTGTCGTTTTCTCTTGCTGAAAAGCATAAATAACAGTCACTGTGGATATGTAAAACATTTTGCCAACACTATGAGTCTAAAATACAGTAAAACATTGTACTGAAAAATATCATTGCAATTTAAAATAATTGTTATCATTATAATATGATGATTTGCTGATTGATCAGTTTAATGTGTCCTTGCTGGATACAAAATGTTTCAAATTCAAATGGTAGTGCAAGTCTACAGAAAAAAAGCATGATTTGAAGTATCATTCTTGTCTGTGGCACAAACTGTATAGGATAATGGGCCAAAGTTTAGTTTTTAGGGTTAGGGGTTTTCAATCACTTATGAGTATGAGTAATAATAGTGATGCTTGCTTTAGCAAACAGGGTACTGGGTAAGTGACACAAATCCAAAAGCTGATGAGAATATTAATGCCAGTTACTTGATGATGGAGACAACATAAACATTTATGAGGACGATTATATGGATGGTGGTTATATTAGTACCTTAATCCCTTTTTGGGGAGAGTGTTTCTGTCAAGAGGCATGCTATTAAAACAGAAGAAAAATAAGAGAGTTATCTACGACAATCAGGCTGTTTGATCACATCACAACTAACAGATTTCAAAAACAAACTAATGCTCCATTGTTTCATTAAACATATCAGGTAATATGCCTTTTATAAAGCAATACATTGTCATCTTATCATTTAATTAATACCATATGTATAGCTACACTTACCCCTCAGACAGGGTGGACTTGACACTGCCCGTGCGGGTGACCTTTGGCCCATGGTGATGTGGGAGCGATAGGTCTATGGACTCTGAGCTTGTGTGTAAACTGGTCATACTGTGGCAGCTCAATGTGTCTTTACTGCCTGCAGAGGAACTGCTGAGGTTCGGAGGCCAAGGCCGGGCGTTAGAGGGCAGAGAGAGGCCTGAAGCCGGACTAGAGGCCGGAGAGTCAGTGCCCAAGTCGGGCGTTTTGCCGTACAGCGGACTGCTGCCTCCGCTTTGCCCACCCATGCTGCCCAGACTACCTGTTCCTGAGGAGGGTGAATCCAGGCTGGCCTGCCGCGCCAGTGTGCCATGAGGACTGCCCAGTGCCGATGGGCATTTACCAGAGTCAGGGGTGCCAGGGGAGCTGGGTTTACTGCTAGTCTTACTGCCAAACAACCTGGGTAAAGCGAAAACAAGGCAATATATTTTTCGTAAAACCTTGCATATGTAAATTGACGCATTGAATTGAGTTGATTTCAGAAAAAGTGTACACAAAATTTGTTCTTTCATCTTTTGAATGTAAATGTATCCATGCAATCTCATTAAAAAACAAAGTGTCATCACCCAGTTGCCAGCATATTTAAAGCATATTTAATTGGTCAGCTTCTACTCCTTGCAAGTAATCAAATATGCTTTCAGTGGTGGATCTGCCCATGGTTATCACTGTATGGCTCCAGCAATAACAGCCTGAGGCAAGCAAATCCAGCTATTACACTCCGGCTTCATGGAGAAGAGCAGCGTACCATGTAAACATGTTTTTAAATAGACACACCTAATAATACAGAGATCAGTGTGCTGGAAATACGCTCACTCCATCTGCTTTAATCAGCGCTGAATCGAGTCTGAGAATGGCAAATCATGCTCCCTCCCTGTTTCCAAATGCACTTACACTCCAGAACCACAGGGTGGCAATCTGACCATAATCCGACTTGTGTGTAACTGTCCTCTGATGTGAGAGAGAGAGATGCTAAGACAAACTGCTAAAGCAGCAATGTGATTTAGATTCTCAAAAATGGGTTGCTGGCTGTTATGATATTTAGACAGTCAAGTCACAAACAACAGGGAGATGCTAAATGCATAAAAACAAAAACAAAATTAAACGTATAATTGTGCACATCTCTTGTTATTGATGTGAAGGTTGTGTCCGTTTATAGTTTACAGTGTTTTGGCACAAAAACAGCTGTTTCTTTGTATAAGCTAACCAAATTAGTTAGATAATATGGGTAGGTTTCATAACAAGACCTTATCCTCAAAATATGAGCCAGAGACTACATTAAACATTCAACTTTTGCATACTACAGATGTACATAAGCCGCTTTTCCACCGTTGGGCCAAACAGTTCTCTTTGCTTAACTGATACGGGCCAGCAGGTACAATTATGGTTTCATAAATGGTATGAATATGGCTGATAATGGAACTCTTTGGAATGTAATACAAATGTGTCAGCCGTTGCCTTGATAACGCAAGATTTTACAGACAGTATGAGATGTAAATAGTGACCGCATTATGGAAGATGATTGGATATTTATTTTCCGTTCAGTCTGATGGTGGAAAAGGATATATCACTGCTTGCATGAAACCATCAAAATTCAAGGGATATTTACGAACCCAAACGGACAATTTTCCTATACAGCTTGGTTAATAAATGTCTATTTTTTTGCCTATGTGAGATATTTTTTCTTCTTTTGCTACTACATGGGTCATCCCTTGATGTTCATTGAGAAATCTTGTTCTGAAGCGAGAACCACTGATTTAGATTACATCCTTCTCTATTCATCAGAGCATTTGTGGGCTGCTGACAAGATTTCAGGTCATCTAATGGTGGTTGGGGGAAACTGAAGAGCGAGACAGAAGGCTATGGCTATGACTAAAACAATGATCTCTGTAATCAGTCACAAAATTTCCTGGATCTCTGAGGTAAGCCAAAACTCATTTGTGGATCAAATCAGCAGTGCATCGCAGCCTAAGGCAGCTCACTTCCATCTCACATACTTAATGAGGAAACATGCTGGAACGTGCCTCAATGCTGGCCAAGAGGTCACGACATCTAGGAGTGAGCCAAACCACAAAAAGCAATTGTTCTTTCTTACTGTCTGCCTGTGTCCATTTGTCTCAAGCTAACTGCCTACTTTGCTTTCATATTTTAGTCTTATCTCTGCTTCTGCCTTGTGTCATCTTTGTCTTACTTTTCTTTTCCTCCCATTACCCCAGTCATTTTATTCATAGAGAAATTTGGTTACCTGCGGAATGTGGGGGATGCAATGTCTGGGTATTTGGAGCCTGGCTGTCTGAGTCCCGATTGGGTGGAAGTGGGACTGGATTTGGGGGAGGTGGACAACCCCGTTCCCTCCTGATCCGACCCTGCCACTTTCTCTTTATCTGTTTGGTTGATGGTGATGGGACTAGAGCGCCCTGACCCTACTTTCCCAGGGTCTCTTCTCTTTGTGCTGGTTGGGGTTCCTACCACCCCTCCACTACCTCCCGCAGACTTTCCGCTGACATTAGAATCAATGCTGCTAGAGCTGGAACGATTCCCGCTGCGGGCCACCACGCTGCTTCCCCCACTAGACGACTTTGCTGGTCTAGGTAGAGAGCGATACTGGAGTGGAACCTTGGAGCCTCCACAGCCTAACAAAACGGCATCATCCTGGTGTTGAGCACCATCGAGACTCGTCTTCCTCTCATTGCCGATACCTGCACCCTTACCAATGCCTGCAGACTTGGGTACCTTGCCTAGAGTCGCAGAACCACTGGTCAGAGTGGCTCCACTGGCCGTGATGAGGGCTCCGGCAGGACCTGAAATCTTCTTAAAGCCGAATGAGCTTGTGGTAGGTGGACGGCCGATGCCTGAAGGTGGTTTCTTCCCTTCATCTCCGCTGCTCTTTCCTGCATCTGATGGTGAGCGCTGGATGCTTGGGCTCTTAGATGGGGCCTTGCCCTTCTCAGATGCCTTGGCATCATCCGTTTTACCTATCAGTACAGAGATGTTTGTTATTGGACTGGTACATCCTGCTCAATCATTCAATGCTGCTGGCCAGTTTTTTTTGCAAATAATTTCACAACCCAATCAATCATCACCAATACAATGCAGAGTCTGTTGTGTTCCAGCCAAGTGCATATTTTTTTGCACAACTCAGCAAACAGCAAAGATAAGGCACTCTAGGCCAAAGTTACTTGTTCCTGCTGAGTGTCCTAAAAGTAGCTTGACAGAGCTTCAGCTGCAAAAGTTGGCTGAGATAAAGAAAAAGACAAAGACTCAACAGTCCCTTAAAATTGTCTCTTTTTGATTGTACCTTCTCTTTGAAGCTACAGTGAGCAATTCTTTTGAATACCATGCATAAAATGTCCCCTACTGACAGATATCACTGATATGCCTTGGTTTTTTTAACAAGCAAAAAGGCATCCGTTTCTTTCATGCTTCCTTGCAGGAACTTTTGGGTTACATTTTGAAAGTTCCCTCAGTGAACTGCCAGTTTTGAAAGGGTACTTAAAGGTTTTCGAAAAGATTCTGCCAGGTGCCTCAAATAGTGATCAAAGTATCTCTTCATATTTACAATTGTACAACTGTATGAAATTTTGATACCTGGTGATTTGAGAGTGGTGGATGAGCCTTTGGTCCGTGGTGGTGTGATGCCAACCTGGGCAGTCATGCCCCTCCTCCAGGAACCTGTTTGAGACATGGGCAAACCTGTCTTCTGGCCAACGTCCTCAACCTGACATGAAGAGGAAGGGGATGAAGACTTCCACTTGCAGGAAGGGTCCATACCTGGCTCCATCTCTTCATCAACCTTCTTCAGATCCTCAGCACCAGCCCAGCTGCTACCATCATGCTCGGTATGCCTGTGCGTATCTTTGTTTGACTGTGAATCACAAAGAACCACAAAATATAGTGCACACATACTAATCTTACATTGGCAGTCAGTCTGACAGATGGCCAAACTTTTCTTACTAGCCAAAGCAAAATGTCCAAAACTCTCAGTCTGTTCAATCTGCCGTGGCCAACTGACAGGCTGCTGATACAAAGCTATTTATAAAAATATGTGTGCGAGGAGAAAAAATACACAAGACTAGAGCGTATGCACACCTGTGCTGCTTTGCTCTTGCGAGATGAGATGCCAGAATATGTGGGTGGATTCAGATCGTCAGTGCCGATGTTGTCTAAAGTATCACTCAAACCACTGCTGACCGAACTACTGTCATCCCAGCTGTAGAGACAGAAAGTGAAAAGTGTTAAAAAAATTAAATTATACGCAAAAACAAAAACACCCACAAATTTAAAAGGTTCCTATTCACATCCCAAAAGCTTCACTAATCTCATACATGTAAGAATCTAGGAACTACAAAATCATTGAGAGTATTTTTTTTTTTGACAAGTAGATCTAGCAACCACACAGAACACCATAGCAACTATACAGAAACATGCACCTGCCCACACTGAAATCTTATTGATCATAAATCCGATTACCCATGTATACTAAACATCAGATATGTTCTTGTGCAGAATTATTGCTTTCACTGTGCAAAGAAAAATGATTCATCATTACTTATCATGCCTGATTAGGAAATAGTGTATCATTTTTAAATTGAATTAGGACGTCTGATTAATGAACATTTGTTCCCTTGTCGACATGGCCCATTTGTGCTTTGTTTGGTTTGTCAAGGTTTTGTCTTCTGGAAATCAAGATTCTTCAAGATTCATCTTTGATTAGACCTTTCCAAACAGCCATCACAAGTACCAGGACTGAAAATATGATTGCAATACACGTTCATATTTCAAAGTCCATTATTGTTGACTCACTGTCACCATCTTATTCATATTATTATTTCTCTTAATTAGTCTTCTCCGTGCCTTGCCACTTCAATTCTCATTAACTATTGACACTTTTTTTTCCCAGTCCTTACGTTCTCATTCTTCTCCATTCACCAGACCGTATCTAATTAATGAAGGATATTTAACAGTAGCTTTGACACCCTCGACTTTGTTGACCCAATTGAAAATCCTGGTGTGAATGCATATGAAGTTATTACTACTACCAAAGCAGAATTTTAAAATGATTGTGTAACAAGGTCCACCAATTGAAAACAAATTTTCTGTCTATTACACCAGATAAACCATCTACTGATGTTTATCACCTACTGTATTTCTCCTGTGTTGCTAATCATGTGTGTGGATGCAAATGTCCTCACATTTAACAAACTCTTCAGATCTGATCATAAATTGTATTCAACTCTCTGATGACTGTTGGCTATTTGTTTTTTTCGGCTCTACAGACTAAATTGACAGCTATACCGACATGAAATCCACTTAGACAAGACAAAGAGAAACATCCTAGCATCGTCTGACATAAAAAGAGATCACTGAAATATTCAAACCTCTTTCCTGATGTCAATATCTACAGTTCAATTATTCATATCGATTCTAATCTTCTGAGTAATACTTGCAGAACTACATTGTCATCTAAAATTCAATATATTCAAGTCTACCCAGGAGATGTGCATGTCCAGGACATTTGGTCTTCTTCTTGAAATGTTTGACGAGCCAGTAAAGATTCTCTCTTCACTTTTATATGATGTAAGCAGGGCAGAGCAAGAAGGAAAGGAAACTTTGAGAGGCTGAAAGCGACTGGATAATAATCGTGAGAGACCCGCAGGGCTCTTAACACCAGCATGTGGGTGTTTCTGAAGATTCTTGCATTAGAAAGAGGCTAGGTGGGTGCGAGTATGTTCGAAATCGCTCTAAAAATATCATTATTGATTTTTCAACAACCTTGTTTCTCCCTTATTTAACTCCAGGAGCACTTGACACATTTAGCTTGAGATCTGATACTGTTATACAATAATGTAAATTAAAGATTAGAGATGACAAAACAAAGTCTATTATACAACATAGTTTTCTAAAGTCTGATTGGATGAGCATTTGAAGCCACTGTAAAAAGTCTGTATACTTTATGCATTCAGGGAGTAACGGTGCACGGATTCAAAACGAACCGTTTCGGTACAGGGCTTTCGGTACGGTGCACGTGTGTACCGAATGGTTCAGAATGCAATCTTTAACAGTTAATAGTAGGCTTGTTTCAAGAGCGGAACATACTTCAATCCGAGTTCCCACACGAACATATGAACTATTCTGTCCATTTTATCACAAAATTCAAATGATAAATGCCGTTTTGATGCTTTAATGTAATGTGTCAGATCACTGTATATGCGCGTCAATTCAAAGGCAGCGCAGCGTGCGAGCGAAAGCGATCATCTCTTCCTAATCAATGAATAAACATGAATCAACATCTGAAAGTATGTTAAGGATACATTACAACTTACTGAACCGTATCATATCTCGTGTAATTGCTCAATCAGTGTTTCAATGGTGGAGGACGTCAGTAAAACAGCTTGTAAACAATGTCACATAGCATTACATTTACCTCAGGCAAGGCATTCAGTGTGCACAGCTGGTTAGTTCACTAGAGAGATGAACTCTTTCGCTAAATATATGCACTATATTAGCCTATATATTAATTATACTCTACTTAACCTATTACTGACGTCTTTATTTAATGTATGTTTAAATTAATCTGTCATGAAAATGGCAGCCACTCTGTATAAATGATTAGCCTATATTTCAACAATGAATTGGAGTAAAAACATAATTTTATAATTAGATTTAAAAGTTAATGCAAAAACTGTCTTATGTTAAGTTTACATGTTTGCATACAATGTGTTATTTGAGTGTTGATTATTATATCTAAAAATAAATAGTAACTGAATTTAGGCTAATAGTTTGGGCTCTGTCCTTTAATATTATAGTAATGTGTAAGTAAGGGCTCCCTATATAGTTTACAGCATTATCTTTAAGACACTTTTAGTTGTAATTGAATTCATTTAAGGACATACACAAATTTGTTGAGTAAACCACTGTTTAAGAATAATAATTAAAAAGCAATTTTATATTTAGTTTTTTCTCCCCTGTTGTACCGAACCCGTACTGAAACATGTCTTCAAACCATGTCTTCAACACCCCTAGTTTGCATAAATTTCACTGCACAAATTCTATAGTAATGCAGCAAGCTGCTACAAAACAGTAAAGTCATTATGCATGGACACATTAACTATACTTAACAGACATTTTTAGTTTTTATTATTACAAACGTTCATTATATTGCTATATGGAAGCCGCCACAGAATAAAACATTTTAAAATATAATTGCAACTTTTTATCTAACAATTACGAGTTACAGTCAGAAT
Organism: Gobiocypris rarus; assembly: GCA_023029165.1. Lineage (NCBI taxonomy): Eukaryota > Metazoa > Chordata > Actinopteri > Cypriniformes > Gobionidae > Gobiocypris > Gobiocypris rarus. Next base: position 16,225,401 of record CM040923.1, read on the forward strand.
TGTGAGTTATAAAGTCAGAATTGCAATATAAACTCAATAATAAATAACAAATATAAAAAGAGTCAGTATTGCAAGTTTATATCTTGCAATCAAAACAGTCTGATTGCATTCGGTCTCCAAGTCTCCTACTGAAACAAATACCAATAATTATTTCTCAACATTTCAAGAATCATACCAATGCAAGATATATCTCATCCACAAAGAGCTTTTCATCTTCTAGTCATAGATCTATTATAGGAAAGGTCATTTAAGGGAGAAAATCAAATTAACTGAAATTGTGATGTCAAGCATGAGATACATTAAAATCTATTAATATCAACAATGATTGTGCTTGTCTAAACTATATATTAAGTGGCACTTTTCAAGAGTAAAATGACTGCAGTATCCAGTGACTTTACACACATTAACAGCTAATGCTTTAAAACCTGGGTAGAGTTATTGACTTGTTGGTGCTATGATGTGCTGGTAGTCTTGAGTTCAGATGAATTAACACTGCAAGTGGACCACCAACACAAATCAATAACCACCAAACGCCATTCCATGCCAGTTTACAATTTCCCCTAATACGCACTGTGCTGAAACCTTACCTGCCTTAGCTGGCTTCCTGTGCATTTGCCCTCCCAACAATGCAACAATAAACATCTGAAACTGTACTGACTCTTAGCTGGGCATCCTTTGCCAGCTGGAACCTTTTTGGCAAGGGCTAACTGCTTAAGGTCACCTTGACAGTCTTGTTTCCACACACCTATGTCCCCGCTGAGTGTGCCCACTGCTTTGAGATAGTGACATCAGCAGGAAAAGAGCACAGTCACTGTTATACAGACCGAATGGTGACTAAACCTCCACTTCTTGTGAATACACGATCTAATTCTGGGTGTTGGTGTTAAAAACCTTTGGGGTTTGAATATTTCATATTCTCAGTATCTTGAGTTTCAAGAATTAATACCATTAACATGGGCACCATTTCTCAAATATATATTTCTGGTAATTGACCATGAGAAATGAAATGTGACAAATTTTATATACCGAAGCACATTGTCGATGGAAAAATTAGCAGGGAATGAGTTCCCTCTAGTGCAGTTTGAGATTACATGGCTTTAAAGTAAGATTTGACAGTTTGAAAGCATTGCTTTTTTCTCAACTTAGAAGCAAATGCTGTCTTATGCAAATTCTGCATAATTATAATGATTGTTTACCAAAACACAAGATGATTCACCTAAAATATCATTTAATGCTTTCATGAAGTAGGGAATAATTACCACAACATTTGGCTTTTTAGATTGAAATTTGTCACAGTTAATTCAGCAGAACAGTCTTAAATGTTACATAACATTGTTGTTGAGAAATGCAAAGCTTTACAGACAGTGGGGGATCCTGGAACAGGCAATATACAGAAGGCAGGTTAGTTGGTTAGGGCGGCTACATTCTCTTTACTGTGCGACAAACACTTTGTCTGTTCCAATCATTCTTATTTAAACTGAATTGTGACTTATTAGATACCAAGACAATTTTCTGAGCATTGCTCTGTGGTTTACTTCACTGTCCCGTCTCACATACTGTAGGCTGCTATCTGTATGTATAATTCATCTATTAAAAAGTCTCTTTGCCTGCTAAAAGCCAGTCCATGTTAAATTAATTCAAGCACTAAATTGTGGAGGAAGTAGCAGACTACCACAATATGGCATACTTTACTGGGACTGTACAACATGATTGCATCGTGATTCATTATAGTTTTTATAACAACAGTCAGATGTAATGCTACAAGCGGGATAAAGACCCCAGAGAGCTGCCCTAAAAGCTTGCCCATACGGGTTGAATATTTTTATCTTTTCTGTGCTGTCATTTCTGTGATGTGACTGACAGTTGGACCATGTCCTTAGACACCGGTCCATTTATGACAGCAATTCCAGTCAAAACGCCTGCAATTTTTACACTTGCATCACTTGTATACATAAAACGTGTTTCATGACTGTTGATTTTAACACCTGTGTTTGGCTGGTTGAATTTCATCCATGGATTGTTGCTTTTTAATTAAAACGCCTCACAGTATGAGTGGCGGCATTCGCTTTACTTTCACTCGATGTTCACTGCAAACGTCCATTCAAGCATACAGTAATATTCTCATGCAATATTCAGTGTTGAAAGAACCATGAAACAATAACACTCAATAAAGACAGATTTTGCATCCTACGTGGATTAAAACAAATACATTTCTCGATCACTAGCTGTGTCCATTGGCCTGTTAAATATGTTTCGTGCTGTGGCTTAATTATGGCAAAAGAACATATTTTCAGGGGAAATTAACCATCGCCTGTATGGTTGCATAACAGTCCTATATGTAACAACCTCAATTGAGTCCATTCAAATGCAGTATTTTAAGAGCATGTAGCCATCAGCCATTCATTTTCTTCTTTAAACCCAAACACCAAAGTACAAGAATTCAAAGATTAGCAAAGGCCACGACGCCATGTTAATTATTTGAATGAAATCTTTAACACAAACTGCTATCCATTGGTCCCCAAAGAGAAAATGTACAACAATTAGCGGTCTTCGAATGTTGACGCTGATATAAATATAAAGAAGACACAATGCAACACGTAAAGAATAATCCAGTTTAACCCAGTAAATCTTGTCAACATACATTACTAATGAAAACATTAAGTAAAAAGTATTTTGCATTAACCTAAACTTAATATCTAGAGCTTTAGCTGTACATTAAACCAAATGGTGAGAAATCTTTAAGAGTCATCAACATACCAAAGTATGTCCCAAAACCAGTGACTGATGAATACCGAGTGAGGCGAAAGGGTGAACACTAACTCACCGCCCTGCAATTGATGCTGTCTGGCTTTCTGTAAATTGCCCTCGTCATGCTGTAGCTCCAGGGGAGGAAGAAAAAGCAAAGAAGAGGAAAAAAGGAGGGGAAGAAGATTGAGGAAGAAAGCAACCCACCTGCTTGGTTGCGAAACACGGGCTGGAGGGAAGAGAGCAACATCTCGCCACTTCTTACAGCTCCACCCCACCCCCCACACCTCACCCCTCCCCAGGGCCCATCATGCACTCTGAGAAATGCTTCAGACATCCTCGACCAACTGGGGCGTTGCCAGAAGACACAGACTCCAATCAAAGTCAGAGTCAGGGACAAACTTGAAGCTGCATGCTGGGTAACACAAGGGGAATGATGCACAATGACCTTTATGTGCTGAACCTTTAGAAACTAGAAATATCTGACTATGTTCTTGATTAAATAAATGCATAGTGGCCTTAACAAGATGCATCATTCAAAGTAAAAAAAAAAAGTAAAATGTACTTCAACTGTTGTATTTGTACAGCTTAATCAAATCAGTTTGAATGAAATGACCTTGTGGAGGCACAGTACAACAAAGCCATCTCTTATGAAATCAGGGATAGTCAAACGTCACTCCACTGGCTTGAGTGAAAAAAAAAGAAAAGAAAAGTGGTTTACTTCTGCATTGCAGAGGAAATGGACAACCAGCCGCCACCAAAATCCACAGACCTGAGGTGCAGATACACCCCTTTAATTCTGGAAATCAATACACTGGCACCACTGAGGGATGTAGAGGCTCTATTTCTCAAACAGAAAAACCCATAATTACAGAGGCAGTCAACTACATTCTTAATTGTGTGACATAAAATGTGTGAAAAGGACAGGTGATTGTGAGGATCACCATGTACCCACACACACCCTGTTGGGTTTCCATGATTTATGGGGACTTTCCATAGACATAATAATTTTTCATACTGTACAAAATGTATATTATATCACCTAAACCTACCCATCATAGAAAACTTTCTGCATTTTTACATTTTCAAAAAACATCACTTAGTGTGATTTATAAGCTGTTCTCCTCATGGGGGAATGAAATGTCGCCATAGGATTTTTGAAATTGTGCAATGCACTGAGATCCTGAGAGCAACCCATTCTTTATGATTTGGAGGGGTGTCCCAAAATAGTGTATATATACAGTATACACACACACACACACACACACACGTTTGTTTTTGTGAAACGTGGGGACATTCCATAGGCGTAATGCATTTTATACTGTACAAACTGTATTTTCTATCCCCCTACACTGCCCCTGCCCCTAAACCTACCCATCACAGGACACTGCGCAGTTTACTTTCTGTGAAAAAAACCTCATCCTGTGTGATTTATAAGCATTTTGAAAAGTGAGGACATGGGGAACGTCCTCATATTTCACCCTCTTCTATGTCATACCGATGTCATTATACACATTTGTGTCCTGATATTTCACAAAAACATGCCCCCCCCGCACACACACACACACAAACACACACACACACACACACACACACACACACACACACACACACACACACACACACACACACACACACACACACACACACACACACACACACACACACACACACACACAATTTCGGGGGGTGGGGGGTATAAAAAATACTTTAATAAACAATTGCTTTAAACTTTACAAACAAATGTGAATTAATATTTTAGTAATTACTTTTACTACAATAACAGCATACATTTTACTAATCGCACTTTTTACTTTTTTACACATCATAAATGAGTATATAGCTGATTTTATAAAGTATGATGCGAGTCCTTTGCAAGAGGATCCTCATTTAGGAACTTTGGCATCAAACAGTTTGAAAACCCTTGAGTTAGGCATTATATAATCTAGTAATGTAGGCTGGTTTTCTGTCTGGGCACTAATGAAACCTCTTGTTTGTTTATGCGGACAGTGTTTCTGTTTACATCCCCAGGGGAATTATCAACCCTAATACTCCATTACTTACTGACTTTGAGCAGTGTTTGTCACTAGCAGCGTATTCCTATTAAATCCATTATCTAAACAGACGCACACTGTCCACATGAAGAAGTCTGTAAAACGCAGACAGTCTCCAAGCTCGGGAAGAATGGCTTAATTCTTTTATCATTTGTTCTAGAAAAGCATGCAAATTGTTTTGGCATAGATGGAGCCATAATGTCTCAACCATGCTCCTGTATTGATCAGGACTATCCAGCACATCAGAAAAATCATAAAAATGTCATATCTGATTCCAAAGCGTCTTACAAATGAGAAAGTACAACAGCAACAAAAAACAAACAACCATTCACAAAAATTTCATTCACTATTAAATGAAATATAAGTTTGTAATGAACAGTGGATATCAAATCTAAAAAGGAGGCATAATTTTGCCTAAAAAAGTGCTATTTAGATAGGCAGCTCACTAAATTTTGAAACAAAGCTAATGTGTTCACATCAAGTTTAAGCACCAAGTCACATCAAGAATGATAACTATAAAGATAACTATAACAATAAATAGATTAGCATCCACAGCGACGCATGATAACATTATCTTTCAGCTTGGCTGTCAATGTTATTATCATTCATCAGCTAAAAAACACTCTGAAAGTGATTCCAATGATATGTTTCTCTGTGCTGTTATCCTTGTAGTTGTGTGGGGGACTCTGCTATTCTTTCACATTGAGAATGACTTTTAGAACTCTTTATTGTTCTTGGTGTGAACAGGCCTGAAGTCTTCCAGTCCTACAGAAACTTTATTAAAGACACAAAGGACAAAAGGGAATGGTGAAATACTGAGGCAGCACTCTTCAGGGTTTATCCCAGGTGAACTTACAATAATTACTCTGCTCTTCTGTAAATGCTTGTGGCTGAAGTTCAAAACTTAAAAGTGCTGAACAACAAAATAAGTATTTGAGCAGCGTGCTCTTTTTAGTTAGTATTTAACATCCCTGGGGGAGTTAGAAGAGAGGAGATTTACATAGACACACCAACAAACTTTGTGTATTGAAAATGAGGATGGATTAGGCAGAAAATGCTCAAGAGTTAACAAAATGCTATTAACCTGTTACTATTGAGGAAAGAAACCATGTCGGTCGACCTTAAAGTGTCTTGAGTCAGATTATAGTGTGTTTGGTGGACTTTGATGGATGGTTTGAATGCAGCGGGAAGGAAACACAACCCAGAAGGCTGGCAGGGGGTTTTAGTATGGGGAGCCATGACGGATATGGTCGGATATTGCAAAGTGTTACTGGAGAATTCAAATACTGAGACAAACGTTCTCCTGGAAAAAGGGTATCAAAAGCACCTATCAACTTTTCAATCAGCATTTAATCTCCCAGTTCATACATTCATATGCACCTTATCTAGTTGATGTATTTTCTTTTGATACAAATAAATGTTTTTGAACTTTGAACTAAACTGGTCTTCAGCTTGATTCTGAAGGTGAAAATATTACCAATCCATCATATGATTTTTTAAATTCAAAACAGGCTTCTACAGCTTGATAGAATGGACTACTTGGACTGAGTTTAATGACACAGCTTCCATTTTGAAATAGGACAATTCATTTATTTCCGGTTAGCTCCAGGTACCTAGTTGACTAAATGCCACTTAAAATGAGTTAAGAAATTTAAAAGAACATTTGGACATATTCAGAGGCAGGAGAAGAGATATTCTGATGATTACTGTGTATAGAAATATCCAAAATCAATGGAACATTTTTATCTGCAATCTTTTTTATCAGTCAAATTCATTTAAAAATGTAAACAGGTTTGAATTATGATCAATAAGAAAAAAACTGTAAAATGAGAATATGAGCACTGGACTTAAGCAGCTTATTGGAGAAATATAAATATATTTATAGGAACATTGCAGCAGGTTCAATATTCATGTTAATGCCGAAAACATGATTCATTGTTTTAATCAAGTGACAGCAATAAAACACGGTAACACTTTAGTATGGGGAACACATATTCATTATTAACTGCAACTTTTGCCTCAATAAACTCCTAATTTATAGTTAGTAAGGTAGTTTTTGTAGCATCTAAGTTTAGGTATTTTGTAGGATTAAAGGATGTAGAATAAGGTCATAAAGAATAAGGCATTAACATGTGCTTTATAAGTACTAATAAACAGCCAATATCCTTGTAATATGCATGCTAATAATCAACTAGTTAATATAACTGAACCCTAAAATAAAGCATTACTTAATCTGCATTCTCATGAGTAACTGTGTATGTAGGTGTGCTAAACGCTGTTACAGGAAACTCACAAGTAGTAATAAGAAGAACACAGAAGTAGTTGTGCAAGTAGTCCATTACATTTAACTGGAGCCAGTAAACAAACAATGCATCTTCATCATAAGACAAGCATTTAGACCAACCAAAGCAGTCTGATTCATGAACAGACTGTTTTTTAGATGCTTTGTCTAATGAATCAGTTAAACTCACAAACTTGCAAAATAACGTTTTGCATCAGATCAACTGAGCAGTTTCTGAGCTACCATCTGATAGTTTTGTTGTAATAAAAGAGGGGTTCAAAAAAAAAACAAACAAAAAAACCCATTTCCTTTTTAATCTAGTGCTAAAGAATCAATAATAAAGCAGAAGCTTTGGGGAACATGGTAAGAATAGTTATTAATTTATGAGGTGGGCAAATGAATCTCAATTAGTGATTTCCTGTACCAAATGAGATGGCACGGTGACCATCAATAACTTCATGACTCCATTTTACTGTGATGAATGAAGGCGCAGGAGTCTGAATCATTTTCAGTTTGGAATAAGAGACTTGTGTGTTAAAACACTGAATCAGTCACAAAACCTCTTCCGTCTAATAGGAGTCTTTGTCAATGACTGTAAAATCACATCCTCCTGCTGTTTACCACAGTATGACAAAACCACAGATCATTTAAGCATCAGTCCTTCAAACAGACACAAACCCTTCGCTCTCACGAATAAACACAAACCAATCCCCAAAGCTTTCCTTTCAAGTACAAAAATGCCGAGCAAGCTGTCATAAGCAGCCAGCGTCTTTCTCTGAGTCTAAAAGTGAAGGGTTTTACTTATTCATGTCTGCGCGCTGTCGTACGGGTCCTGCTTTCTCAACCACAGAGCTGCCGCTAGCCATGCCTCATCTATGTTGCATGATGAGAGTATTTATAGCCAAAGACTTTTAGCCACCACTGGATTAATCTCATGGCAACTGATTTTCAGACATCACCACAATTATACATAACTTTTTGTCAGACAAGCACTAAATTCCCATAACATTCAGTCAGCAATGGCTTTATGACAGGAAAGTGATCTGTTTCATGCAAGTCAACACTGTCTTTTTAATGAATATTATTACAGGATTACTAAACACAACACCGTGAAGTTAAGATTTAGTAGCAGCAGCCCACTTTTGTAATTCAGACCGTATTTCTATGAAGCTAAATTATTGCCATTATACGGGAGACGTGTTGCTGTTGGCCGCGCAGCATCGCTGCTTATTCAGCAGTCAGGGTTTTAAAAGGGCAACCACAGATTGAAATAATCTCATTTTCCCCAGCCTGAGGGATTCAAACTGAGCTACACACCACAGCAGGACAGAGCGGGAGTGAGCTTTGTTTAAATGCCCAAATCTCAGCAGTCACACTCTTTGAGGTACTACACACAGATGGCCGCTCAAAGCATATGACAGCCACAATTACGCAAACACGCTACTGGCTTTTTTATTCAAACAGATGAAAGTTAGTGAGCTTCCAGCGTGTGAAGCAATGATATTAGTTTCTAAAATCAGTTGCATATGCCGACGATTCAACCTTTGCCTTGATGCTCGTATACGCAATGCTAGTTCAAGTCTGGCTCACAACAATTCTTGATTCTCTCTCACTGTTGCCCGTCCTCTCATTAGGGTCAATCAAAAGCCTAAAATGGCTATATGTAGAATTCAGAAAGCCTTGTTATTAGCGACACCGGTGGCCGTTAAGTGAACTGCAGCGAGCAACTTCTTGCTTGTGCTCGCACTCATGCACACGTAACGTACAAGGGACTGAACGTGATTCAGTGCCCCAAATATACTCATGGCGAAGTTCTTTTTCGTGATTTGCTCAGTGGTAAAAAAAAAAGTTGGAAATACTTTTGCAACGGTATACTGTTAATGAACATCCCGACGCTGCTGAGAGTGTTGTTTGGATGAATATGTAAATATGTGCTGTGTGCTTTCCTCTCAATAACAAATTAACCACACAACAAAAATGACAGCATTGAGAAAGCAGTTAAAGCTGCAGTCCGTAAGTTGTGCCTCTTTGTCACCATCTCGGTTTGAAACCTGTAATTGCAGTTATTTGCGGAATTATCAGCTTGTGCCCCTGCCCCTTTGAAAGTGAAAGAAACACGTTTTCTACCGAGGGGGACCCCGCCCGGAATTAATAATATAATATAATAGAATCAGAATAGAATTGAATAGAATAGAGTAGATGATTCAGGGTCCGATAAAATCCCATAATCCTTACAAACAGATATATTAAAAACAGCTTATATTATCAAATAGTTAACAATATTATTCAGATTTCTGCAGCCAAAATCAGTGTGATTTAGCTGTATATAATAATTGCATCGCAAGGAAGAGTCAGAGACGGATTGGGATGACATTAAGCAGCAACTGTAATGAGTCCCTCTGGAACCTCCTGCTCTCTCCACCCTATAACATCACATCGCATAGAGAACACGCTCACAGGGATCATGTTTATCTTTCCAATTAGAGCTGGTAATTGGTCAGGGAGTCAGAGGTCGGTGAAATTCGAACCATAAAACACACAGGTACTGACTACTAAACATTCAGTAATCATTCAGAGCAATAGAATATATGAGCTGCTATTAAAATAAATAGAGTGATAGCTATATGAATTGGAGCGAAAGAGAGAGAGACATTTCCCAATGCCAATCCAGAGACACATGGGCTCTGAGCTGCCAGTTTTTCTCAATCACATCCCCTCTGGACAGGTAGGGTTCATTAGTCTGGGGACCGAGGTTCAGTCTGGGGACCTTCAGCACAGCTGATCCTTATCCACAGAGCAACTGACTGTTACTGGAGGCAAGACTAAAATACAGTGCTTCCCTGAGGCTTGAGACTGCGCCGTTTTCCTGAATTTTTGGTTGTGAAAAACACTTGACACTGATGAGGAAAGGAAACAGCTCAGATGCCAAGAAAATTCCAAACCAAGCAGCTGATACTGCAGTCTCAGACCATAATGTTAACGTCAGAGCTTTTCATTTCAACTACTTTTGAGGAACTACTAGGAGTAAGTAAACAAGATATTAACACACCTATATTTAATTTAGTTCTCAGAATTAATTATGACTTTACATGTACAACCCTAAACGACTTGTAAATACTGTTTACAAGACTGTTTCTTCCTATCTAAATGGGTGATTTTTGGGCTAAATAAGCATTGAAACATCCCTATTAAATATTCACAAAGTTGGAATGCAGCGTTTTACAACAATATCAAACCTGTGCTGAGGGGAAGTGGCAGTTGCCAGGAAGGGAGCAGAGAAAAACAGTATTATTAATGGACAAGGGAAAGGTACTCCGCTCTGAAAATGTACAAATAAAGATACTTTTAGATGTTTAATTGCTATTTGGAGAATTGGGATCGCTAGACGAGGGCTTAATAAACACATTTTTCACATTTTCTCAAATCCAACCAAAGTTTTAAAATTTTCGCTTGTTTTTTTACCTGTAGCTCGTGATTAGCCCATGCGCATTCCGACTCATTTTGCCATCACGGGTCACGTTTTTGTTTAATGCATAATTTTTGTTTAATAACTATTAATAAAAAGTCTCAACTAACTAAAGATTTGTTTAAATCTGCTTGACAGCAGACAAGAGATGCAGGTTTTGATGTGATTAGCGGGCTGCTATGATACCGTCTGGACCTCATCAGACATTAATATCTGATTAATATAAAGGTTCTTTGGCGTTAAAGGGAAGGGTTCCAAAGAACGTAGCACAGATAAAGGCAGGAAACAGCTCATTGAGCACAGAAAGGTGATATCAGGTCCGTCCATTGCTGAATCTCATTCATCACCTGATCTCAACTCTGCTAAAGTCCTCAAAGAATTACACATCACAAAATGGTGTTACATTCATATAAATCACTTGGATTAGAGCTTCTGCTAAAAAATTTATGGGCCTTATTATCAAATGACACGGTGAAGGAGACCAGCAATGTAATGAACTCCATTTTCTAACATTTTGCCAATATTCCACAGTTACGGAAAGTGTCACACATTCATTTAAATCTTGTCAGAACTTCTTACTTTCTTAAATTAACTTTCCCCTCAACCTGTCAGCACTTGGCTCTTTCATAGCCTGTCAGAGACCTTAAATGTGTGGAAATCCACTACCTCTACTGCTGAATCACACAGTACTGCTTTATAGTGAACGTACACATTTAAAATGGCTACAAACACTTCCTGTAATCAATCATGAAACACATTTATTGATGAAATCATTGGAATTATTGCTATTTATTTGATTCATAACAGGAAGTCTCACCTGTCTTCCCCTTGCATCTCTTTGACTCCTTTTTGAACGACCTCTCGAGTTGGCATCATCTCAGGCGGGCGACCAACATTTCGCGAGTAAAGGTCGACATTCCGAGAGTAAAGCCCTCCATCTGTGTGATACCTTAATGGTTAAAAGACAAATGCACAGTGATTTATTATCTGTGAGCATTTGCCAGGGGTTAATATAAGAGAGGTTCATTTTTTTATCATTTACTCGACTTTGGTGCTAGATTTGACAGTGTTTGATAAAATATAAATATAAGATAAAAAAAATTACAATGAAAAAATGACTAAAACTTAACTTAAAAAGTTGCAGCTAGGTCGCTTATTCAAAACAAAGGCATGGCTTGATGACGCCTTGATTTCGCAGAATCATGGGAGTTGTCCGGTGGAAAATAATGTTGATGGCTTGGGCGGAGATCATATTCATAGATGAGCTAATGTTTTAATGATTTATTAACGTTACTGTAGTATGAAGCTGGGTGTAGCTGAAAGGTGTTGGAGCGGAATGAGGCCACTGGAGCGATTGCTAATGAGAGACGAGTGCTTTTATTTTGCCGCAGACAAATGCTTCCGCTTCTTCTGGTCATGCATATGCGGGGTAATGCAGTGCTGTTTTATCATATTAGATACATTTGAGTGTGTTGAAAGTTGTGTTATAATGCTACTTTGAGCATTCGCTCTGTGACTACTATAAGACTGAAGTAAGCTAGATCGAAATTAGGCATGATAAAACGGTACTCGTAGTAAATCAAGAAAACCAGATTTAAACAATAAGACTAACTGTGTTGGGCTGTATAACAATGATTATAGTTTTCTGTTGATGAATGTATCCAAACAGTTTCTCACCTGTCTAATAAAACACATAATATATAATATATAGTGTCTTTGGTGTTTGTTCAAAATAAAACGGAAATCGAGGGTAACGCGGGTAAAGAGGGTAATGCGTGTATGATGTCACTGATAGGCAACGCACGGACACGGTCCACGTCCTGGTTAAAATTGCTTATTCCTCTAGATGATTTGGAAACATTTGGGACAATGTAATCCAAAAATCTTACATATTGTGCCTTTAAACTAAACTAAACTAAACAAATAAAAATAAATAATAAAATGAAAATAATACAAAATATTTGAATAGTATATAAACAATAACAATGTGTTGTGCAGTATATGTAATGCTCTTTAGTGAGAATCAGGGCATTATAAAAATGCCAATGATTAGTACAAAAAAAAAAAACATTAACATCCCGATAATTAGTGTAATACTTCAGCTTATTGCTGTTTTAAGCAGCTTTGACTTCAGAAGCTTAAATTTGTTTAGTATCCCCAAATCCATCACTTTCGTGAAAGTTTTTAAGGTCCAGGTACATACTTTTGTTCCTGTGTGAGTCAGTCTTTAATAGACTTCCTTTCTAGTGTTTTCTACTCTCTCTCCATCTATTCATCAGCATAGAGACAGCAAGGGCAGAAGCAATAGTGCATCACACAGTGATGTATATGTGACCCTGAGCTATTCCTCCAAACAGAGACATATGATGGCGTATGAGTGTTTCTCACCCATATAAGGATATTGTGAAACAGCTGTACTGCCTCTGTGCTTTGATGGAATGCACATAAATGTTATAAATCGATCATTATTTTTTCAAACAGCTTTATTTTTATGAACACTGCACTCAGCGACAGCAAAAGTGATTGATAGGTTGACTGGCCTGCTTAAACTATATGAGAATACCACAGTATGTAGAAAAAAAATACTGCTGCTTAATACTTTTGTGGAAACCGTACTGCATTTTTCCCCTAGGATTTTTTGATGAATAGAAAGAACCGTATATATTTGAAATAGAAATCTTTTGTAACATTATAAATGTCTTTGCTGTCACTTTTGATCAATTTGAATAAGTATTAATTTCTTTAAAAACATCAACACCAACATCATGGTTTGTCGTCCAACATGGTTTCTAATTTCGTAGTTTCTTACCCACTGATATCGTCTGCATGTACATTCTTGGCAAGTATATCACCATCGCTCCCGTATCCGGTCACGTCCACCTCTGGCCCCGCCTCAGAAACCCCACCTTTCTCCCCCGGCTCTGACCCTCGGACCCCTGAGGCCGCCGCTCTCCTCAGGGGGGCAGTGTATAACAACCTCGATGGGTCACCATAGCGACCAGTGGTGCCAGCACTGGATCTGGGCGGGGTGAAGCTAGGAGCATCGCCGGCCTGAAGACGAGGATTCGAGCCTTGGCCGAGACGCCAAGACATGGGAAGAGCGGCTCGAGAGGGCGGGAGGCCACGACCGTTCACTTCTGTAGTTACAGTGGTGTCGAATGTTGTCTCAAGGGTACTACAAAGAAAAAAGAGAGGAAGAGAAGAAGATTAGATGAGAGATTTTGGGAACTGCAGACGGATTTGGGTAATAAGATCGATATCCTGCTTCTGAAACAGCTGACTTGCCATTTAAAGGTATACATATCCAAAACCTGTGCCAAGGTGAGATGTTTGCTAGACAGTTTGAGGACCAATCTGTACCCTGCAATGCAGCACCGTTTCTAAAGTAAAGTTTGGAGTTTAAAATATCCATCTACTGTCTTTCAAACTGGCTAAGAGTTTTATGATGAACACACAAATGTGATTTGCTCCAGAACAATTGCACCCATGAGGAAAGATGGCAGACTTCAAATTACACTCATGTTCAAAAGTTTACGGTTGGTAAGATATTTTAATGTTTTTAAAAGAAGTCTCTTGTGCTCACCCAGGCTAATTTATTTGATCAAAAATACAGTAAAAGCAAAACATTGTGAAATAATATTAGGCTTTAAAAGAACAGTTTTCTACTTGAATATATTTAAAATGTAATTTATTCCTGTAATGGCAAAGCTGTATTTTCAGCATCATTACTGCTGTCTTCAGTGTCACATGATCCTCCAGTAATCTTTTTAATATGCTGATTTGCTGCTTAAGAAACGTTTCTTAATATTATCAAATGATTTTTTGAAACTCTGCTTTTTCAGTATTCTTCGATAAATATAAAGTTTTAAAAACAACAGCATTTATTTGAAATAGAAATCTTTTGCTACATTATAAATGTCTTTACTGTCACTTTTCATCAATTTTCATCAATCATCCTCTCTAGGGAAAGGTATTAAAGGGTTAGTTCACCCAAAAATGAATATTTTTTTTACCTTATATCAGACGAACCTCATCTAGGATTCCCAATGCATACTTCCGCCGGAGTAGGTCAAAACAGCGGCGCGATTATATATATATATATATATATATATATATATATATATATATATATATATATATATATATATATATATATACCTAGATGCCTCATTAGTGCCTGCGTGGATGGCGCAAATCGGTCGAATGAGGAATCTATGTAAATATATGTCTATGATCGCACCGCTGTTTTGACCTTCCCCGGCGGAAGTATGCATTGGGAATCCTAGATGAGGTTCGTCAGATATAAGGTAAAAAAATAAAAACTCAAATACTGATCGGTTTCTCGAAAAAACCGATCCTTTCGTGTCTTAAGACATCAATGTGTCGCCACGAGCCACAGGGTTTAATATGGATTCGTATGTCTGTGTGTTTTTTACTCTCATAGAAATACACCCCGTTGACATGCATTATACGAGCAACGGTTGGAGTTAAAACTTAATTTGTGTTCTACTGAAGAAACAAACACACCTACATCTTGGATGCCCTGGGGGTAAGCAGATAAACATCAAATTTTCATTTTAATAATAATAATAATAATAATGAATTTTATTTGTAATGCACTTTACATTTCTGCAATCTCAAAGTGCTACAGAGCATCTAGAAGTACAATAAAAAAATAAATAAAAACACAGTTAATTAAATACAAAAAATAAGAACTATTTAAAACTATTTAAGAAACTATTCAAGAAAAATTATTTAAAACACATTCAGTGGAAAGCTTTAGTAAAAAGAAATGTTTTTAGGTTTCGTTTAAAAACAGCTGTAGTCTGTGGGGCCCTCAGGTAGTCCGGGAGGGTATTCCACAGCCTCGGAGCAGCAGATGAAAAGGCCCTACCGCCCATGCTGCAAAGTTTTGTTCTGGGAACTTGGATGGTGTTTATGTTAGCAGAACGAAGTGTGCGTAGGGATGTTGGGTGGGTGAGAAGTTCCTGTAGGTAAAGGGGGGCATGTCCGTAAATACACTGGTGGGTGAGGAGGAGACTTTATATTCCACTCTGAGCGGGACAGGGAGCCAGTGAAGAGATTTAAGGATGGGGGTGATGTGTTCATGCTTGCGCACCCTCATCAGGATCCTGGCTGCGCTGTTTTGGATGTACTGCAGTCGCTGTATGCTTTTGCCAGAGATCCCGATGAGGAGTGCATTACAGTAGTCCAGCCTGGATGAGACAAAGGCATGGACAAGCTTCTCTGCATCTGCCAGGCTGAGTGTTGGACGGAGTTTGGCGATGTTCTTGAGGTGGAAGAATGATGTCTTACAAAGGTGATTGATATGGTTGTCAAAGGTAAGGTTTGAATCCATTTTGACACCCAAATTATTGACAGAAGTGGAAAGGGAGATATTGTGGCCAGAGAAAGTGATACTAGTGATGGGTGAAGAGCGCTGATGTGGTGTACCGATCAAGATAGCATCTGTTTTGGAGCTGTTTAACTGAAGGAAGTTGAGCTTCATCCACGTCTCTATCTCCTCCATGCAGGTGGTCAGTGTGGATGTTGGAAAGGGAGCAGAAGAAGTGGGGTAGTCTTAATATACAGCTGTGTGTCATCAGCATAACAATGGAACGATATACCATGTCTGCTAATGATTTTTCCAAAGGAGAGCATGTAAACAGAGAAAAGTGTGGGGCCCAGCACAGAGCCCTGAGGAACCCGCAGGTGACATTATGGGTGAGTGATCTAGCTTTGCCCAGGGCAACGTACTCAGTTCTGCCAGTAAGGTATGAAGCAAACCACTCGAAGACACCCTTTGAGAGTCCAATGGTGTATTTCAGGCGGTGGAGGAGAATGTTATGGTCTACTGTATCAAATGCAGCTGTTAGGTCTAGTAGGACGAGTAGAGGTGGGGAGCCAGCATCTGCTGCCATCAGGAGGTCATTGGTGATCCTGACCAGTGCTGTTTCTGTGCTATGGCCAGGGCGGAAACCAGACTGAAACTTTTCAAACAGGTTATTGTGTTTGAGATGAGCTTGAAGCTGTGCTGCCACTATTTTTTCCAGAACCTTTGATAGGAATGGGTTGATAGCATAGAATGGGTTGATAGATAGAACCTTTGATAGCATTTTTGGGTGAACTATCCCTTTAATTATGTTGTTTTAGTCTAAGTGACCCCAAACTTTTAAATTGTAGTAAATACTAGGTGAGAAAGAGCCATTGTAGTGTATAGAAATGCTAATGGATAGCTTTCTTCTCGTATTACAGACTCCAATACACAGATTCCAATGCAGTTTGGTTCCACAATGGTGAAGACATTACACTTCACCTTTAATGTTTCAAATACAATCATATTTACCCATAACTGTACTGTGGTAGTAACATTGATATTATCAGACAGTAATAACATTCTGATTCTTGTAATAGTAACACAATACTAATATTGACTGATTAAATACAGTAAAAACTAGTATGATAGTAAATTATTAGTTTATTTTCCGTTTTACCAATCATCCATTTTTATTTTTAGAGATTCCAAAATGTATCTGTATGTTGTGAGTGTTCAGCGTGGTGTGAAGGACCCAGCTGAAGCAGAAAGATTGCCAATGTGGCTGTGTTTGATTGCTGCCCTCCATAAAATGGAAGCTATTCTCATCGTGTCATTTCTAATCCACTTCAACTAGCAGCAGCCCATCAACAAGCATGTTAGCGCGAGCACAACTTCAGTCTGACCTCCTGACCTTTGTGAAGCGCACCGTGTATGTCTTTGATTGTGCAAATATAAATGTGTGAACTGAAGTGTGTACAGGTGTCTCCACGCGTTCACAAGCTTGTTGATGCGAGAACGTGTGAGAAAACACATATGGACAGATGCTCAAATGCAGACGCCCATAATGACACGCCCATCAGACAAGAAGACTGTCCTGCAACAGCTCTCTCTAGTGGTGAGACAATCCCATTACAGACATATTTCAATTTCTGGGGTACATTTCAAGGCTCTATTTAATCTTAGAACACATAAATATTCATCATTAAATATACAAATTCATGAATAGGAAATAGCTTTTTTAAACAATCTCAACATGCATATACCCAACAAATCCCCAATAATACAACTTTATTTATATGCATCAGTTATATGCATGAAGGGACAACAGCAGGGGGTCAAAAATGAGTGTCACTTAACAAATAAGTCATCAGTGCCAAGGCGATGTTGTCATGACTACAGCACTGGCATATTAATATCCCTCACCATCAAAGTCCATTCAGAACGAATCTCATTAGTGGTTAGCCAGCATGTAAGCTGGTTAACAACATCCTACGAAAAAAAAGATACACTTTCAAATACTGTGAAAAAGCAAGCTAGAAGCGGACCAAAAATACATGTATTGATTTTAAGGTCTCATTTACAGAAACAGCGTTCCCGCCTAGCGCTATTCTGTTGTGCTGTGGTATATTTGCATTAAGTGTGTCTATCAAAGCATGTTCTGTTTGTGTGGATGCTCTTGTTATGAAATACACCAGAGAGTTGTGACTCAGCAGCTATGAAGGACGGATACCAAGCCAGTGATGGTCACACTCACGGCTGACCAGTGTTTTTGTATAGATAGGACACAAACACATACATATTTGAACAGTAATATTGAATTTCGCAGTCTGAACACATGAGCATGGTTTATTCGGTTGGAGTTGTTTATAAAAACGGTGCAAATATGTGGACAAGACAAATAAAAATGAGAAGCATGCATGTAAAAACAGAAGAGGGCATTGACTGGGCACAGAAATGGATTAGATGGATTTATGCAGCAGGGCAGGGATACAGGTTTTGCAGTTCATATTTCATTTATAATTACTGGTACATTACAATAAGGTTTGAATTGTCAACATTAATTTATTCATTAGATTAACAATTAACATTTTACAGCATTTATTAGTCTAGCCAATATGTAATCTTAAATATACTATTGTTTGCCGTACAATAAATTCAAGTGCTTGTAATACATAAACTAATGGTCACTTATACCAGCCTTGTTTTCATTAACTAACTAAATAAAATTAAATATAAATATTAGATAAAATAAATAAAATAAGTGTAAACTGAGGTATTAAAATAATTTAAATTAATTTAAAGCTAAATATATATTTTTTTATTGGTTTCACAAAAACCAATGCAAGTGATCAAAGCACATAAAATCCCTCAATCCCTCAAATATGATTGGTTGATCGGAATGTTGTTCCGGGATCAACAAAGATGTTGATCCAGTAACATGTTGCACTTGGGGAAAACAGGTTCTGCAGTCACCCAGCATTTTCTAAAAGTGTCTGCTGGACTATGTAATGTGAGCATCTTGCAGTACGGTACACTTACTACTCCCAATAGTGTTGAACAAAGAACCCAGACCAACTAAGAAACAATGACTTCCCTTTTCGTCTACAAATCAAAGTCAACAGAAAGTGTATGAGCTGAGGTTTATGGCTTGTCAAGAACATAAATCATGAATCTTGAGTTAGTGAACGTCACTGGATGCAGGACATTTCGGCAGGTTGCTCTGTCTAATCTATTGATCTCCTGAATCACCCTCTGGCCAAGTCACCAGCATTTTATCTCCCTCTCTGATGTCACTCTTCATGACAGCTGACAGTTCCTCTATATATATTCCTGATGTCTCGTCTTCTCAACAACCCCCGTCTCTTAGCAACATGCTACCGCTACTGTGAAAGGATAAGACTGCAGCATTATTCTGAGTCTGCCATCTGAGTCTGCCATCCTCCTCTGCTATGCCTTGAACGAGCGGCCAGAAATCAAATGGCCTGATGAAATGGGAACACAACTGTAAAAGCTAGGGCTTATTTCACCTTCCTCTTACATCAGGAAGTATAATCATGCATGCTTGCTAATTAACAGGAACTGTTCTGAAATATGTAAATTCATAATGCACATATTTTAGTGTATTTTAGGCAAACACTGTGTAAAATATGTGATGAATTAATTTTAGCAATTTTATGTAGCATACATCTTATTCCTTATTATTGCATTGAATAATAAGGAATAAGATGTATGTACAGTGATGTCCAAAAGCCTGAGACTACAATGAAAATCTAGGATAATGATAATAAAAACTATACTATTTTAACCAAAGTTTTGGGGTACAATAAAGAATAAATACATAATAATACATCCAGTTCAATACTAATGATCATATTAGATAATGCAATATTAATTCATAATATTATTTTAAATGATACAAATATTTAATTAGACAAAATGATAATAAAAAGAGGATGTGAGCACAAGAGCGGAGCTAAACGCCTTTCTGAAGATCCCGCTCCGCTCGCTCATTCCGCTGACCGCTGTTCGCTCAACCCAGAATTCCCTTTGTGATATGCTGGTTCGAAAATATGTGAAATTAGTAGGGCTGCCCCTGACTAAAGTTTTTTCTACTGGACTAGTATTTGTTCATTTAAGCCATTTGTTGACGACTAAGCACATATTGATATTGCTAAGCACTAATTTAATTACTTAAATATATACTGGAGATAATTCTAAACGAGTGGTTTTACGTTATACATTAGCATATTCCGCACTCAAGCGCACACATGAAGCTTGCCACAAAGAACAGCAAAAGTAATAATTATGAATGTGTCAAAAATAGCAAGGAGACATTAATTGTTTATTAATAAACTAGGTTTTTTCTTTGTCATTACCGGCTACAAAGATGAAGTAGACTATGCTGACTCGCCATCTCCGCAGTAGTGGGAGAAATGCATATGTCATACAGATACTATTTATTTTCGTTTTGAATTGATTTGTTTAAAAGTAGACATTTGAAGCTTTCTATAAACATATTTCTTGAGTTTCGGTTCCTTTATTAGATGCGCTCTAGTCCATGATTAGCACCATGATTATATTGTCTGCAATATTTGCATATTATTTATTAAATCTAGGCAATTGGTTGTTGAAACATTGATCAATTGTAAGATATAATTTATACAAAACGAAATTCACTTTAAAGAAAGGTTTTTACAAAACAAAACTTAAAGAAGTGGTCAAAATATTTTCTGATCCACCATGTCTTCCAACATATTATCCTATATGCTGTTCACTTTACATAATCAACAGATGAAATTATATTTAAAAAATAATATAATATTTTTAAATGGCTACAAGTATAGTGCAATACAGGGAATAACATTTTATATCGGAGCGGGATTTGAGCGAACGTTGTTTTACGGTGTGCTGTTCATGAGTGGAGTGTTCGCTTGGGCCGTGAGCGATTGAGTGGAGCGCGCTGGTATAGAGCGGAATATTGAACTGAGTGTAACAACGCTCCGCTCCGCTCACATGCTCTGGTGCAATCACACTTTTGGATCCATTGTATAGGGAGGGTTTGAACCTTATTATAAAATGACAATGATT
The DNA here is from genome assembly GCA_023029165.1 of Gobiocypris rarus. Taxonomy (NCBI): domain Eukaryota; kingdom Metazoa; phylum Chordata; class Actinopteri; order Cypriniformes; family Gobionidae; genus Gobiocypris; species Gobiocypris rarus. The sequence goes on from CM040923.1 coordinate 16,246,352, forward strand.
AAACAGTGATACCAAACTGTACTTACAGATAGTTTACATATATTTATTTAGATTTAGTATCTTGTATCGTATTTTTAATACGAGTTTCTAATAAATCCCCATGAGATTCTTGACTTCAAGTCTGAAGGAATTTTCATTTTCTTTAAGATGCTGTACTGACCTCGAAAATCTAAAACTCATATACTGAGGAATTTCTTTTAAACATCAATCAATACAATATTAAAGTTCTGAGAACCTTCCAAACACGAAGATAAGTTCAGATCAATAGAGCTTTTGTGGCGTTCTGAGCATGTGTGTGCAGGGGATTATAAAAGAGCATATTCTTCCAGACTGTATACCAATCATATGGCACTGTATGTTTGGAGATGAATTGAAGTCAATTTCAAAAGCTCCTGCAAGATGTATGATGGAATCCACATAGTAGATCAATGTCTCAGAAAACCACATGTCAAATTCCGGACAACCGAACAATGTCACAATGGAGAAAATGGAGCTCTTCTCTACAATTAACTATCTTTCCATCTATGCAAGTCTGTTGTATGTTTAAAAAAATTTATTGCACTGAATTACTCTGTTTAGTTTGTCCCAGTGATTAATAGTTTTTCCTCATCTTCATTCATTGAGTACACAGCCTGACAGCAGTGTGTCAACAACATATATATCTGAGCATTATGAACTCCATACAACAAAGAAAGGTTGGAGGTGTTTGATTCATGGGCTCTTTACTAGTTAGCTTTACGGTGAGGGAGTGTGAGGAAGTGTCTAACACCTTTTTGGCTCCTTTGAGAAGCAATGTGCTCTGAAAAACAAAAAAACAAAAAGGCCAAGCATTGATTTCCAAAGAAGATGCTCCCCATGAGGGAAATAGAGAGAAAGGGCCAACACCATCTGTCATGTCAGAGCTCTGCCTCTGAACCACTTTCCTGTGAAATTACATTCACATTGTGAGTGAGATAAAGAGAGAGGTGCAGAAATAGGCCATCCCAGAGCCGGACAAATGTGGTTACGATTAAGTATTTTCATCAGAAATTGGGTGTTTGGGAATTTGGGTCTTACAGGCAATATGGTTTTAATAAATGATTAACTTGACAAAAATAGAGAGCATTTTTCATTTCACAATAAGACTGGTGAGCGTCTTTGTTAGCAAAGATGTTGGCACAGTGAGGGTTTTCATTGTTTGTGAGTGCCAAACTGAGCTTCGTCTTTAAATAAATTAAATTGGCAAAAGAGACCCAATTTTTAGACCCAAAGTGCAGCTGTCACTTTTTAGAACTAATGAACTTTCTTTTCATTATGTTTTCCTCATCTTGATGGATAAGGCTCATTGCAAAAAGCTTCCTAAATAAGACCATGCTGGTCCACCAGCTTACCACTAGCCCCAAACCAGTATTAATTAGCCAGGAAATGACCATATGCTGATATTTTTTCTCTTGGCTTTCCGCTGAACTAACACTCACCTGTGGCTAATCTGCGTCCCACGTAAACTGGACATGGTTTCTTCGAGATTCTGTCTCAGATCGGCAATGTTCTTCACTGTACGCATCCGTCTAGTCTCTGGATCCTCCCCTGGTGGACAGAGAAAAGAAAACATTGGTTACCCTGTTACAGACGCTTGCTAGTAAATAGTCTGGAAGGCAAAACAGACTCGGCATATGAACCAGTCAAACATGCTGCGGCCAGCGGTTAGTGAGAGGAGGCTGTCTGCTCTTGCATGTCAACTTAGATGCTGAAGTTACATCTTGCTGTGCAGCTGATGGGATAAAGGGACAGATTTCACGGTCATCACTTTTCCGCGGAGCACGGAGTAATCCATGCGCTATGACACCATTTCTTAACCCCTAAGCCAGGCTCAATGTTGGTGGAAGCATGATTTGCCAATAAAGCATAAATCTGTCATTTTACTGCACATATTTTCATCCTCGTTTTTAGGACAGAAGTGAAGAAAACACAGTATATGACTTCAATAGAGGTGTGAATTCTTAATTATCTCTGTGATTCATCCATTGAGTCATTCACTGAACCCTTTCTGCAGGTTACAGCATTAATGTTATTGACCAATGTCTTGAGTGTCTTTTTGTGTGTTGTGAATGCATCATTGAATTATTCACTCAACTGATTCATTTAAAACCTATGTAAATCACTCCAGAAAGACTGTTTAAACATTAACATGTTTTCCACACAAATGACAACAAAGCATATCTCTTTTTTTCTCTATTTTCTCAACTGCTGGACATGATGTTTATCATGCTACAGAATTATTTTTTATTTATTTTTTTCCTATTATGCCACTTTTTACAAAATAAGTCTCCGATGTTGTGTGTATGTGAAGTTTTAGCTCAAAATTCCAGACAGATAATTTTTATAGCATGTTAAATTTGTCACTTTTTGAGGGTGAGCAAAAACGCAAAATTTTTGTGTGTGTCCCTTTAAATGCAAATAAGCTGCTGATCCCGGCCCCCTTTCAAGAAGAGGGTGGAGCTTCAAGAGCTTGTGTTAGAAGCTCCGATTGCCTCGCGCAGACACACACTGAAAATGTCAGACACTGTTCAGCATATTATGTTCAAACCGGAGTTGGTCAATGATGGAGAGACTCGAGAAGAAGAGACAACGTAAAATGCAACAGAACGTTTCTGAATGGTTAGTTGATGAATTGTATTAGTTGATGAATTATGTAGCTCAAATCATTGATTAGCATGTTCTGTCATGATTATCTATAAATCGCTCATGTGGGAACTGTTGTAAGATGCCTACAGAGCCAGAGAATATATGCTGCATGAATATATAACATTATATAGTATAGTTTAGTTTAATTACAGTCATAACTAAAGTTGTCATCTTGCTTTTATGACATGCTATTGTATTTTTGTTGCATACTGTATTGGAATACATGCAAGACGAATGTGACAGCTTGAGCAGACTCTCAAATGTTCTCTACTACAACAGCTCTTCCTCTTCTCAACATGTAATGGCCTCACCCCCTTTGTTGCATGTGCCTGTGGGCGGGGTTTATGTAAATATTAGGGTTTGTGATGTCACCAACCCGGGAAGAAGCTTGTTGTAGTCCATACCAGCCATTTGCTGTAGTCCTTAAAAAGTGATACCACAAAAGTAAAAATCTCCCTTTGCTTTGAACTTTGAACATAGTAAAGTTGCAGATGTTGTTTATGCTCAAACAGCAACATTACAAACTAACTAAATAAAAAAAAAGTAGAATATTGATTAGAAATATTAAATAATATTGAAATATATTTAATTTGCTCATGGCCACAACACCACTAGAACACAGACTCTGGATGAGTTAAGTGCTTTTTTTCCACTGCATTAAACTCACTGAACAAAGATACTCAAAGAGGCACTCATACAAGCTGATGATGGCAATAGGGGGTCTAACAGCAAGTCTGCATGGCTCCCACCTCCCATTGAGACCTGCTTATTTGATCCAGTCACGTCTGTCCTTATGCACATACCCCCGACTAAAATACTGAGCTATGATGTGAAACACTTATTAATAATAATGAAAACAACTTCTATCACTACTAAATAAATCAAATCTCATATCATACAGTATACGGTGCACTGCTCTCAAGTGTGTTGCTTTTGTGATCAAGTGAATTTTGTGATTTTTGCAGCAAAACTGTCATTATGTGGGCAATTAAAAAAAGCTTTAAATCAAAACTGATTATACTGTTTTTGTTTTCACAATCGCTGTAAAAGTATAAAGCAAAAGGGGAAAAAACAAGAAATATAAACAGTGATTTTCCATGTGAACCATGATGGAACAAATCGCATTAAGATTAACACATAGAACTATTTTCAACAGCCCTTCTCACTTGTCAAACACCTCCAGGTCAAACCTTATCTTTCTTCTGTGTTATTAAACGTCACCTCATATTTTGTTTTCGCATGTCTGTGCTGCTGCGTAGAAAGCTGGACTCTTATACACAGACATTGTCAAATCAATGTTTTTTGGAAGGTAAACCATCTGACAAAGAGAAGCAATCATGTAAGTGAGCCTGACTCAAGTCGTCTGAGTGGACGATCTCTCTGAGAGGATTGAAGACATTATAAGAAACACAACCATGCATGAGGGTGTCATGAATGGCCACTGATACGGAGCCAGAGTGCAAACTTAGAGCAATATGAAAAGATGCATATTCTGCTACAGGAAAGAACTGATGAGATTCTTGTGGATGTAATGTTCTGGGTTGTTAAGACCAGAAACTGTGTGCAAACCAAGATATTTTCATAACTGAAAAAACTGGTCTTGACCATTGGAGCACGTTTGCATTGGTTGCATTATTATATTTAAATACAGTTTAACAAAATGGACAGGTTTTGAGATGAATTTTAAAAAGTTAGGCTGTTTTTGATATGACCTCTTAAAAAAATTCTGTTTTAATGTGTTCATGGACCAGTATTCCAAAAATATCTGTAATTTTGTTCAAAACTATGTTCCTTGCAGCTGACAGTTTGATTTGTTATAAACGATGACTGTAGCGGTGATGATGTAAAGGGAATGACTTTTTGAGAGACGCAACCTTTCTGAGCCAGATTACTGTGTTGACACTTAGTAACAGTACCATGCTAAAATCCTCTTTGAAAGGGTGCATCTCAAAGTTCATCCTTTTAAAGCACACCACATCAAATATTAACACTAAAACAACTAAACAGAAAAGAAAACGATACCACACTAATTAAACTAGTTGACCACCCTGATCCCTAGGCATGGTCCTGGAGCACAAACACATACAGGGTCCTGTTTGAATGATCTGAGCGCATGGCGCTGGTGCACTTAATGCGTGTCCGAATCAACTTTTGCTAATTTAATGACGGAAAAAATGGTCGGTTGCAATGCGCATGGTCCAAAAGGGTTGCACCTAGCCTCTTAATATGTCATGGGTGTTTTTTGGGCATAACATGCAATAAACTAATAAGAGTCTCATCTCCCATTCCCTTTAAAAGCCAGTTGCACCATGGCGGAATTCACTATTTACATGGTGAATTGCGAGGGGAAAAACGGAACACTTCTCCAGAGAGGAATCCTTTTATTTTTTAATATTTAAAAATGTTTGTGTGCTGCTGCACGTCCCTGTGTGTGTAATAAGCAGAGTGTACGCGCGTTGTGCACCCGCCTATAGGCATGTATTACTAACGCACAAAAAAGTTAACTTTATTTGACGCTATTGACTTTAGACCAGGTTTTTGTTGGTCAATGGCACAGTCGATTTCAATTGCCTCAAAATAGCAAAAAGCCAACAATGCGCCTGAACACACTTTGTTTTCAGATAAGCACGCTCACGGACAAACAAATGGGCGCCAGTGCAATTGCTATTTAAACAACGTGGTTTTGGATGTGAAAATGATAACTGCCTTGGGCTGAAACTAGCAAAAAAACACTTGCGTCGTGCCTGGCGTCGCATTGCGCCGGGTGTATGATAGGGCCCATAGAGACACTGTAAATGTCTCAGGTGCTCTGTTACCCAGAAGGCTTGTTTTATATGCTTGTAATGGACCATTCAGCCAAACTGTGTGAGGAAAATAAAGTAATTTCCTTCACTACCTCACATATAAGAGCAAAGGGCAATTTAAAACCTACACACATTTAGCAAGTGCATGGCTATTCTCAATGCATGTGAGTCCTGGATATGAACAAACAATACAAGAGCTTTTGACTCGGATATTTGACGATCAAGAGGGCTCTGGGTGGTATAACTGCACTTGTTGCCCTCCGGGTGAGCAAGACACATTTCTGTAAGCACCACTTGAGCCTGTCAGCTGCAAAGGAGGGTGTGAGGACACACCGCTGGCTCTGTCTGATCAGATGGTAGCTGAGAGTTTGCTTTGATTTAACCTCATTGTGCCAGTGTGAAAGCTAACCTCAGAGTCAACAGCTTCAAACTGGAATCTGTGTCGATTGCATTGTGGTGCTTGTATTTCGCATAATTCAGAGCTGTGTTGTACCGTAACATTCATTTTAAGGCAAATGGGGTGTGCCCTAATAGCAAAGAGCCAGTTAAATGTACTGTAGTGTTAAAGGTACAGTAGCAAAATACTTAAAGTGGACATTTGCATATAACTACCTTCAGAGCAAGATCTTGACAAATAGTTAAAAAAATTAGCACCATAGGTTTTTGCGCCCAGTTTTTTAGTTGCTCAGCGGCTCTCATTTGCCTACACTGGATGTGAGCACTGTGTCACTTCAAAAGCAAATAGAATCCATTATAATCAACGACGCTGTCTACACTGGATACAGTATACAGACTTGGAGTGAAAGAACGTTCGATTTGACACGTCCAATTTAAACAGCTTATTTGCGTCACTGTACAGACTTTAGAAGTATTTCAACATCGGAAACAAGTGGATGGCATACTTTAATGGTGTCCGCGGGCTGCGTTTTATATGTTTGTTCTGAGCATTTTGTTTTGTCAGCAATATACAGTGTAATGAAGAGTTTTCAAAGAAACTTGAAAGATGAAGCAGCCAGTTGTATTGGATCTGTCAGTAGCTGCATCACATACTGTAAATACATGATTTCATCATGCTTTTGCATGTAAATTATGGTTTTATATGGATAATGTTTTCAAAACACTCATGTGAAAAACACTTACTCGAGTGGGTGTTAATATTGTTTCCTATGCAATGATGTTAGCCAATCATAACAGTGGCAAATTTACTGAGGTGCTGCCCCTTAATAATGGTTAATTTCAGACAGAGGGTCAGAATGAAGGTAGAAAAATGAATGGTTGACTTCAGTGAAAAAAAAAGTTTCCCACCATGATGCTGCGATGTATTAGTTTATTGTCAGGGTGTTGCTATGCATTTGCTAATGTGTTGTGATTGAGTATTAATGTGTTGTTGTTGCTGTTGCTATGTGGTAGCTAAAGCGCCCTGGGTGTTTGCTTATTGGTTATTTGCTTGGGTAATTACTTCAAAAGTTTTGTAAATTTATGGGATTTTATGGGATGCATATCTTCGTCAGATTGCTTAGAAAAGTAATAGTGCACCTTTAGTATAATTTAAGATACTATCCGTAGAAACCTGTGCATACTGAGTTACATGCTGGAGTTTAATACTTAGAGCAGGGTTTCCAAACTCTTTTTATCAGCCGAACCTGAGATTTGAAGTATATATTTCAATAATTTAATGGCAATAATAAAAAATAAAATAAAAACATTTATTATTTTGATTATATGACATGCAGATTAAAGAAATAAAATATTCATTTTTGTAAGCAAGTTTTATTTAGATTTTTAAAAAAATATTATTTAGCCTATTTCTTTCATTTTAAATGATTTAATAATAAATCAACTTACGAACCCTATGCAATTTCCTCAAAAACCCTTAGGGGTTTGCGAACCCCCATTTGGGAAACCCTGGCTTAGAGATTTGAACTTAGATGAAACAGAAAATTCATGATTAACTCACCCTTATGTATTCCAATCTTGAATGCATTTCACTCTTTTGAAGATACTTTGAAGAATAGTGGGGTCCAAACAACATTGGGACCTACTGACTTTCAATGTATAGCCAAAAAAAATCACTGAATTTTTTTCTCAAAATATCTTTCTTTTATGGGTTTCACAGAAAAAGAAATGCAATGGAATGACATAAAGGACCATTTAAAGTAAATGATTTTAATACTTTGTAATATAATGTGAACAATCCCTTTAAGTATTAGGAGTAGCAATAGTGACCACTAAAACAAGTAAGAAATAGCCCCTTTAAAACATTTCCTCAGTAACTCAATTGCTGTGTGAAGGAATGCTGCTAACAGACTGAACTACAGGGAACTGAATTACTTCAATAAGATGAGGTGGTGGGCTTGCAAACAAACAGCCCTGTGGTTGACAGTTAATATTAGATGGGTGAGAAATAAAAGCATGGATCACACCGACGGGAGGGTAAACAGAGCTATTGATCAGAGCTGCAGACAGCCTGGCAATGCTTCCATAGCCGGCAGGTGTATCTGGCTTCTAAATGTTCTCCTATAGCAGAATCAGAGAACCATAATTCACCCTGACATCCCCAAGAACCGTTTCTAATGCAGTTACACACACGCTCGACCCAGAGTTCAGGGATAAATATGACCATTACCACAGAAACGCACAAGCAAGGCACACAGTCTGTTACAGTATGGTACTGATGAGTTTGAGTGACTCTGTGTAGCTATGCGGCATGGCACTTACGGCGTGTCTGCGGATTTAAAACCTGCTCCAGGTCTCCCAGCATAGTGAGTATAACCTCTTTATCCAGCTGTGCCTGCTCCTCTCTGGCACTCTCAAGCTCCCAGTCTCCTCCAGTGCCCGCTGGACCTGCCTGGGTGTCCTCATCTGATCTTCTACTGCTGCCCGCTTTATCCACCAACTCTTGCCGCTGGTGCTGATGCGCAGGTGCCATCCGGCTGGACTTACGACCCCAGGGCACAGGTATAAGGGAGTGTTCAGACTGGGAGAGCATCTTGGTGAGGGACAGCGAGAGCGACCGAGCTCGGGTGCTGCTTTCGGGGTGTCTGCGAGAGCTGCCTCGGCCATGTTGGGGCGAGGGTGATGAAGACAACATCCCGGAAGCTGATGAAGGTGGGCATGGCGGTTCATCCAGCTCAAAGGCGTAAACCCTCTGCTCCCCATCACTTAGCAGCATGAGGTTGCCGAGTGAACGTTGCTTCCGGAGGTTTAGATTGTCTGGGAGAGTCTGCGGTGACTTGCGAGGCGGGCTGCCGCCCTGGAACACAGAAAAGTCGGCTCCCCGCTTCATATTTTCACACGTTCTTTAGGATCCCTCGCACTTTTTCTACCTTATCTTGAAGTTTGTTCCTCTTCGCATGATCTGCGAGCCTCAGGTGGCAGCCGGCACACAAGCTCAGTCGCAAAGCTGCCCCTTGCACCAGGGAGCTTCAAATATCATCCTGCCCACACACACGCTCGCTCGCCGCAGCCAATAACCAGCATCCAGGTGCACGTGCTGAGAGCACACTCCTCCTGTCTTCCTCCGCTCCTAGCACTTCTTCAATGCAGCACGGAGGCTAAAGGGAAGCAGATCTGCGCCAGATTACGGTTAAATTGCAATACATATCCTTCACGGCATTTCCCTCTCTTCCTGTTTCTCTCCCAGCAACCGAGGTCTCTTCACACACTCTGTCTATTAATTACCGGCTGGAGTGAGCGCATGTGGCTTGCTCCAAGGGACAGGAGCAGAGATTGAGTGTGTGTGCGTGCTCCGATCTGCGAGCTCAGGGTCCGCCTGCTCCTCTTAACATGCTGTGAGCTGCTTTATTCTCTTTATCCATCTCCTCCTTTCCTCTCTCTGTGTTTTTCTTTTCAGCAATGATGGCTGGTTTCCTGTTGCTGTTAGCTACCGAGTCAGCACACACCTTCGTAGCCAAACAGGTATTTGTGTGTGTGTGTTGTGGGAATAGCGTAAGACAAAACTCTCTTCCTACTGGTGAGGGGTGTTTAGGTGATGCATTTGGAAATGCTGCAGCATACAGCTCAACTGGAAAAGGAAAGGGAAATCATACAAAAAAAAAAAGGCTGAACTATGACTATAATAGATTTTTAACCTTTATAGATCAGACTCTAAATCAATACATTAAGACTTTATAATACCTTTCATCACAAAAAATAGTATAACCATGATTTTATAATGATGAAAGACAGAATATAATTAAGATAATAATATAATATAATGTAAAAATATAATATAATATAATAATGTAATATTATTTAATATAATACTTTTTATAAATTTTTATATTTCATTTAGACAATTGTCATTATATTATATTATAAATATTTTTATTATATATATATATATATATATATATATATATATATATATATATATATATATATATATATATATATATATACAATTATTTTTGTTTTATCTGTTCTTGGACTCGGATTAAAATAATTATTCAGAATTAACCAGATACCAATAACAGAGATAGTTATCATACAGATTGCGGACAATGTAACAAAAGTTTTTTTTTTTTTTTTATCAAACAGTGGTATAAACTTTACTAACTATCTGCATGACCACAAAAACCAAACAGGTGCATGCATTGATTGTGTTCTTGTACTTGCAAGGAGTGAAACAAATTTTACAACTGGGTGGAACCCACAATGCACTTCAACAGGAAGTGAGTTCTGAGGTTCTTGAGGTGAACTTCTATAAGTAGTCCATGTGAGGGTTTCCCTGACGCATCACTGGCCAAACCACAGCATGACCAGATGTAGAAAAAAAGCCTGTAAACATGCTATTCAAGAGGGGAAAATGCTTTTTTTCTCATAATGTTCCTCTTTCAAATCTCAGGAGAGAATTTTCTAATTTCTGTTTAAAAAATATCATCCTAAAATAACACACAAATTAAGACAGTTGTTTGCATACAGTAGGAATTTTGAGCAATAAAATGAAAGCAAATTTGTGGATATTATATATATATATATATATATATATATATATATATATATATATATATATATATATATATATATATATATAGAGAGAGAGAGAGAGAGAGAGAGAGAGTTTTTATATATATATAAAATATATATAAAAAATAACAAAAACTCTTAGTATTTTGGCCAATCAGAGCACAGTTTGAATCTAGCTGTACCATTTAGAATTTGTATTTATTTCCTTCATTTATTTTCAACAGCTCAGGGTACAATAACAATTGTATGCTTCCACAAGTCTCATCAGCCATAAACTGTCCCAAAAACTATCCAAATGCAGTGCAAAACATGCAGTAAATGTCTGGCCATGAGTCATAACAACAATGTCCCTTACCTTCAAAATGACCACAGCAGGACTGCATTCTCATTGACGTGCAAACACTGACCGCTTTGTGCTTATGTGTTCGCGTCTGCAGTTTATTCACTTTAATTTGACATTCCAGGCGTTTTGTGCAAACTGGAGCACTAATTTATATCTCATTAAAGAAGAGTGTGCTGGTTTGAGGAAAGATTTTCCAGGCGAGTTTGTTTTCAGCTTTTTTAGATAGTTAATTACGAACAAAGTGTATTAAAGTAACAACAGGGAACCTCAAGGATGCATGCATGCGGCCTGATCGCAAACCGATTAAATCTCATCTCGTGCAGGATTAATGAAATAAATCCAAGCGTTTTGCATAGAGCTAACTTTTTTCAGTGGCTGTGCTGATAAATATTCACACAGGAAATGAACAACTAGGAACGCATGTCATAGTGCGCCCTCCATTTCCAGAAACTGCAGCGCAGGTAAATGCAGCTTTTGGGCACAATTTGCATTTATTTCTCACAGTTACTCGCAGACTGGCTGTTAAAAGATGTGTACGAGCAGAGCCTGAGCCCCAGGCACCTATCTTCAGCTATCAGCTGTCACATCATAATCCCACACATAGAGAAATACACAGAAGCTCAAATAAACAACACATTCTGCTGCTTGGCCTCCCAAACAAGGCCGGCCTTTGTCCACCTGTCATAACTGACCTTTTCTTGCTGTGATAGCAACATGGAACTAGAAGCCTGCAGAGAGAATCTGTGCCTGGGTTTCGGCTACTGTGTGTGAGTGCATGTGCTGGGTGTGTTTCGCTCTCTTATGTTTGATTATGTGTAGGTGTGTATGTGCACATGTGGCGGTACTCATCCTACCTGAGATCTCCTCCAGGCACTGTTTGGCGGTCTTGCCGTAGACCAGGTCTTTTGTGGGACTGAGACACGGTTCAGGGGGGACCACGGTAGTGCAGTCATTCTCTGAATACGTCCTGAGTGATGCAAATGGAAAAATTACAAATTAATTATTAGTATTTTAAAGTTTTTTTTTTTTTGTTGCATGCATATCATCTTAACAATGAAGGGAAACCACCAATTGCAAGATAAACCACACAATAAGACCTTTCACATGTGACCTAGTTAACTAGGCATTGAGAAAGGTCACGTGATTGATATTCATATTTCTGTTTTAATTTTAATTTTAGTTAAAGCTGCAGTATGTAAATTTTGGTGCAATAAATAAACATGCATGTGTCTCGTGGAAGAACATTGTAGCCAGCACTACTTCTCTCAGTTTATGTCTGACGAATCACACAGGGACTGTGCTACTCCGCAGCAGTGCGACCTGACCGGTGTACAATAGTCCGAATATTAACACTTATTAGATGCGTACCACAGTGATTCAGGATAAAAGACAAAAACAAAGCTTGGAAAATGTATTCATGATGTACTCGCTCAATATATACATTTTGTAATTTTTTATACTTATATAATATTATTATTTTATTAATAATATTATTGAAATAATTATTTATTTCTTTACTACTGTCCTTAAAATTATTATTGTATACTTTTAAAATGAATGCTAAGTATTATATATTAACTGTACTACAGTAGTCAAACTCTAAAAGAAAAAGAAAACTACCTATGGAATAAGTCATAGATTATTGTAGCCATCTTTCGTGGGATTTTTCTTAGGTTTGACTGTCATTCTGGGGATACCTGGTATCCAAAAATTTAGCAAATCCTGACACACACTGAAACCTGACAAACACACACTGAAACAGTTGAAACAGACTGGGAGACACTTTATGAATGTATATGCATAACAACCACATCTACAACAAAGTCATCCCAGGACACCTGCACCCACCCAGATAAACATTCCCTTCTCTCTCTCTCTCTCTCTCTCTCTCTCTCTCTCTCTCTCTCTCTCTCTCTCTCTCTCTCTCTCTCTCTCACACACACACACACACACACACACACACACACACAGTCATACACATTCAATTCACCAGCCAAATATTTCAGTGGCATGTCACACTGTTAGTTTCACCACGTGTTCCACACTCATGCCATTGAGACACTAAATTACCTGTGACAACACACACACACACACACACACACACACACACACACACACACACACACACACACACACACACACCGTATTTTCTATCCCCCTACACTGCCCCTGCCCTTAAACCTACCTATCACAAGAAACATTCTGCATTTTTACTTTCTCAAAAAAACTCATTCTGTATTATTTATAAGCCTTTTGAAAAGTGGGGACATGGGTAATGTCCTCATATTTCACCCTCTTCCCTTAATACCTGTGTCATACCCATGTCATTTAACACATTTGTGTCCTCATATTTCACAAAAACATGCCCACACACACACACACACACACACACACACACACACACACACACACACACACACACACACACACACACACACACACACACACACACACACACACACACACACACACACACACACACACACACACACACACAGCCTGCGAATGTAAATGATGCAGAAAGGAAGACGGCTTAAACTGTCAGGTGGGTGAGCTGAATCAACAGAAGGTCAGGTAAGGACACACACAGATATTTTATGGGGGATCAGACACATCATTTAAAAAACATTTAAATATAGTTTTTATGTAACATCACTGAAGCTGAGAGTGTTGATGTGAGGGCATACAATAAATAGGTGATGAACCCACTGTTTTACAGTCTTTTTAAACAAATAAATGCAGCCTTTTTAAGTGAAAATATTACAAACCAGAATATTTTGAACACTAGTGTATAAATATTTAAATTTATACAAAAATGCGGTTTTGAGTCTGGTAATACAACTTTATCAACTCACCCACCTTTGTCAAACATGTCAAAAAGTGTGACTCTACCTAAGTGTAGTTTTAAAGAGCATGCACCATGTGGACCCATTCAAAATGCAGTGTACCATTGAGTGCTGTCGCAGCCCTGCAGGTTTTACAGTGTCAAGAAATGCTCTCGAGAGGAAGATCTGCAGTGGTGGAGTGTGATAAAGGCTTCAGTTTAAAATTCCATTAAGACTTTAGGTTATAATCCTTATGAGACGACACTGAGAATGCCAAACACAGCTTTAAGAAAACGCCATCGTCTTCCTGTGAATAATGAACCTGCGAGGGTGGTGAGTGTGTTGTTATGAGAGCCGTTGAGCTCTAAAGGTTTGGTTTGTGCAGGCATGTCAGACGGGGGTCATCGGGTTTGAGAGCTCTTTATCAAGCGAAGGATTAAACATGTTACTGAACATACACAATCACTCAAGGACTATCCTTCCACTCTTGCTTTTAACAATCTCATTTTTGTCGTTCATGTCAGTTTTTGTCTATCATAGGACGATTAACACTCTCTTTGTCTTTTTAATAAGCTGACTCAAACTGTTATGAATGCCCTCCGCCCATCAATCGCATATTCTCTTTTCAGTTCCCACTTCCTCTTCCTCCACTTTAACCTATTCACCCTCATTAGTAAGCATTTGTGATGTCACCAGTTTCTTGGTGAGGACTGAATGGAGGCCACGCCCCTCAAACGAGGCGGTCTGGCAAATGTATCAGCGGTTCCCACTCAGGCTATTAATACTGTTGAGATGAGACGTTTACCCGTTGCTTTTTCTTAAAAAGAACTGCGCGATTGGATATGTGATGCAATGGGCAGATGATCAGTGGGTGTGTGTTTGTGGGTCTAAAAGCTGGTTTGATAAACTGTATAGATAGATGTCTGCAATTAATGATGCTTTATGTTGCTCCGTCAGCCTATGTGTGTAAGAGGGGTCTTACCCCGTCTGGTCAAAAAAGGAATCTTGTCTAGACAATGTATAATGAAAAGAGATCCATTCTGTTAACATCACAGCTCAGAGTCAGATTTAACAAGACATCCTCCAGATTTCTCTCTCTGCCTTTATTCTGACAGGAGAGTGAAGAAATGATTGTTTCGAAAATTACTGAAACCCGGGTTTCCTGCACAGAAACACCACTGTGCAACATTCAGAACATGTTCATTTCCCTCCCAATTCTACAACATTCAGATCTTTCTAGATATTAATTTCCACATCTAAACAAAAACTGTATTTTGCTGTACTTTGTATATTGTGTATGGTGTATCTTGTGAACGACTAGTGATTGGGACCAGTACTCGTTACATTTGGCAATAGAGATTCTTTAAAGTGTCTGTCTGGTTAGCAGAGTGCAGAATGAGTAAAAGATGAGGTAATTATTCTGGACCTCCTGGGGATGAGGGTTTCATCTTTGTCTGTCTATTGAGGGTAATTACAGAGACGTCGTCCTGCTGTCTCAAAGATAATGATAATGATTTTACAACCCAGAATAGAACCAAGGAACCCAGATCTGTCTGTTTATCAGAGTCTTACCCTTTAATGCCATTGGATATGTAGACCCCAGTAGCCCTGCCAGGACTAGAAGTCAGCAGGGTCTATGATGAGGACATAGTAAGTTTAAAAAAATGACCTGTTGGCATCTGTTTTCGGTACTGAGAGATTTCTGTCCAAAAAACTCAGAAATAATTGTATCCAAAGAGACACTGATCAAAAGGAAAGCCCATCTGCCCTTAATTCATTTGCTAGGGATGTAACAGTAAATATAATATGACAGAAGTGGACTCTTTTGTGACTGAACAGGACAGATCCAGATCCATCCTTAACAATATGCAAACTAGCAAGACATTTGAAAATGCAACAATCATGTCCAACTGTGTTTGAGAATCACCAAAGACTTTATATATAGGAAAACGGTGCACGCCGATTACTTATGAATGGAAGAAAGTGCAACACCAAATATGGTGAATACGCCCGCCTTGTAAATGAAGGAGCCAATAGTTGATAAGTAAAGTCATTGCGTCACTGCAGCTGCCGTTAGAAGCTCCGGTTGTTATAGAAACAGCCAGTGTTCTGAGACACGTGTTTAGGATTGCTCATGCGCATTAGCTTTGTCCAGGCTGAAAACTGCAGTTTTCTGTCATTATTCGAGCATTTAGAAACAAAATTTATGAGACAGTCGTTGTCAGATTTCATTGGTGATTTCAAATATGAAATTTAATAGTAAGCTTGGCAAACAGTTTGATGTTTCCCCATTGAAAGAGATAGAAGCTGCGCTTGCATGCCCGAGAAGCGTTTCAAAGATGGCCACCAGGTGAAATTACTTGTCTTAAAGGGATATATAACTCACCGATACATGAAGGGGGCAACAGTTGCTGTGTTGGGATGGTTGTGTTGCTGCTGCTGGGGAAGCTGTACTACGCCATTGCCTCCTAGAGCTCCTCCACCACCCAGCCCTGAAGTGGCAGATCCAGAAAGTGCTGAGGTACTGGTTGATGACACCATGCTGGTCTTACGATTCTCCAAACCTCCCAAAGATCTCTGCATATATATAGACTGACTGCCTTTACTAAGTTTGGTCTTCTCACCACTTGTAGCAGGTACACTAGGTGCAGGTACACTAGGTTGAGTTGCTGCAGGCTTGGTGGTCGCCGTCGGAGCCTTCAGACCAGACTTGAGGATGCCGCTGGAGGCGGGGATTGCACTTTCTTTCTTAACAGAGGCTGCAGATGTTTTGTTTCCTTTGGGGATGAGGCTGGCGATCTTGGAGCCTTTCTTAGAGGGCTCCACTATTACTGGCTCCTCTTTGGGTGGTGTGCTGGCTTTGCTCTTGGTCTTGTTCTTGTCCTCTTTGTCTTTGGGCTGCGGCAACTTATTGTTCTGGTTCTTGCAGTTGTTGGTCTTGTTTGGGGGTGCAAAAGAGGATGTGGATGTCTTCCCCTGCTGTTTCGAGATCCCACAGGTTGGTGTGGGACTGCAGGTCCCCTCATCTCCAAACTCCGACAAATCGTCCTCCTCCTGAAGAGCCATTTCGGCCACCGAGGGTGAGGTTCTGGATGCGGAGCGAGGGTTGATGAGCCGGAACTTCTCCAACATGGAGCGCTGGTTGCCGGGGGCTGATTTGGAGGCATCTGTGATTGAGGGCCGGAGGCGATCAGATGATAAGGGAGGGGTCGGGGAAGCGGTTGGGCTGGGTGGCTTGGTGGCCAGCATGGATGAGGTGGCACTGTGCTTCATGTTCATGGACTTGCTGCGCCAGGACTTTCCAGCAGTGGGAGAGGGAATGGCAGAGGCCAGCTGCTGCCCGCTGGTGCTGGAGGGCACCGAGCCACTGCCGTTCATGCTGCCTGGCAGAGGGATGCCCTTCACCGACTCTGTGACAGAGAAACAGACCACACAGTGGACACATCTGTTAGAATGATAAAACTACACCCTAGAAGCAATACAAAGTTTATGTTTGGCAAGGAGAAAATTGTATGACTGCAGCAATAATCAAATATTAGCATAAGAGGAAAGGGATTGTGGGAAAAAATGTCCTATAAACATGTAAGAAATAGATAGTCCTTCCACCAAATCTTTACTCTGCAACTACCGCATACTGAAATCCCAAGCAATGCTGTGATGCACTCAGGCAGAAAATTGGCTCCTAAATTGATTTTGAGGGATTTCAAATACTTTGTTGTTGCCAGACACCCTCTTGTTCTTTGTAAATGCAGTGATGTTTTGCAGAGAATCAACATGGCTCACAGAATTATATATATATATATATATATATATATAAACATACTTAATTTAATATAAATACATCATGTTCATGTTGAGGAACCAAAAATCTACATATATCAAGCCTTTTAGACCATGACATTGCACAAATGTAACATCCTTTAAACTATCAGTCTAATAATGACAACTTCCAATTGTAAAGCTCAAGGTCCAGACTAAAAATGCTTTACATTGTAAGTGTATATAAATCAGATTACTTTCACCAGATTTCTCTGGATTGCACATTATTGACAAAAAAAGTACTATTTTATTACCATGCTGGATTTGTTTTTCTTTTTCTATGATGAATGACATTGTTTCTAGCACCTACTGTATATGAATATGTAATTATACAGTACCATAGTAGATAACGAATTACTATGGTATTACCATCTGATTCCACCAATGTGCTCAAGTAAGTATAAGTGAACCTGTCAAAAGCTTATTTTTTCACTTGGGTAATTTTAACTAAAAATAATATACAAATAAATAAAATAAAATAAATTTTGATAATCACTGTAATACTGTAAATATTAGTATATTTCAGAAATGAGATTCTAATGAGAATCCCAATTGAGAATTATGTTCATTCCAAAAAAGGAAGTAAAAAAACTAAATGTTTAACTGTCATGGAATTAATGTTAGAATAATAATTATTAAAAAATAAACTTCGATTTTGGGGTGTTTTTGTGAGATTCGCTCAAGTGTTGCTTTCACTGAACTTCAACAGATTACGTAAAGAAAATAAAATACCATTTTAATGAGTTTCTGTAAATTTAAAAAGATCAGTAATACACCAATGCTTCCGCTGTCTTATAACACAGCAAACTGCAAGTAAATCTCCTTAATCTCACAGTAACTTGGGCTGTCCCTAACTTTGATTTGCATCCAGATTTATCAAAGACTCAAGCTGAAAAATTATAAACACAAAGGAAGAGAGGAGGAGATGGGACTTAATTTGGTTCCATTGAAAATCTAGTAAAGGGAACAGTGATTGGACTATGAATGAGCGTTGTGTGGATCGGGCTTCAGTGCATGTGTCAGCTAAATTAACCCCGTCTTTGGAGATAACAGCAGCTTAAATAACAGCCTCTCTCACACACACATACACACACCAGACCATCCAAACGTGGTTACCATAGCTACCCGTCTATTCTCCACACCACTTTATACGTTGAAAGCGAAATGCCACTTTGGTCTGGGAAGTCTGGTAGGATGCCACACACATTCCAAAACAGACATATTAACAGGTGCACTAACAGCAAACATGGCACTGAAGATTTCCTATCTTAATCCACTACTGTCTAATCCAGAATGGATCGCATTAGCAATTTCCTATGCCTATGGCTTGTTATCTCTTCTGTACAGTTCTGATATATCTCCACCGTCACAGGTGCTACTGTATGAAGCGATGCCAGAAGTTCATTGCGGTTACTAAACAACGATTTCCTTCAAACTAATCCAGGAACTGAACACAGTGCTTTTAAAAGCATCCTGAACTGAGCTAACGCTAGCGAACATGCTGATTCACTCCTGCAGTCAGTGTGAATGGTGAAATTAGCTTTGTTATACAAGACTACTTAACATGCAAGTGTCTGTGCCTACTAACTTGGCATAGTGCTTATAAACAGTGTGAGATTTGCATCCACAGAGAGGCTTTGAGCTGAAATACGCAGGTGACAGCAGCACTAGGTGCTGACAGATTTTGAGGTTAAGGATTAAATCAGTTAAAGGTCAAATTCCGGATTATGAATTTGTATTCAAGCCTGCCATAAAATCAAAGACTACATGCTAGCTCTGTTCCAGAACCTAGTGAGCTGCCTAAAGGGCTAAAAGGCAGCATCCGAACTGTCATAAGCGCCTGATTTGGAACACTATGTAGGCAGCATAAAGCGCAAATAAAACTCATCTTGCATCTCAATTGACAGCATGTTGCTAAGCTAACAAAGTTAATACAATAAGCATAATAAATACATAACAACATACACAAATAGTATGTGTTTTTTTGTTGTTGTTGCTGACGCAGTTATCATTTTCATGTCCTGCGCCAAGCTGTTGAAATAGCAAATGCATTTGCACCTATTTGTGCGCCCATGGGTGTGCTGGTCTGAAAACGAATTGTGTTCAGCAATATTTTTTTTGTTATTTAAAGAGTGCATTAGTAACAGCCACCTATAGGCGGGTACACAACGTGCGTTCACTTTTCTTATTACACACACTGGGACGCGCAGGAGAACACAATTTTTAAAAAAATATTTAAAATAAAAGGATTCCTCTCTGGAGAAACGTTCGATCTTTCTGCTCGCAAATTCCGCCATGTAAATAGGGAACGGGAGTTGAGAGGCCTTTAAAGGGAATGGGAGATGAGACTCATATTGGTTTATTGCACGTTATGCCCAAAACTCACCCATGACTCATTAAGAGACTTGGTACAACCCTTTTAGACCATGCGCTGGGCGCCAACTATTTCCCATTGTTAAACTAGCAAAAGTGGATTTGGATGTGCTTAGATCGTTAAAATAGGGCCGTGAGTCTCAAAAGGCAGCATCATTTTTCTACCTATTTTTTGAACCAGCTTTTGTGTCAGCTAGTGCCGCTATGATACCTTAAAATGCTAGGTAGGCAGCTCACTAGTTTTTGGAACAGAGCTCATTCTCTCCCTACCAGCCCCTCCCTGGTTCCTCCAGTGCGGCAGACTCTTTGGACAGAAGAAAAAGGAAGATGAGGAAAAAAAAGACAGATGGGAGTTTGCTTTTCTCATCTGTGGAGGTATTGGCGCAGTAGCCCTGTAAATCAAGGTTTTGAGTAATGTTAGGCCCGATGGAAAAGGGCAGCCATGGGTTTCAACAGAGACGTCGCCTATTAGACTTTCTGATTCATCAAAGCTCCGTCTGCCATGTGAGACCCTGTCTGGCTTTGTGTGTGCCGTCTCGCCCTCTCTGTACCCAGTGTCTGGGAACGCCAGCATCTGTGCTAATGGTGAACAAGGACCAGTAAAGTCCGGTATAAATCTCACCAGGCAGCACAGCCAAAATAAACAGTCTGCGAGGGAAATCACTTGCGTTTTGTTCACGGTTTGCCATGGATCCTTGCTGTGAGGGGTGAACTAGGGGCGAAATGCAGGTCACACGTCTTCGAACTCCTAACCCGACTTCAATCGACACACTCCATCAGGTCTAGTGCAGATTTATGAAGTAACCAACTAGCCTGTGGAGATTTACACACTAGTGGCTAAATAGCTGTGTGGTTTTATGAAGTCGGCTTTGAATGATGGTTCGGCTCTGACAGGAAGATGAAATCTGAAGTGAACCCTGAATAGGCTGGTTATGTGGAAGAAGCAAAAATATAACATTAACGTCATCTCTAAATATGTAGGAGGAGGACAGTGAATGCCTAGGGCAGATCACCTTTTCAGATGTGAATAACACACCAGAGAGGAACCGCAGTGCAATATTATACTTCAAGTCCTGAAGTGTTCCTCAGGAAATGTGTTTTTCTACAGATTTATTTACATCATTATGAAAATCTAATAATAAATGCATTTTTTACTGGGGGAACTAGCTTAGAGCATCCTGCCCGGCACCATATAGCTCTATTGTTCCTTTGATAGTGGCACCATCTAGTGGATAACAGGATATAGCCGTGGCTGTTTCTTGTTAGTAACGTGCAGAAACCTTTAATATTAAGACAGAACATGTAAAATCTGTATATTGCTCACCTCTGTCGTTGCCGCTAGCATACTGCAGTGGTTTGCTCTTGTCAATACTGTTGAAGCTCTGGCTTCTTCGGTTCAGGTTTGAGGAGCCGTGGGCTTTACTGCTGCTACTGCCGCTGCCTGCAGCGGGGACTCTGGAGGGACCTGGTAACCTGTAACACAGAGCACTGACACATTAGTTTGGTCTTCAATCACTGGATATGAGCTGTACGAGATCACACACACACACACACACACACACACACACACACACACACACACACACACACACACACACACACACACACACACACATGTTGTGTTTCCATGTTTTGTGGGGACATTCCATAGGCGTAATGCATTTTATACTGTACAAACCGTATTTTCTATCCCCCTACACTGCCCCTGCCCCTAAACCTACCCATCACAGGAGACATGCTGCATTTTTACATTTTCAAAAACATCACTTAGTGTGATTTATAAGATGTTTTCCTCATGGGGACCAAAAATGTCCCCACAAGGACAAAAATTTGGATATTGCCATCTTTGTGGGGTCATTTTGTCCCCATAACGTAGGGATTACCAGTCCACACACACACACACACACACACACACACACACACACACACACACACATGTTGTGTTTCCATGTTTTATGGGGACATTCCATAGGCGTAATGCATTTTATACTGTACAAACCGTATTTTCTATCACCCTACACTGCCCCTGCCCCTAAACCTACCCATCACAGGAGACATTCTGCATTTTTACTTTTTCAAAAACATCACTTAGTGTGATTTATAAGATGTTTTCCTCATGGGGACCAAAAAATGTCCCCACAAGGACAAAAATTTGGATATTGCCATCTTTGTGGGGACATTTTGTCCCCATACCGTAGGGATTACCAGTCCACACACACACACACACACACACACACACACACACACACACACACACACACACACACACACACACACACACACACAAAACACACTTTCCATTAGGGACTACACTCTATTGGTTTTATAGGGATCTAATGATATTTTCTAACACTAAAACGAACCCCAAATGAAATGGAGGATGGATGGAGCATTTCTTTATATCGTCGATGCTAAAAATCCTGTTTTTTTGTTTGTTTTTTTGCATTCTTTGGTAAATAGAAAGTAAAAAAATTATGAATTTATACTTTCTGAATACTTTTCTTGGGTCTAAGTGACCCAAAACCTTCACATTGTAGTAAATACAAGGAGAGAAAGGGCCATTGTAGTGAATAGGAATGCTAATGGGTAGCTTTCTTCTCGTATTACAGACTCCAATACACAGATTCCAATGCAGTTTGGTTCCACAATGGTGAAGACATTACACTTCACCTTTAATGTTTAAAATACGATCATATTTGGCCATAACTGTACTGTGGTACCATTGTAGAGTGATGTTGTCAGATAGTAATACCATTCTGCATTAATATTGATCTTTGATTATATTCATACTATATAAAGTGGTATTTATATAAAACTCCAAGGTGACCATGGTACATCTTTAAAATCCCAAACAACATTGCATTATTGTAACAATATAGCATTTACTGTATTATTATAGTAAATGTCCCAAAAGGGTCTTATATGGTACCATTTCTAAAAACCAAAAAACATAACAGTGCTATTATCATTAATGAAGCTTAAAACAAAGACTAAATCTAAACGTTGTTGTTAAATACACTAAAATTTTGTATGATTTGGAAAACTGATATTACACATAAATAAATTACAAATAATATGTGTTATTAGTAATAAATAACCAATGTGTTTTACCAATCTTTGTTTTTTTTTATTTCAGGATTAGAAATAAAATAGAGATAGATAGAGATATATAGATAGATAGATAGATAGATAGATAGATAGATAGATAGATAGATAGATAGATAGATAGATAGATAGATAGATAGATAGATAGATAGATAGATAGATAGATAGATGATAGATAGATAGATAGATAGATAGATAGATAGATAGATAGATAGATAGATAGATAGATAGATAGATAGATAGATAGATAGATAGATAGATAGATAGATAGAAAGATAGATAGATAGATAGATAGATAGATAGATAGATAGATAGATAGATAGATAGATAGATAGATAGATAGATAGATAGATAGATAGATGATAGATAGATAGATAGATTTAGGAATAATGATTTGATTAATATACGGTGTATTTTAAAACGGCTCATTCCTCAACATGTCAACTTAATAAACAACTCTTTATTGCTCTAAAATCTGCAATGCCAGCCTGGTGTGTGTATGTGTGTGTTCTTTCTTTGCATTGCCTTGTGCTGTGTCCACATTATTGATGATTTACTCCTGCACAAAGCTTGTTAATGACTCACAAGTGCTAGTTTTTAATTGGGAAACACATCAGCCTAACAGCGTCTCATAAACATGTCGGGGGTGGAACACAAAAGGCAGGAATTTTAAGGTTGTTTGACATTGACACATTTTTTTGTTTTGTTTTACAGCCGATTCAATTTCTCACCAAACAGAGATGTTTCACGTTACTCAAATCTGATTACAGCGAAAGGTGATTGATTTTATTTAAAGCATTTTTAAAACCATTTTAAATGTATCATCATTTGAAATTCATCACCCATCAAATATGTTTTGAAAAGTCTTATTACAAAGAATCAGAGCACATAGCTCTCTCAGAAATGATGGATTGGAAAACAGTTCAGGTTCATGTCTCATCAAGCCTCTAATGACACTGCTTCATCACTAGCTCATTTCCCATCAGGCACTTCTGCTTTTCCATATTAACCTGTTATGAAGGCCACCATTGCCAGCTATGATAATAAGCAAATGTGAAAAACGACTCTGAAAAAGCATATCTAATGCCATTTCTCAGAGAGGTTATTTTGGTGAAAATTGGGGCGGACAGCAGTTTCTGAATTGAGGACAGCGTCTAAACTAAAGAGTTTTAAAAGTTCTCCTTTTAACAGGCTCACATGGAATCGGTGTTCACAGAGAGCTCAGCAGATTCCCGTCACCCTCATGTGTTTGTTTATTAAATAAGTGTACTAATTGTATCATGCTTTCAGCTATCAGTACTGTACTATCCTCAGCTGAGCGCAACACATTTTATCATGTTGAAATCTGCTGATTTTCCCCCTGAATTTGCAAGAAAACACATCAAAAGTGAGCAGATTCAGTTTGGCCTGGTACAGAGATGCAGGCAACGTCTGACATCAGCATTTATAAGACATTTGGTTTTCTAATTTGGTCTTGAAATGTTCCTTAGACTATGATTTGCATAAATACATATCATGTATACATACACAAACAAAAATATGCCTGTAGAGGATACATTTAGTGCTTACCATGCATCAGAATATAGAGAACGTTGCTGAAATAGACCTGAATTAAAGTTGCGATGCATCATGTTACCTGTGCTAAAATACTTTATCCTATCCTGACGTAATATACAGAGACAAATATGATATTCACAGGCTAATTTTTCGGAGAAAAACAAAACAAAATCTGAACATTTTGAGCATCCCGAAAAGCTGACACAGCAACACACTGGCTCAACCAAGCTGGGGCAGGACTATCTCATTGCTTGGCCAATGGTAGGGAAGCAGGGAAACCTGTTTGAAAAGTTCATTATTTTTGGAGGTTGTTTGATGACATCAATGACAAAAAAATGTCAAATTCTGCTTTAGGGGCTGTTATTGAAACGTCTGTACCTGAAGCTGAGGGGGTCAGCTGGAAGAACAGGTCTCTGGATCTGCTCTTGTTTATGTTGGGGTTATAATTAAAGTGTCAATAGAGCTCAGATGAAAACCCGTGAGCGTTTGACAGGGTTCAACTGTGAAACATCTGCACTGCTGAATAATCACTGAATTTTAATAACATGTCACATCTTTTCCAATCTGTGTCCTGCATACATAAAAAGGCCTTATGGAAGATAAGATCTTTCAAATTATGCCTATTAAAATTTTGTTTTAGGATCAAATAAGACTGCTTCTGTCATCTCCGGTGAATCTTAATACACCAATTGAAGTACTTTCGATTGAGCTGGATTATCTATTCTGCTTTCCCTTAAAAAAAGAAAAAAAAAGAAAAAAGAAGCTGGATCATGGGTTATTCATTTTGTCTCTAACCCAAATTACTTATCAATAATCCTGTTTAATTAATCAATGAAGCCTCAGATGTAGTTCATATGCATGTCTCTAAAGAAACTAACAGGAGAAAGTGTGTATTTTTTTAATATACACACACTTACACACACACATAACTTATGTGGTAATGATCACCTGGGAGAAAAAAATAAATAAAATAAATTAGGGCTGCCAAACGATTAATCTCGATTAATCGCATCCTAAATAAAAGTTTCTGTCTACATAATATATGTGTGTACTGTGTTATGTATATTTTATTATGTATATTCGAAAAAACACACACATATATGTATTTAAGAAATATTTGCATGTATATACTGTATATATATACAGATTGATATAAGATTGATCTATTTTCCAGTCCATTTAACCAGGAGTTCTCCCGTAAATCTCATATCTGATCATCAGATTTTCAAAAGCTATTGCCCTCTACATCCTTACAGACTATTTAAATCTGTATAATAAAATATACATTACATCTGAACTCAGGACGAGAGCAGAGTCCAGTGTGAAACAAAGTTGATTCAGGACACTGTCTACTAAGATTTTTATATCAGAGCTTTGAGAGAAGATCCCAGACTTCATATAAGTCAAAGAAAACTGCAGCGTCTCCATTCCTGTCCCTTTCCCTGCAGGCACATGTTGGCTTTGAGCAAATAATGCCATCAGTTGAACCCTACCCATCAGGTTGTCAGTGGAGTAAGCACTATATCACACATAGTGTCCATCACATATCTCACATAGTTTGGACAGGGGCTGCTTGAAATGCTTTGCCAGCACTCAGCTTCCCACCAGCTCTGAGATGAAGCAAATGCTTTCAAGGCCAGACAACTGCTGCTGGAGCTTCAAACTGCAAATAAAAACTCTGTCTAAAGTGGACAGAGATAAACAGCATTCAATATTTAAGGTTGATCCAGGACTTTCTGCCTCCGCTCACCTCAGTAGAACCAATATATGCAGCTCAAAACACTTAGAAAAGCAACAGAACGATTTTTGAAATGGGAAAACAGTTGAAGAACGGACACCACCAGCATGCATTTATCACCGCTTCCATTAGCCAGATCTGTTTCTACAGCTTTGAACATGAGTAGATCCACTTTCCCAGTCTCTAGCCTGAAGGTCTGTGGAGAGTTTTAGGTGTCAGAACAGAGCGAGAGCAGGCAGATACTGTAAAGACTCTACCTTGTGTTTTTCTTCTGAGGGGCTGCTATTCCACTGTGACCTGGTGGACTTGTATATCGTGCGGTGAGACTGTAAAGAGGTAGTGGGGAGAGAACGAGAGAGAAACGGGAGAGAAAAAGAGGGAGGGAGAGAGAGAAAGGAATGAGGTTAATGATTGGATTGGATTTTTTTCAAACTGTGGCATCTTTCTCTCTAATGCAATAAGGGCGGCACTTAGCGAGTCACAATCAGGGCTGAGCACACACGTGCAAACGCAAACAGCATGGCCTCTGTGTGCGCCTACTCAGATTCACATGACATGTCACTCGTCTCAGACCACAAGTATGTGTACTTCCTCCAACCGTCCTACTGTTCTAGTCGCCGTCGTGTGCTGTAGCTCTAAAAAAGTTAGAAGCCGAAACACACTCTTCATAAACCTGTACCTTAAAGTATGTGTGTGCGAACACAGTAAGAGCTTTATTCTTCATAGTGTTGAATCACTGACAGTTTAGATTGACATCTATAACAACATAACCCAAAGAAATAAATCCCAAACAACAGAGATGATATTCCTGTAGGTCCAGTCCAGTCACAAAGAGAGAGAGAGAGAGCGAGAAAATTAATTCACTCACTCACTCTCTCACACAAACACACACAAACACACACCTCTTCCAGGAACACATTAACTGTGCGTATAAATGATATACATAAATATACACCGTTTGGGGTAAGTAAGATTTTAACTGGAGGATTGTCAATAAATCTCCTTCTAAACTGTTGAATCAGAGGAAATACGTTTGATTTAGCAAAAGTGACAGTAAAGACTTTTATACTTTACATGTATGTTTCCTTTTTCTTTTAAACTTTTCTATTCATCAAAGAATCTTGAAAAAAGTACTCCCAAAAATATTAAACAGTACTACTAACAAATATATTAATATAGAAAACAGTCATTTTAAATTGAATAATATTACACAGTATTGCTGTTCTGACTATATTTGAATGAATACATGTGAGAGAATAACGTTCTTTCAAAAACAAAAAAAATCTTACCGACTCTGATTGAACTTTATAACTGTAGTGTACATACTGTATAATGGAAAGTGTAATAAGTTAATAATGAGTATAATAATATATTTCTTAACTGATCTCTATAAGGACAAGGAAGACCCTTGCCTAAGGATGGGATGAATGAATGCATTTTTTTTCAGATTGAATAAATGATGGATGGAGGTCCTGCCAGTAGGACTTACAACACTCACACATAAAAACAAAGCACAAACACCTCGGGCCAAACACAAAACACAGAACAGTTGGCTGTATAGGTCTCAAATCTCTCTCTCTCCAGCCCCTGACAGCTAACTGATACTGTCTTTGTTCGTTTTGGGTGTGCATTTGTGTTTGTATATGCTGTGTCTAAGAGGTAAATATGCCTCGACAAGCTTTGGCGTTTAGCAGGTTTGTGAGCACTGCATGATGGAACGAGAATGTCAATGGATGGATAAAAATCAATGAAAGTGGAAGGTTGAGAGAGAATGAGAAAGGGAATGTCCAGTTTGCAATGGTTCATCATCTATCTAAACAGCATTTAGTTGCTATTACCTGCCATGATGGAAAACAACAGCTCATATCAGCTTAAGGTCGTCAATATGGTTTGTTGCTGGTCCAAAATGGTGTACCGCCACTAATCAGAATGGTTTACAAGGTCAGGTGGTCAGCTCATCAGCCTCATCAGCTCATCATGAATGACCAATTTAGGCCGGAAAGAAGCACTTAACAAAACACTTCAACATTTCTTTGGTGTTCCGTGATAAGCGACCCTGCCAACATTGAAATTTCAAAACCTGTTCAACATAATTAAATATCAAATATGTTCTGATTGGGGCATAAGGTAAAACCAGCTTTCATCTAAATTACAACAGGCTGGTTTTATCTTGTTAGTTATTTAGAGTGACAAAAAAAAAGTTTAATTTCTATTCCATTCTTCCAAAAGCGTCCTCCAAAAATTTGCCAGTAGTGACTGAGGAGGTGGGTGTATCTGCTCAGAAGGAGATCATTATGACCACCATGAATGTTTCACTTTAACAAGCTTCTACGGCGAGTGCGTGACAAGGAGTTGGCTTAAAATTACAGACTCCCTCAGGTAAAACCCTGAGGAGCAACAAAGACTTCACCAGACAGAGAGAACGAGAGGAAGACAGTGAAAGAAGGAGGCAAGACAGCAGGTTAACAAGCATTGTAACCAAAGACAGCTCCAGTGAGGCACTAACACTGTCTTTCACTCTCTCATTCGCTCTCTCTCTCTGGAGAATGTGATCATGTCCACATGATTAATGAGGCCCATCGTTTCTCCTCTAGCTCAACAGGCGCAGGATGGTTAAGAAAAAAAAGTCCTTCACTTCTGAAAGCGTTCAGCCAAACTGTATGAAAGTATGACAGTCTCTCAAGCCGTGGGCAATTTAGACACACTTCACAGTGAGAAATCAAACACAGAACAACTCTGTCAAGGTCACTGTTCAGAAAATCTTAAATTGAATCTAAAAAATTTGGTTTAGTGAGGGTTATAAAACCACTACAGTTTCTCTAATGCCTACCAACTCAAATTTAAGAGCATCAAAACAATAAGGATGCATATGAAAAGTTTGATATTTTTTTTCAGTCATATAAGCGATGGTGACCACTTTTGGTGTTGCTACAATACATCCACGCTAATAAGTGCCAAGACCACTGTTTTATCGACCAGAGAAACAAAAGAAGCATTACAAAACCATAAATTATAAATCATAAATCAAAACAATTCAACTGGCTGTAAAAATTATTAAACAACATACTCTTGAACCATTGCAGATGTATCATTTGTGTTGTAACAAACTACTCAATGTCTATTCTGATAAATACCTCCATTGCATTTTAATATATATGTAATTATTATTTTAGATTAAGTTTCAGATGTGTTTTGTAATGTTTTTGTGAATATGTCTGACAATCCTACCTTTCAAATCAAAATCTCTTCATTAGAAGTACTTTACTAGTTCTAATGAAATAATACAAGATGACTTCCAACAGCAAAAGACAAAAAGCAAAGAATGATCCCCATGGAGAAAAGTTTTAAAACTGATAGAAGTGCAACAACCTGTAAAATGAGTTTAAACTTACCTCCCAAGAGAGAAACATCTCATTTTCGAAGCAGAACAGACAACTTCCCAAAAAGGAACTAAACACCTAAATATAAAATGTCACACTGTAGACCTTGAATAATTACTAAATCTGGAGGGACACAATAGCCTGAATACACCAAACAGCACAGACCAAAAACCTGCACCATAAACGATTAATAAACTACCAAAAAGTTAACAGCAACCATGTGGCTTCCAGTCCAAGCACCTATGTAACCCAGATACGTAACACGATCAATACTACTTGTACCTATTGCTGTCAGACTTTCTCCCATAGGACAGTCGGCTCTTCCTGTCCCGTGAGCTGGGGGCAGGCAATCGTGAGCATGAGACAACCGAGTCGAGCTGTTCACCTCGGGACATGGTGCACTGAGAGGGAGGGATGACACTTCACCCCCCATATCTTCCCCAGACCTAAAGGCACCGCAATGTCCAGCTATCCCCTCTCTCTCTCTTGCTCTCTCTCTCTCTCTCTCTCTGACCGTCACTCCAGCAGGTGTTGGCTATAGAAAGCCTGGATCTCTAAAACTGTAAATGGGAGCAACGCCTGTGGGTAAAACCAGCCAGAGTGCATTATAAAAAGCTCCCCCTCATTCCCAGGGATCTCAGACAGTGTTGTATTATGGTATTTAGGCAAGGCAAGTTTATTTATATAGCACATTTCATACACAATGGCAATTCAAAGTGCTTTACATGGAAAATATTTAGATCTTTAAAACTAAACAGATATCCAGCTGATTTGGTGTCAAAAGTGTTAAACGTGAATTTCCTTTTTTTAAGCAAAAGCAACAGCATCTTATACAATGTCCTCCTCAGTAAGTAATAAAAGTTACTGTACGTAAATCTATGTATGTCTCATTGCAGTTTTCTTTCCTGTGCTGATGTATTTCCTATTGAAACAAGAAGTTTTGGCGGGACATTTTTAGTCTTTAGTTCATATCACAGCTGGGAACCATGATGTTTTTTGCTAGAACATAGCAAGTATGGTTAAAGAGGAGGGGCATGCTTATTCTAGAGAATATTTGATTGGACAAAAAAATAAAAATGTAAGAAGGACTGCTGCATATAACATGCACTTTCTTCTGACTGGTTTATGAAGGGAATGTCTTATGCAGCAATTTTAGGTATGAACAGAAAAATTATTTAGCACCGGCAACTTGGACAGTGTATAGAATATCATTTTAACTATTAATTCCCCTTTGGAAAAAAGCATCACAAATGGATTTAAATATAATGGCCCAGTTTCACAGAAAGGGCTTAGTCTAAGCCAGGATTAGGCCTTAGTTCAGTTAGGGCATTTAAGTAGCTTTTATAAATGTGCCTTATAAAAAAACCTTACTGGTGTGCATCTTGAGACAAAACAGTGGCATATTTTAAGATGTGCCAGTGCAAGTTGCTTTCAGTTCAAACATGCATTTTAGTCTGGAATAGGCTTAAGCCTTGTCTGTGAAACCAGGGGAATGAGTTTATTCATTGAGTATATGATACGCTTCTGCCAGTAAGCCAAAATGCTTTACGAAACCCCAGGAGTCTGGTTAAGTGTTTCTGTGCTGTTGGCCACAGACCAGAGTTGATGAATCGCCTAGACCCCTGTGACTGATACAACACACACACTTACACAAAGCTAATCAGCCAGACACCCATTTTAACACCTGTAACCTGAAGCCAGTAAACGTTTGAAGAAACATTTCCTAAACGCAATACAATAGCTTCCTTTTCACCCGACTGTCTGGACAGAACTGTGATACTTATCTGAGGAGGCTGCATTTACAACATCCTCGAGGAGTGCGGCCAATCTACAGGCCTCCTGGCTCAATTCTGCTCACTGATGTCATTTGTTGTGTGTGGAATGCAAAAGCTGTGTGTGTTTCAGGCTGGCAGTCCAAGGCCCTCTGAACACCTGTCACTGTTGGATCTGAGTTGAGAGAGATCCCACGGGCCCTGCACAAGAATGAGGGGCAGCTGTTGTCTTTCTCTCACTCTTTTCCTCTCTCTCTCCCTCTTCTTTTTGCACTTGTGAATGCTGACAGCACAGAGAACTCAGCACTACAAAACGCACACTCGTGCTTTCTTGCCTGTCCCACACACACACACACACACACACAAATGCATTCTTGGCCAGGTAACGTGAGCTAGGCTGTGTAACGCCACTCATGTGCGGCATCTCCTCTCTGTAGCTGCTGTTAAGATTACTCATCTATTTACATCACAGTCATGGCCCTCCTTTTTTTTACCCACACACACGCACACACGCACACACACACACACACGCACACACGCACACAGTTGTGTTTCCATGTTTTATGGGGACATTCCATAGGCGTAATGGTTTTTATACTGTACAAACCGTATTTTCTATCCCCCTACACTGCCCCTGTCCCCACAAGGACAAGTATTTTGGATATTGCCATCTTTGTGGGGACATTTTGTCCCCATACTGTAGGGATTACCAGTCCCCACACACACACACATGTTAGGTTTTTGTGAATTGTGGGGAATTTCCATAGGCGTAATGCATTTTATACTGTACAAACTGTACATGCTATCCCCCTACACTGCCCCTGCCCCTAAACCATCACAGGAGACATGCTGCATTGTTACATAAAAAAAAAAAACATAATTTAGTATGTTTATTAATCCATTTACATTGTGGGGATTGTGGGATTTCAGGTTTATATTACATCGTTGGGACATTTGGTCCCCACAATGTAATATAAACAAGTACACACACATACACACATCACACACACACACACACACACACATACACACATCACACACACGTACACATGTCTAGTTCGCTATGTTTGTGGGGACTCGCCACGAGTGTACATCCAGGTTGAGGTCCCCACCAGAATAGAAACACACACACACACACACACACACACACACATCACACACACACACACACACACACACACACACACACACACACACACATGTTGTGTTTCCATGTTTTATGGGGACATGCCATAGGCGTTATGCATTTTATACTGTACAAACTGTATTTTCTATCCCCTACACTGCCCCTGCCCCTAAACCTACCCATCACAGGAGACATGCTGCATTTTTACATTTTCAAAAACATCACTTAGTGTGATTTATAAGATGTTTTCCTCATGGGGACCAAAAATGTCCCCACAAGGACAAGGATTTTGGATATTGCCATCTTTGTGGGGACATTTTGTCCCCATACCGTAGGGATTACCAGTCCACATCACACACACACACACACACACACACACACACACACACACACACACACACACACACACACACACACACACACACACACACACACACACACACACACACACACACACACACACACTGCCTAATATTGTGTTGGTCCCCCTTTTGCTGCCAAAACAGGCCTGAGCCCTCGAGATATGGACTCCACTAGACCCCTGAAGGTGTGCTGTGGTATCCTTTAAGTCCTTTAAGTTGCGAGGTGGGGCCTCCATGGATCGGACTTGCCTTCTTCCCATAGTGCATCCTGATGCCATGTGTTCCCAGGTAAGTGACGCTTACGCACCCGCCCATCCACATGATGTAAAACAAAACGTAAATCATCAGACCAGGCCACCTTCTTCCATTGCTCCGTGGTCCAGTTCTGATTGGCACGTGGTCCAGCCACTGTTGGCACATTCAGCCATAGACAGGGGTCAGCATGGACACCTGGACTGGTCTGCGGATATGCAGCCCCATAGGCAACAAATTGCGATGCTCTATGTGTTCTGACACCTTTCTACCAGAACCAGCATTACCTTCTTGAGCAATTTGAGCTACAGAAGCTCGTCTGTTTGATCGGACCACACGGGCCAGCCTTCTCTCCCCACATGCATCAATGAGCCTTGGCCGCCCATTACCCTGTCGCCGGTTCACCACTGTTCCTTCCTTGGATAACTTTTGATAGATACTGACCACTGCAGACCGGGAACACCCCACAAGAGCTGCAGTTTTGGAGATGCTCTGACCCAGTCGTCTTGCCATCACAATTTGGCCCTTGTCAAACTTGCTAAAATCCTTACGCTTGCCCATTTTTCCTGCTTCTAACATATCAACTTTCAGGACAAAATGTTCACTTGCTGCCTAATATATCCCACCCACTAACAGGTGCCATGATGAAGAGATAATCAGTGTTATTCACTTCACCTGTCAGTGGACTTAATGGTATGCATTATATTATATTATATTATATTAATGTACCTATTATTAAAATAATAATAAAAATAATAAATGTGATATTTATAAAAAAAAAAATTTTCAGAAGGACTAGCAATCTAACACATTGTTTGCTTCCATATTTTATTTTTGTAAAAAACAATGAGCTGTTTTTGTAATTATTTTGTACCTTTACGTTTTTTATTCAATTGACAAAACAGAAAATTCTTTCCAAAACATCTCCAGAATAAGCTTCGGAAAACATGGGTTGTGAAATTTTACATTGCCGTAAGATGTTAAGACAGTACAATACAAGTCTTATAAGGTCTATGAACATAGAATTCAACTAAAGCAAATATAATTTATTTAGCCATATAATTCATGACTAAAGGTGCAAAACACAAATAGAGCAGGAACTATGGAGTCAATATAATGCCACATAGTTTTGCAAAAGAATAAAGTATTGCAAAAGGAAAAAAAGTTTTGCAAACAAAAATAAAGAATTGCACAAAAAAATAAGTATTGAGAGAAAAAAAAAAGTTTTGCAAACAAAAATAAAATATTGCACAAGAAAAATAAAGTATTGAGAGAGAAAAAAAATGTTTTGCAAACAAAAATAAAGTATTGCAAAAAAAAAAGAAGTATTGAGAGAAAAAAAAAAGTTTTGCAAAAGGAAAATAAAGTTGTTTCATTTGCAACGCAACTTTTATTCTGCGCAGCGTTTTAGTGTGCTTGCGATACCGTTTCCCCTGTGCGCTTCATTTTTCTGTGCGTGTCTTTGTGGCACTGTTTTGACATGGGGGGTGGAGTCAAGAAACTGGGAGTGTTCAGCTGACATGGTCACGCCTCCCTCCGTGTGACATCATCTCCTCGAGACGCAGATCAGCACAGATGAAGGCACCATGGCTGAGCTCATGCGGGTGGATCGTTTCCTTAAGTTGTACTCACACTATCATTTGATTTATTGTGATTCTGCCCTTAAAAATTTAAATTCATGTTAATTATGTTCTCTCAATTCTATTTATTTATTTATTTTCTTTGTCCTTTCTAACTAATGTATTAGTTATACGGTGTTTGAGCCTGTAATCTCTATCCACTCTTGTAAAATGTATTTTTGCCTTTGTTGTTTATATAATTTTGTACTCAATAAAAATAAAAAATAAAAAGTTGTACTCACACTTTTACTAGAATTAAAACGGGCATGGTTTTGTTTTGTTATGAATAAATGTGTATTAAAAGCGTTTGCTTAAGTTAGAATTGGTGTTTATTATTAGCTGTGGACTACTGGCTGATGCAAACTGTGAAAATAGCCAGCTTCTGCTGTTTATTTCTCTAAGTGTGCACACTTTTATAGCATTTAAATGGTTGGTTTTGTTAATTAAATATGTTTTAGAAGCGCTTAAGTTAAAGTAGTTAGAGATCAGTTAATGTGGTGTTTAGTGTTTAGTTTAGAACTGTCTGCAAAAGCCATAGCTGTTCATTTCACTCGAATGCGTGCACATCTTTATAGCTAATTGAT
Source organism: Gobiocypris rarus (assembly GCA_023029165.1). Lineage (NCBI taxonomy): Eukaryota > Metazoa > Chordata > Actinopteri > Cypriniformes > Gobionidae > Gobiocypris > Gobiocypris rarus. Next base: position 16,281,643 of record CM040923.1, read on the forward strand.
CACTACAGAACACCCGTAGCAACGTAAACATGTTTGTTCTCATTGATAGTTAATTGAAGCTTATACTGTATTAGGTTTTCAGGTCAGTACTATGTTCATAAAACATCTATTTGAATGTCCGCTGCGATATCTAAACGGTTATTTAAACCGTTATGGGGGTTCCCCGTGCCTGACGGCGCTAGTCCAAGCATTTGTAATTTGCGTCTTGTTCTGCATTCACAAATTCAATATTAAAGTCTCTATTGAGTGACTCACTCATTAAAACAGTCTTTGCTGCCATCTAATGGAGTAACGGTCAGGTAGCCTACTATATTTTCTCCAGTGGAAGAAACAATTCAAGCATGAGTCTTAGATATTTTTAATGATAAAGTCTGTCAAGTTAATTACATTCTATTTACAACTTAAAACTAGCAGTAATTTTGACGTTAACAGGTTAAGCAAATGCTGCTAATACACATTTAGTTAACAAAATAAAACTATAAACATTTAAATGCTATAAAAGTGTGCACACTTAGAGAAATAAACAGCAGAAGCTGGCTATTTTCACAGTTTGAATCAGCCAGTAGTCCACAGCTAATAATAAACACCAATTCTAACTTAAGCAAACGCTTTTAATACACATTTATTCATAACAAAACAAAACCATGCCCGTTTTAATTCTAGTAAAAGTGTGAGTACAACTTTTTATTTTTTATTTTTATTGAGTACAAAATTATATAAACAACAAAGGCAAAAATACATTTTACAAGAGTGGATAGAGATTACAGGCTCAAACACCGTATAACTAATACATTAGTTAGAAAGGACAAAGAAAATAAATAAATAAATAGAATTGAGAGAACATAATTAACATGAATTTAAATTTTTAAGGGCAGAATCACAATAAATCAAATGATAGTGTGAGTACAACTTAAGGAAACGATCCACCCGCATGAGCTCAGCCATGGTGCCTTCATCTGTGCTGATCTGCGTCTCGAGGAGATGATGTCACACGGAGGGAGGCGTGACCATGTCAGCTGAACACGCCCCAGTTTCTTGACTCCACCCCCCATGTCAAAACAGTGCCACAAAGACACGCACAGAAAAATGAAGCGCACAGGGGAAACGGTATCGCAAGCACACTAAACGCTGCGCAGAATAAAAGTTTGCGTTGCAAATGAAACAACTTTATTTTCCTTTTGCAAAACTTTTTTTCTCTCAATACTTTTTTTTTTGCAATACTTTATTTTTGTTTGCAAAACAGTTTTTTTCTCTCTCAATACTTTATTTTTCTTGTGCAATATTTTATTTTTGTTTGCAAAACTTTTTCTCTCAATACTTATTTTTTGTGCAATTCTTTATTTTTGTTTGCAAAACTTTTTTTCCTTTTGCAATACTTTATTCTTTTGCAAAACTATGTGGCATTATATTGACTCCATAAGGAACAGCAACAGGTATCATAAGACGTGTCCTACCTGGACTGCATGTCTTGTGTTTTGTGCTGGCTCGCTGGCGCCGCCCCTGTGGTCTGATGCGTGACGTGCTGTTGAAGCTCCACTAACGACTGCAGGTACTGCTGCTGGTGCTGCTGTTGCTGCTTGTAGCGGGACAGGATGAAGAACAAACCCAGGATGCTCTTCAGATTCCCATTACACACCTCTGAAGATCAAACACACCAGATTTAGAAAGTACCACAGGAAGAGCTCTTTAATCCTGCGAACGAGTGCATTACATTGATATGCCAAACCTTAAATGCATCATGTTTAGTACAGGATCAAGTCAGAAGAAACGGCCGTTGAGTCACATGGTAGCTAGCCGTATTATAAGGAAGTTCAAGTTGTGTATACAATAATTTGAAAATACGGGGGAGTTCAGTTCTGTTCTCTGAATGAGGAAGTTATACACAGTATGACAATATGCAACTGTCTGGAGGATCCAAGTTTAGCATTGTCATTTGACTGTCTGGAGTCTTGTGCGTCATAAAATAGATGTTAACATTTGTAAACAGTCGCTGTAACGGTTGGACTTTTAATTGAGACCTTTTTAAAGGAGATGCTGATTCAATAAGCAAAACTTTGAAGTGCTGGATGGAGTTTAGAAGCACTAACGCTATTATCCTATGCACGTGAGCGCTGTGAGGTGTGCTACGGGGAATGCTTTTCAAACTTTTTCGAAAATTGAGGTTGTGAGTTTGAATAAGTGCCAACATGGCGTTGCTCTGATCACAAAGATTTGAAGATGAAGGCAAAGGCATCGATTGTCTGCGCTCTGCCTGCCAGCGACGCTTTACTCGCTTGTGCCCATTTATGCAATGGCCTTCATTCATAGACACACACCGCTAATGGCTGATGCTGAAAGCGACTGAAGGATGGCAGTGCTGAGGCAGCGCTAAAGAGAAGAATCTGGTTTATTTCTGACAGCCCGCCTGTTTGTTCTGCCCGTCAGCGATGTTTGGGGTTATTAATCTCCCCCCGGTTCAATTTGGGACCATGCAGAGCTGTAATTTGTATTCAACATAATAAAGCACTCAGATGATATGTTTCCACTGAACATACTTTCTGGGTCAGGCGACAGAAATTTGGCACTATTTGGTGTCGTTGCACTTCAGGTCAATGCGGAAAATGAAAGGCGCAAAAACTGTTTCCAGCATGCTAATTTGTAAATACATTTTGTATGTTTGTATTGATGGAGGGAATTTGTCATTTTCTTCACAGCTGCTTTGTGCAACAGCATATGGAGAGCATTTAGATTTTGGCAAAGGCTTTAGCTAGGGGGCTACATTGATTCACATTAACTCCTTACTTACTATGTTGGCAAGTGGGGCATAAACGACATACCCAAAATAAAAAGGTTGCTGCTCATTCTGAATAGACACATAACTAAACTAATATTAGAAAGCCAACACTTAAGAGTTTACAGTTCAAGAATTACTCAGACTGTTATTAATATGGAGATATATAAGAACTATGAATTTGACTAAACATTTTGTAAGACCATGTCATGCGAGTTTTTAGAGAAGGCTGATAAGATGCTAATAAAATATTTGACTGCCCTGTAAACACCTACTTGCAGTCTTTTGTCTAATATCTGGCGAGGAGAACTGCTCAATTCATGTTTCTTTTGTTCTCACTCGACAAACCTTTCACACTTCTGCCGGCATGAGACTTAATCTTCATTTTTCTTTTGTTTGAATTCAGCCATTATTAGCCTTTATACAGGCATTACATGGATTGCCCATCTCACCACTTTCAATCCACCTATTATCTGAAGTCTTTCTATAAAACAAAAAAAAAAAGAAGCATATTCTTGGGAACTTATGTGAATTATTTTAACAAATTAATTTATGGAATAGAATATAGCTCCTGGTGCGACAGGTGCATCAGAGCTACAATTAGCATCAAGCATAACACAATTTAAAAGATTAATATTAATCAACAATTTAATAAATGTTTAATTATTATTAATTAAAACTTATTAATAATGTTCATTTATTAAACGTATTAATAAATATAAATTTCCCCCAGAAAGTTGGGGTTCATATTAAGCAAGCAATACAGTAATTTTTAAACAATAGTTGAGTTAAATAAAACTGCCCAGCAGGTTGAGCAAACATTTAACCCAACAGCTGGGTTAAAACAACCCATTCACTGGGGTAAAGAACACAGTTGCCTATTTTTTTTTTCATTTTCAACCCAACTTGGGTTGTTTGAGTGTAGCATTTATAATGTAAACATCCATTATTGATATGAAAATCACACCAATCGCATGAGAATCACACACAAACCACATACTATCGTAAACGTGTGTTTATTAGCTTCTTGTTTCACGTGTAAAAATATTTCTTTGGGTTTGTTTTTCATGGAGCTCAGAATGAGGAAGTAGCATCATCAAGAAGAGCAGGAATTATGCAATCAGTTAAGATGATTGACAGCTCTGGGTTGAATGAACGCTCGATGAGTTATAACTGACATAAACCATGAACAGGAGAGACAGAGCGCGATCTGAGCACTCTTTCAGCTCGTCAGGTTGCATAATCTATGGGAAATGAATAGAACTGATATTCTGTATGATTAAATATTTTGCAAACATGCGAGAATAAATCAATATTTCTCCAAATATGCTCTTTTTTGGACTAAGAGCCCTAACGGACGCTGTCTAGTGCATCTATGTGAACACAAATAAACCGGAGCAGATGTGAGGGAATATGAATTTGTGTAATTATTCTGTTCAAAATATAAAACAATTACAGATTATTTTTCACTCCTGACATAAATTAGGAGATGAATGTCACTGCAACCTAGTTTTATTACAAACAGTGGTCAAATATCGAAGTTGGAGTCTTAAATCTTTCTAATGATACTCAGTTTATCCAGATCCAGTAAGAGTGTGATGTTTTGACATGCAGTGAATGCTGAACAACAATAATCTGCAGGTTTTTTTTTTTTTTTATGCAAAGGGGTGAAGCCATTAAAACTCTGTACGATTTCCACGAACACCAGTGAATTGAGCATCACTTATAAAATGTCACCATAAATATTCCACTATAAAAAACAACATAGTTAATGGTATTGGCAATACTATAAAATCATAATAAATGATACATCTACTTCAAAGAAGGTTAGTTTTTCCATGCCAGTACTGGCTAAAACCATGTAAACAAACACCGGTGAGCTAGGATTTACATCGGAAACTTGAAGTAAAAGTTGTATGCAAATAAACACACTTAAAGCAGAAGTTTAAATGTGGAGTCATCAGGCCTTCCTGTCACTAGCCACACAAGGTCAAAGCCGTATCTGTTCAGATGGGTTCATTAAGGGAAGTGAGGACAGGGAAGTGTGAATACATTATCTATTTACAGTGATGTGACCTTGACCACTTCCTCTATATACAGTAGTGTTCCCTAGCCAAATTGCGAGTAAATATGTAATACTTTGTGAAAAATTACTGGATAAGTATTATAATATTTATATTTATAATTAATAATAATTATTATAATTAATAATAATTATAATTTAATTAATTAGTTACATTTATATATTGTTTTTCTAGACACTCAAAGCGCTTTACATGAAAGGGGGGAATCTCCTCAACCACCACTGATGTGCAGCAGCCACCTGGATGATGTGACGGCAGCCATATTGCGCCAGAACGCCCACCACACACCAGCTGATTGGTGGAGAGAAGACGGAGTGATAAAGCCAATCAGTATATGGGGAGGAGTAGGAGGCCATGGTGGATAGAGGCCAATGGTCAAATTTGGCCAGGAAGCTGGTGTTACACCCATACTCTTTTTCCGAAGGACATCCTGGGATTTTATAATGACCACAGAGAGTCAGGACCTCGGATTAACGTCTCATCCGAAGGATGTTTGGATGCATAAACACTACTATTCAAAAGTGCGGATGAAAATTAGCCTTTGGCTAAATCCGGTACAATGCATAAAATAAAAACATTTATGTTAAAAATTTATATTTAAATGTTTTTTTAAAAGTCACTTATTACCAAGGCTGGATTTATTTTATGAAAAATACAATAAAAACCGAAAACCGAAAATCTGAATGAGTCTGCACTGTCACATGATCTTTCAGAAAACATTCTGATTTGGTTCTCAAGAAAAATTATTTGTATTATTCATGTTATTATCAATATTGAAAACAGTTATGTATTTTCATCATTTTTGGAGTTTAACAGGCCTCTATTTCTGTTTTTCACAGAAGAAAGAAAGTCATTACAGGTTTGCAACGACATGAGGGTGAATAAATTATTAGAATTTTCCTTTTTAAGTGAACTATCCCTTTAGTCCAGCTAAGATTAGGAAAAGTGATTTCTATGAAAACAGGCTTCCTGTATTTTACATATTAATGAGTGTCTTTCAATTTGAAAACTTCAGGAGGTCATGCTTGATCTCTTTTGTATGACTTGTGAGGATTTTTATTTGAGCAAAAGGATTAAACAGCTCAGAGGAAGCGCCTCTTCAGTTACGCTGAGTTAGCATGGAGTGTCTTTATACACGTGTGTGTTTCTTGTCATGATGGGTTTCATGGTCAGGTCACCGGTGAAGGTGCCCCCTTTGACCCTATGAGAAGTCTTTAGGACTAACTTGCTCTTTAACAAACTGCACCTTTTCACCAGTTCCTCACAGCCAATGAGATCAAAGCTCACTCTGCACCGAGGTCACGGAGTGCCATGCACTTAAAAAAGCACTTAAAACCAGAATCCCGCTGTGCGTTCTGATACCCTACACACCGTGAACAGAGAGTCATGGCCACTGCAGCAGGGAAAGGGATATTGAGAGCTTGCACCTATCATTATTGGACTGTTCTGGGGAAAGAGGGCTAGGATAACACTCAGCAGGGGTCGAGAGGAAACTTTCCCAGAGGACATTTTATTGCAGAGGATGCGCTTTCATAGCGAAGGAGGGTTAGGTTTCATTTAAATATCAACTTTGTCTCAGATGTTTCTCTTAAAATTCCTTAAGGAAACAGAAATAGAAAGAAATGTGACAACTGTACACAATTAAGAGTCATTCTATGAATTTAATTCGTAAAGGTGATTTGTTTTAGAGTACATTAAACTATGTCTGTCAGACAAAGAATGACATTAAGTGCTATTAAATGCATTAGTTATTATTAGTATTATTTTTTAAATACTTGTGATTTATATATTTAAGCTTGCAAAATGGAATGACTTGCAGTATAGTGCTATTAAACTAAATAGCCTAACTGAATGCATTTTATTTAATAAAATGGGGATATTTCAGGAGCAGTGAAATTTAATCCGTTCTGAATTTAATCTTGTTGTCTAGGAGAAATAATTTAATACATTCAAAAATAAATAAAGTCAACATTGACAGAAAAGAGAAATCCTATAGGCTATGTGTGGCTTAGATGTGTGGTTTAGACATTATTACATTTATTTTCCTTGGAAAACTCCTACATACTCATACATCAAACACAAAAAAACAACTTATTTTATAAAGGTCTCGAGTCGGCATGCCTCATAAAATACTAAACACAAGCGTATGCAAGCCTTCAAAATCCAAACTCTGAAACCTCAGCTAATTTAATTAAGACAACTACTCACAGCTTTAGGAAAGATGCTCAGCACACACACACATACACACACACACATGTTGTGTTTCCATGTTTCATGGGGACATTCCATAGGCGTAATGCATTTTATACTGTACAAACCGTATTTTCTATCCCCCTACACTGCCCCTGCCCCTAAACGAGCAGCCGAGTCTGTAGCCATTTTCAAAAAACATCTCAAGACACTTCTTTTCCAGCAGCACTTGACCAATAAAGAATAGCACTTATCACTCTATTCGTTACTGTTTGTTATTTAAAAAAAAAAAAAAAAACTGTCCTGTGTTTCGTGAGACTTGTTACAGCGCTTGCATATTGTTGCCCTTGACTAGTGTTGGTTGCTTCTATTACTCTCATTTGTAAGTCGCTTTGGATAAAAGCGTCTGCTAAATGACTAAATGTAAATGTAAATGTAAACCTACCCATCACAGGAGACATGCTGCATTTTTACATTTTCCAAAAATATAACTTAGTGTGATTTATAAGATGTTTTCCTCATGGGGACCAAAAATGTCACACACACACACACACACACACACACACACACACACACACACACACACACACACACACACACACACACACACACACACACACACACACACACACACACACATGTTGTGTTTCCATGTTTCATGGGGACATTCCATAGGCGTAATGCATTTTATACTGTACAAACCGTATTTTCTATCCCCTACACTGCCCCTGCCCCTAAACCTACCCATCACAGGAGACATGCTGCATTTTTACATTTTCAAAAACATCACTTAGTGTGATTTATAAGATGTTTTCCTCATGGGGTCCAAAAATGTCCCCACAAGGACAAGGATTTTGGATATTGCCATCTTTGTGGGGACATTTTGTCCCCATACCGTAGGGGATTACCAGTCCACACACACACACACACACACACACACACACACACACACACACACACACACACACACACACACACACACACACACACACACACACACACACACACACACACACACACACACACACACACACACACACACACACGACTTGTTTACTATCTTTGTGGGGACTCTCCATAGACGTAATGGTTTTTATACTGATACAAACTATATTTTCTATCCCCCTACACTGCCCCTGCCCCTAAACCTACCCATCACAGGAGACATGCTGCATTTTTACATTCTCAAAAAAACTCATTCTGTATGATTTATAAGCCTTTTGAAAAGTGGCTGGTCCCCACAATGTAGGTGATCTCAGGTTTTACTATCCTTATGGGGACATTTGGTCCCAACAATGTAATATAAACAAGGACACACACTCACTCACTCACCACTCCACTCACTCACCACTCACCACCACCACTCACTCACACACTCACACAACGCGCGCACACACACACACTCACTCACTCACCACTCACCACCACCACCACACAATCGCACACACACACTCACTCACTCACTCACTCACTCACCACTCACCACCACTCACTCACCACTCACCACTCACCACCACTCACCACTCACCACCACTCACCTCTCACCACCACTCACCACCACCACTCACCACCACCCACCACCACTCACCACCTCACTCACCACCACCACCACCACCACTCACTCACACTCTCACTCACCACTCACCACCACTCACCACCCACTCACCTCACCACCACTCCACCACCTCACCACTCACCACTCTCACTCACCACCACCACCACTCACCACCACTCACCACCACCACCACTCACCACTCACTCACTCACTCTCACTCACCTCACTCACTCACTCACCACTCACTCACCACTCACCACCACCACCACCACTCACCACTCACTCACCACCTCACCACCACTCACCACTCACCACCCACTCACTCACACAATCGCACGCGCACACACACACTCACTCACCACCACCACTCACCACAATCGCACACACACTCACCACTCACTCACTCACCCACCACTCACCACCACCACCACTCACCCACTCACCCACCTCACCCACCACCCACTCACCCACCCACTCACACACACACCCGCACGCACGCGCACACACACACACACACACACACACACACACACACACACACACACACACACTCACTCACCACTCACTCACACACTCGCACACACACACACACACACACACACACTCACTCACTCACTCACTCACACACTCGCACACACACACACACACACACACACACACACACACACACACACACACACACTCACTCACTCACTCACTCACTCACTCCACTCACTCACTCACTCACTCACTCCACTCACTCACTCACTCACACACCCGCACGCACGCGCACACACACACACACACACACACACACACACTCACTCACTCACTCACTCACTCACTCACTCACTCACTCACACGCCGCACGCACGCACACTCAAACACACACACACACACACACACACACACACACACACACACACACACACACTCACTCACTCACTCACTCACTCACTCACTCACACGCTCGCACGCACGCGCACTCAAACACACACACACACACACACACACACACACACGCACACGCACACGCACACACACACACACACACCAAAAGTAGGGGAAGAGTGTGTGATGAAAGCTTTGAGAAACCAAATACATTGTATATTTATGGACCCTGTGCACTCATGGGGCTGAATTTAGCGGGACAGTGAATACGGTATCCAAGCTGCTTTAGGTGAATGATATCATTCCACACAGCATTTAGTACACTTGACCTCCTACTTATGCTGAAAAAGAAAATCAAGGATCTTTGTGGTTCGTCAGTGCAGCCGTTCTAAGAAAACCTAATGATCTAAAAAATATATAATTAAAATATCAACTACTCTACCAAACACTCAAACACTCTACCACCAATGTAGCTATAACAATGAAGTGATACTTAACTGTGTATGTACAGAACAAAATGAAATGCTAAAAATAATGATTATTCAACCTCGCCACTATGTCAGGGTGTTGCTATGTGGTTGCTAGGATGTTTTTTTTAGGGTGTTGTGGTTGCTGTTGGTTATTTTGGTGTTCCTAATTGGTTATTCAGTTCAATTAAAAAGAGTTCATCCCTCAAGTCTCTATGACAATAGAGGAAGATTGTTCGGTTATCCATATTCTTCTAAATATATATTTTTTTTGTGTTCAGCAGAAGAAAGAAATTCATCCAGGTTTGGAACAACTTGAGGGTGAGTAAATGATGACAGAATTGTCATATTTGGGTGAACAATCCATTTAATGTTGGTGGTTATTAAAAGCAATTACTTCTATATATATATGCAGTAATGTAGCAATAATACTGATGTAAACACAATCATAAAAATAGCAGACCTATATGTGTATATAAAGACATTTAAAAAGTTGCTATAAAGTTTCTTACCTTCAGCAGAAAGCCCTTGAACACTGACTCCTCTGGCCCCTAAGAAATTCAGACAAGCCTCCACATTCTCAATCTGAAAGACAAAAACAAAGAGATCAGCCATAGAGCAAACTCACCAGCACATGGTCATAGAATCGAGGATGTGGACGGTTTATGTGAGTGACCAGTGATGTCAGAGAGGCGGCTATTGAACCTCACATTCCTATCAGTATTCAGAGTTCGACAAAGCCTTTGACTGTGACGGTTACATCTGAAGGTCGCCTTCAGTAAAGGCGTATTTCAGCGCGTATGACAGCTCAACTGGTGTCTGTGTGGCTGACGCGTGCATGTGGATGTTGTGCGGGGACACGTCCACGGACTTATCCCCACAAAGGCTCTATTGTCGGGAGTCAGACAGTGTCATGACCCCTGGCTAACCTTTGTGGGTCGGACCCGAAGTGTGACACTGGGACGGCAGTGTGTCACACCTACACACACGCTGACAGACAGACCAGGCACGACGTTGCAGGCTGTAAAAATACAGCACTTGACTGAAAGTGTGGTATTATCATGGTGCCGCCACTCATGGGCACACGAAGAGACTTTGGCCACGTGATACGCATGGCTCACATATTATGCACTAGTATAGGGCAGAATGCTGGAGAAGTCATACAGAAGGGTCAGATGGGGTCTGGTCAATGGGTCAGACCGCACTATATTATTATGTGACAAGCGCAATACTATGTGGAATGCATTGTGCTGTGTCCTGGACTTTTGTGACTGAAGCGAAGACAGTTGACTCAGCTCATATAGTGCATGAGACCCTGAGGGATTGCCCCTGTACACAGTCATTAATACGCCCTATAATACACAGTCTCACAAGGAAATGTCACTCTAGTGACGAATTCCACTATTATTAATGCTGTTTTAAAGGGGATTGTAAAGGGGATTTTGTAAAGAAGCCTCAGTTTTTACTTTAGATGATTGTGTAATTGGTCAATCACAGCATTCTATTGGTAGATTTATTGTGTGTGTGTGTGTGTGTGTAGTATAATGACCCCTATAATGTTGTCTCAGTCACCTAATTACCTGTGCTAGTTTAATGTCACTCATAATTTTGCACATTTTTTTATTTTTATTTGTCAAGTAGCCATGTAACAAGTTGGATAATGTACAGCCAGTCCTTATCTAAAAAAAAAAAACGTTTAGAGTGATTCTTTTGAAACACGGTTGAATATTCTAAGAAGACTCAACTGGCGGTGTATAGCTACAGTTCATACAGGCACTATAAACTGGAATTATTTACTAAAATGCTGCAGTTCTGTTGCGAAGACCGAATGGAACATCATTTTATGTCATTCTCACAGCTGTCCCAGTGTAGCAGAGATTTACAGTCTTCCACACATCTCAATCCATCCATCCTCTGACCTCAGTGCCCCACGGCATCCAGCATGGAGCCAGAAAGATCCACACAGATCACATAGATATTAACTCCCACACACACTCGCAAACACACAGAATGACGAATGAATGAGCAATTGTTAATGTGATCCGTATCGACAGCATCTTGTTTCTTCTTACATCTGTCCCAATGGCAAGTATCCTGTTTTTCATATGACACACATCCCACACACAGACGCACAAGCAAGGAGCCTAATGCGCTTTTAACATTTGATTATCTTCTCTCATAAACCTCTTCTAATGGCAACACAGTGCAAAACATGTGTGGTGCACCAGAGATGGGCTGTTATTCATTGCAGTCTCATTAAGACTACGGCACCCGCGCACATGGGCAACCGACAGCAAGTCCTGACCAAAAACTGATTCAGACATTCTCAACGAAGATGAAACGTATTTAACACTAATGCGGTCAAATGCTAAACGCTAGCCTGGCATTTCAACCGCATCATTTAACGCTTTTCTGGAGTGTTTACGATATATGATAGCTCATAATGTCTCAGCGATGGACTGAACATTTGTTTCCCTCACCAAAAGCGTGAGCGGATGCTGTTGATTGACAGATGTGTGCGAACAGACATAAGGATGGGGTTTACGCTCTAAAAGCGAGAAAATCGTCAAGTTTGGTGTCTGTTACGGATATAATCCCATAAGTAAGGCTGGAAATTCCATCCTCCTTTTAATAGCGGTCCCATCAACCCATCCCTCTGTTTATTTTTAGTCTGTCTTTTGGCCTACAGCGATGTACACAAACATAAACCGTGATTCTATACGCTAATGCCGAGCAGAGCTCTAGCCAGCTTTAGATGCCGTACCGCCGCTTGCCTAGCGGTTTTTCAAACCATGTGGGATTTTAACAACTCTCCGGGAAAGTCAGATCATCTGTTTTTCCGACATAAACTGACATTTTCCAGCACCAGATATGTCATTAAACACAATTAGGGAGGAGAATGTTTTGATGAGGTATATTTTCACAAAATAATATCGAGAAATTTATAAGCAAGCACTTTTCAGGGCTGACACGGATGCAAACGGGATGGAAAATTACCATGAGTCGGCTAACATCCCTAGCTCAAAATGACAACGGTGAGCTGTTTAAGTTTACAGTCTCTGCAACCATCATAAATCTGATCATGTTTAATCTATACAACACACTTATCAGAGAGAGGCTATAATGCATAGTAAATGTTTGCACACGGGTCCGGCTGTGTGGATCCAGATGCTGAGGGGCCCAGCTAGCTGCGCAGGGATCGACTCCAAGCATATCAGATAACTGTAGGGTGAGCACTGGCTTTGGAAAGTGTTGCTGCTTTAACACTACCATGAAATACAAATGGTCTTTAGCCTCAATTATATGGTTTTCACTTAAAAACCACTCACAGCAAAGAGAACAGATAAATGCTGTTTTCTCAGGCACTTTTGGTTTTTCAGAGAGACAGCTGCAGTCGTTTTGTACCATTTAATATCCTCTGATCATAGTGACCACATGCACATGAATGTGATGAGCTGTCCATAAGTACGATGAAAAAAAAGAGAAAAAAAAGCCTGTGCAATAGAATACAATGGGGCTCATTGTCAAACAGTTTAAAGTTAAAATTAATTTTAATTTAATTAATTACACACACACAAACACACGCACACACACACACACACATGTTGTGTTTCCATGTTTTATGGGGACATTCCATAGGCGTAATGCATTTTATACTGTACAAACCGTATTTTCTATCCCCCTACACTGCCCCTGCCCCTAAACCTACCCATCACAGGAGACATGCTGCATTTTTACTTTTTCAAAAACATCACTTAGTATGATTTATAAGATGTTTTCCTCATGGGGACCAAAAAATGTCCCCACAAGGACAAAAATTTGGATATTGCCATCTTTGTGAGGACATTTTGTCCCCATCTGATGAGATTACCAGTCCACACACACACACACACACACACACACACACACACACACACACACACACACACACACACACACACACACACACACACACACACACACACACTGAACAGTATTCTTAGTATTTTTTTTAACAAATTTGCATTTGGGGCTTAAAAATTACACTTAAAAAATAACACTTTCTATGAAGCACATGCTTATAATGAATTATAGCCCCATTTATATTTATTTAAAAGTATTAATATTCCATAAATATATTTATAAAAACACATACTGCGTTATGAGAACAGCGTTTATAGTTACATTTATATAATTTTTTATGATTACTTATGTCATGCATTAGCTTTTTCAATGTGCATGCTCATAATCCATTTTACACTGATTTATAAATTATCAAATATAAACTAGTTCCAGAGACACTTGTTTGCTGAACCAATTAGTTATCAATTATATTTTTAATGGCTAATGTTTGCAATGCATTTGAGGTCATGAATGGTCATTTTGATTGGTTAAAATCTACATCTCCTCAGCCATATGCATAGTATTGCTGTTTGGAATTATACTTTTAAAAAATGACTAAAAGTCAGACTAAAAGACTAAATTGTAACTATAACTGTTCTTGCCAACTAGTCTCCCTTAATATGATTAGTTATTTTGATTAACAAATTATGCTACAGAATTGCCATTAGGCCTGTGCATAATTGAAATTACAAACCAAGTGAAAACTATTTTGTGCTATTTTTTCTCACTTTGCTCTTCAGGGCTAATGAAATACTTTTATTAATTGTTTTAATTCACAGATGCACCAAATAAGTCATGTCTGCACTAATAGTGTTAAAGTAATGCTTGGCAGGTTTCTTTGTTAAAACCATCTCAGTGCCAACTTCAGCGTGCCATTCTCTGTGCCCAGTGGGCACTGAGACAAACAACCGTAGCTGAGCCATTATGATGCCAGCCGATGACGACAGCCGTTAAATTCCTGTGGCATCCTCTGTCTAATTAGCAACTAAATGGATCAGGCTGCAGCCGCCGCCCTGCACAAGACTGACGGAGGTACGGCACCAGCAGGATGGACTGCCTGCAACATGTGCTTTGATGTGTCTGCTCTCTCAAAACATCTGAGAATCCAAGATTCCATACTGCAGATCCACTATTTAGGACAGGGTAAAATGCCTGTTATTTTCTTTCTTGAAACTTCCATGGTTTGTTTGTGTAAGTCAATGACATATAGAGAATATCAGAGAACTAGATTTTCATGAACACAATAGAGCAAATGTCAAGGTTTCCAGTGAATAATGACTTAAATTTGAGATGACTTGGGATATAGCACACAAGCCGTTTACTTTAATGATACTTTTTTTTTTTATCTTGAGAGCTCTAGTACACTTTCATTGTAAATGCATAGAAAGGAGCGACCAGCACAGTCTTACATTTTTCTCCTTTTCTGTTCATCGAAAGAAAGTCGCATGGGATTGGAATGACATTTTTGGGTGAACTATCTCTTTAAGGACATCATCTCATAAACGAGGCTTGTGGATTTTTGAATAATGTTTTGGGTGACAGATTTGGTCTTTTAGTTGTCACACATCCAGTTCTTCCATGTTACCATCTGAAACCTCTTTGCTGTATATCCTCTTAACAGTCTTTTTTATGCTTTGATCTTTGTAGATTTCTTAGTTTCTTTGGGATTTCACAGGCTTACTTCTATAGTTTTCTCTGTGTGGTATTACTAAGCTTCTTATTGTTGCCGAGCAGAATTTGAATGAACCACAGAAAAGCATTCAATGAGATGTAATCAGAGGCTTAGACTCTCTGTTTTTCACTCCGGAGACTGGATATTTGGAGGTCCATTAAAATGTCTGTCAAATATGTTTGTTGAAGACATAATGAACGAACATTTCCTTCATTCATAACTGTGAAAATCTATTCAGAGACAGGATTACAATAGGACAAGGAAATTTGATTTTGAAAGCATGTCAAACATGTCTGAGGAAGGAAAAAGACATCAGGATCCGCCAACCTCAAGGTAATTTCTAAGCGGATTTAAATCTTTATAATTACTAAAATGACTCTCTGTCAAAAGTAGAAAGCTGAAGATCCATCAATCCAAAAACAGATCCTCCCACAGCAGAGGTCAAAGCACAATCACAGTCCAGTGACAGTAAACATATCTGACAGAAAACTATTTAGAACCATTTCTGTTATGTCTACAAGCCCAAGTGGAAAGGTCACCACTAATGTCAAACGCTGCACGTCACAAATCAAATGTGAACGTCAAGTGTCACTATATGGCGTTAAACACACAACATGACAAGGTGGGAAATGTCCTACAATTCTGTGCAAGACGCACTCAGTCATTAAAAAACATCTCAACCTCTGAGCAGGCTAAGCAGAGAAAGAAAGAGAGATATTTAAGTTGACCATCACCTGTTAGACGGGGAAAAAAAGTGTAAAAACAACTCAGCAGAAAAATCCATCTTTAAATCAACCTATTTAAAGCATCCAAAAGCAATTTTTTCTTAAATTATATTTAAAAAAACTACAATACACTATGCTATTAGATGAGAAAAACAAAACAAAAAATATATACACTTCAAATACAAAATAATACTCATTTGGGAGTTACACTGAGATAAAAAAGTATCTGAACTATTAGATATAAATGTGTTCTAACATTTCTTAGTTATTCACAAACCAAACCAACTCAATCAAGACCCAATGTCCAGCCTCTTAATAAACCAACTCACAAACCAAACTAGATTAACCAAGAGCCCAACATCATGCTTCTCGATGAACTAACTCACTAACCAAAATAACGAAACCAACACCAAAAGATTTTTTTTGATGAACTAACTCGCTAACCAAACTACCTCAAAATACTTCCAAAGTTTATTCCCTTTGGACTAACTCACTAACTCGAAATCCAAAGCCCACCCTCTAAACTAACTTGTTAACTAAATAAACACATTTTTACCAATTCCAAAAGACAATTCTCTTGATGAACTGATTAACTAATCAAACTCAGTAAAAGACCCAAAGTCCATCCTCTCAATGATCTACTGTAACTCACTAAACAACAAAACCAACTCAATCAAGACCCATTGTCATGCTTCACAATGAGCTAACATACTACACACGCTACGTGCTAGTGGTTTCCATGTTTGGGTCAAATATGGACAAACTCGAAAGTTGGGTTTAAAAATTAATTAAAACATTTAAACCAATGGTTTGGTCTGTTCATATTTGGTCCAGCATTTCACCAATTACCAAACAAGCTAAATCAACACCAAAATCTGACCTTATGAAAACACAATAAAGTTCTAAATCAAACTCAATCAAGACCCAAAGTCCATCCTCTCAATGAACTACTGTAACTCATAAAACAACAAAACCAAATCAAGACCCATTGTCATGCTTCACGATGAACTAACATACTAATAAAATTAAATCAACACCAAAAGCCTATCCTTTTAATTAACTAACTTACTAACTAACCAAACTAACACCACAATACATTTCCAAAGCATATTCTCTTGAGGAACTAACAAAACTAACTAACCAATTAGTTATTAACCAATTAGCTAACTAACCAAACAAATCATATAAAGACCCAAAGTCCAACCACATTAAAAGATTCATTAATCCTTCCTGACATGTAGAGCAGCTGACATCCAGCAAGGTAAACCATCTGAGCATCCAGTGCTCTCTAAAGACCAGTTGGCTGGATGCTGTATTAATCATATAAAGGTGAATGTGGTGTGCTATCAGAGGGATATGCTGATGTCTGTGGAGGCTGCGAGGAGCGCATCTCTCAGCTGTCAGGTTGTATGCCACTAACAGATGGAGCCCAGATGATGCAGCCACTTTACAAGCCCTAACACACTTAACTGCACTGGTCCTCCCACACAACCCGAAGAGGTAGCCAATCAGTCAGCCTCTCCTGACGGCCACAAACTCAAACCTGCAGACACTGGCTGCATCGGAAAACTGAAAAATGCTGCCTTCGGAGAACGCATTCCAAGGTAGGAAGGCATCAAGGCATGTCCGAATTCAATGTTAGCTTCACTTCCTGTCTCCTAATATACCTTCATCTGATTGATTTTTGAAGGCAGCATAGATGTATCATTCCCTGCTTTTGATATCCCACAATCCTATGCATTCCATTTAGTGACAGTTGAGCTAGAAAAAGAAAGATGCCATCTGAAAGTAGCGGTTGCAAGCCAGTTTGTGTGTAAATATACGTTTTTGACCACTACTGATGTCATTTCTAGCAAGAAATTACTACTGTAGTAATTTTATATTTGTTTAGTTCTTTCCAAAGCTTGCTCTAGTTTGCTGAAGATCATTAAACCGTTACGCTGCCTCAGAAGTCTGTCCGAAATCAGTTTACATGTCACCTTCATGTGCAAACGCTGCCTGCAAAGTTATTGCCTATAAGGCAGCGGTCTAAGTTTTCGGGTGCAGCCACTGACAGCAACCCATATGTGTATAGACAGATTTGCAGTGTATGTGGTGCATTCTGGGAATTGCAGTCCAATTTTTTGCCTACTCATATGTAGCCTGTAGCCTTGAAATGCAATGTGATGAAAGTTTTAATTATATAGATTAGTATTGCGACACTTTTCTTTCAGTTGAATGGCTTTTTATGGTACTGTTTGGGTTTCTTTTCAGTCTTTTTCTGAGCTGGAGGGTGTCTGGTTGTGTTCAAAGGCACTCTCTGCATGCTCAGTTCCTGTGGTTTCCAGATTTAGGGACGAGACAACACTGTGATACTGAATTTGTCCCAACAATGCCTGATAAGAGAGGAAAGAGGTGTAAACAGGGATTTGATGAAGCAGCCGTTAGCCACAAAACATCCGCTAAGAAGATTGATGCTATTAGATCGAATATATCATCTTCGAAGATTTTCCAACCTATTAATTTCAAGCGCTCTGCTGTCTTAAATCAGTTTGAGCCAGTGTCCCTTGTCTCATTGAGGGAGACTCTTGTCAAAATGAATTCATTTACATGTCACACTGACATTGTTCCTCCACGACTCTTAAAGGATGCATTTGATGCCATTGGCTCTTCACTTCTTGCTATTATTAACAGTATCCTGGCCACGGGAGCTGTACCTAAATCTTTTAAACATGCAGTGGTGGAACCGGTTATCAAGAAAAGTAATCAGGATCCATCAGTCTTTGCTAATTTTAGACCCATCTCTAGACTTTCGTTCTTGTCTAAATTACTCGAAAAGGTTGTATTTGAACAGTTGAAGGTATTTTTTATGTTTAAATGGTATCCACGAAGTGTTTCAGTCTGGTTTTAAGTCTTTGCATAGTACAGAAACTGCTTTGTTGAGGGTTTCAAATGATTTGTTACTTTTCACTGACTCAGGGAATTGTGCGATTTTATTATTATTGGACCTTTCAGCCACATTTGATACCTTAGACCATAAGATTTTAATTTCATGTTTAGAAAAATGTGTTGCCGTTGAGGGTATTGCGTTGGCATGGTGTAAGTCGTATTTGTCCGAAAGAACTTTTGCAGTTTGCCTTGGAAAATTTGTCTCTTCTACGGCTTCTCTCACGTCTGGGGTCCCTCAGGGCTCCATTCTGGGGCCTATGTTGTTCGCCTTGTATTTACTGCCCCTGGGTCATATCTTTAGGAAATTTGGAGTTTCGTTTCATGTCTATGCAGTGTCTCGAGGAAATAAAGGCTTGGATGGCACAGAACTTTTTATGTTTTAATGAAAACAAAACAGAGGTTATGCTTTTTACTCCTGGTGGCACTTATGCCTCACTAAATCTTGATCTAGGTGAGTTGAATCCACTAGTGAAACCTTATGTTAAAAACCTAGGTTTCACTATGGATAGTGATTTTAAATGGGATAAACAGATAAACTTGGTAGTTAAATCGAGTTTTTTCCAATTGAGACAACTCACCAAGGTAAAATCTAAAAAAATTGTCTTCTAGAGACTTTGAAAGACTTCTCCACATTTTTATTTCATGGTGTCTAGATTACTGTAATGGCCTCTATTATATAGGCATTAGTCAGGCCTCTCTCTAGACTGCAGAGGGTTCAGAACGCTGCAGCTCGTTTGTTGACAGGCACACGAAAGCGCAAACATATTACACCTGTTCTTTCCTCTCTTCACTAGCTGCCAATCTATTTTAGAATTAACATCAAAATTTTGATGTTTGATTTTAAATCACTTCATGGCCTTGCTCCTAAGTATATGTCAGAACTGATTAGGCAATACGCTCCGTCAAGAGCGCTTAGGTCTGCTGACCATTTGCTGTTGGTTGTCCCTCGTGTGAAACTAAAAAGCAGAGGTGAAAGAGCATACGCAGTAGCTGGACCGAAACTCTGGAATAGTTTGCCCCTGCATATCAGAAAGGCTCAAACCCTTGCTATTTTTAAATCTAATCTCAAAACTCACTACTACAGTTTGGCATTTGATGCTATGTAAGAGTATTGTTTTATGGTTGTTGTTTTTTTATTCCTTTTATTTTAAGTCATGTTGGTTGATTGTATTATTGATAACGGACGTGTGTGTACAGCACTTTGTTAAACACCTGTTGTTTTTAAAAAGTGCTATATAAATAAACTTTGACTTTGACTTTGAAGCCAAGAGTCTCCTCAGTGACATCTTAATGTTAATGCTAAATGAGATCACAAACTGCATATTAAATCGGCCAATTTTCCAATATGTCGCCTCTGATGATCTTCGAGTCACGCCTATGTAAATGCCTTAGGGATGTCTTCAAATGTTGTAATCCCTGAATCTGCCAATAAAGCCAGGCTAATGGGGTACGCTTGTGTACAGGGGAACTCCCATTCTGATGCATAACCTCCAGAAATAGCTGTCTCTCATTGACTACGCTGCAAATGGCAGAGAAGGCTCATTTGGTGGACCAACATGTTCAGAATTCCAGACTAATCCGAATTCCAGCCTTGGGATCGTAGAAATTCCTTATGGGAAAAGTGGCTTCTACCGGTTTTGCTTCTGGTGCAGTTGCGGTTCAAAAGACAAACGTTTCCATAAGGGTCAGTGAAGGAACAGACAGCCTGTAGGCGGCGATTTATCTGCCTCTCTTCATGCCAGTTTAATTAAGCCCCGAGAGACCAATCAGATCAATGAGAGAGAGTTTATTACGCATGTAATTTAGCAACCATCTTCATTGCCTGGGAAAGCACCCAACAGTACACTCATTTAACTGAGTCACTTTTAACAGGTGCTTTTAATGGACACAAGCAAGCGTTTTTTTTTTTGCTAATGCCAAAGTAGTAAAGTTTTATTGGCTAGCAGTGGAAAATGCATGGAGGGCTATCTAATCCTAATCGATAAGAATTTCCTTTCTGAATGATAGTTATAATTGATTATTCCTCGATGGCAGATTGCCGACTCCCTGAGCAATGAGGCTTGACGTGATTTACTGTTTAATATTAACTGCCACACAGTATAACAAATACAGGAAAAGGGGCACAATAGATTAGCTTCCTGACTTGTTCCTAAACACGTTAACCAGGCTGAGGCCAGGATATTTCTTATCCTCTCATTTAACACACATAAATGAACCCATCCTACACAGCTCCAGAAAAGACCAGCTTAAATCAGCATGGATTTTTGATGGTGAACCAGCAAAAAATGCTAGTCAACCAAGGGTGCTTTTCCCGTACAATGACGTAACTTGCTGCCTAACTACCATAGTAGATGCATCATTTAAAGGGGTCATCGGATGCCCATACTCCACAAGTGTGTATGTTTCTTTAGGGTCTTCATGTAACATCTGTAACATACTTTGGTTAAAATTCCTCAATGTTTGTGTAAAACAACACCCTTTTTACCTCCTCAAAAACAGCTCTGTTCACAGTGACCCATTTTGGTGCATGTCACTTTAAATGATAATGAGCTACTGCTCACCCCACCCCTCTCTTCCGTGGGTTGGGAAGTGCTGCCTTGGTGGACAGTGTACTGGCTGAGGGTGGAAATATGCTAATATGGGACAGTCTGTCAGCGGTCGTCGGCAGAGCAGAAAATTAAAACGTGTGATTATTGAGACTGTTTGGGCTTTTTGTATGGAAGCAGATAAGACTCATTAATAATTCACGCAAAAAACACAATGCACACACGCGTAGCTCATTTCACATGCACGAAACCAAATTCACATGGACAAAAAACAATTCACGTGCATGAAAAAAATATATACATTCACAAAAAGTGATTAACGTGCACAAAAATATACATATATATATATATATATATATATATATATATATATATATATATATATATATATATATATATATATATATTCATAAAATACATTTCACAAATGCAAAACACAATTCGTAGATCTACAGCTGTGCAAAAAAAACTTTTGAGTGTTTAATATTTACGAGTTTGTCCTTGAATGTGAATATGCAAATCGTTACTCAGGTGTGAATTGCCTTGGATTTGTGTGTGTGTATTTTGAGACTTCCCTGGCAGCGCTGGACTCTCACCCAGGTCAGTCGTACTCTTTAGCCAATCAGATTCGAGCTTACCTTTCAACCAATCATAAGCCACTAAGTTTTTGCGCAATATGATTTAATTAGAAACGGGAATGAAGCCTCATCCTCACTCAAAGAAGTAGAAGAAGCCTCATCCAGCCTCAAGTAGAAAAAGCCTCATTCTAAATAACTGTATGTAATCAGAATGTAAAAATAAAAATGTGATACCATTTTGAGTAGCCTATTGTAAAATGATCATTCTAATGAATCTGATTTTATAAATTGATGTTTGTTAGGTCAGTATGAACATGATTTTACAGTAACAAAGCATTAAACAAATGTGTAGTTTATTGACTACCACTACAATGAAACAACATACAACAACAGATATTTAGAAACAGATATTTAGAGGCTTCTTCTAGGATGAGGCTTCATTCCCGTTTCTAATTAAATCATATTACGCAAAAGCTGCGCAATGCTGTGCTCCTTGAGATTATTAATGAGTCTTATCTGCTTCCATATTTTTGAGGTTAAATTTTTTTTTAATAATGTTAGGGTAGTTGTGTCCACACACTGCAAAGACACATTTATATGCAAAGTGAATTTTGCACTCGATGACCGCTTTAAGAACTCAACCAGCAAGTCACTAGTTTCCCTAAACCATATTGTTGCAAATTTGTCATTCGACCACATTGGTTGATAATGTTACACAGATGGTGGAGTAATAACTTCTTTTAATTAATTAATTAAAAACAAATTAATGCCAGGTTTTTCACTATGAATTACACACATGACATCTGAGGATTATTTATAATTTTTTTCAGTTATTTTGCTGATTCAATCATAGGCTCCTTCTAATGTACTAGAGTACGTTTGCACAAGCACACTCTTCAAAAACGGCACTTTAAATCTCGACAAACTAAAAGATGTACAGTAAATTTTATTTGTATATATTCAAAATGGAATATACAGATTGTATAATTTCATGTTGCTTATTTTGCTCAAGATAAGGATTTATTACAGTAGTCCACGTCATACAAAAAAGAAACTATGCTTCCAACCACATGACTTTGCAATACTTTGCAAATGTTTGTTGGAACTATGGTTTTGGGATTTTTCTAAGATGGAAGGCTTGCTGGGACGAGTTACAACCCCCCTATGACTTATTATTTTTCTGTGAAACCCACAACAATAAATTTGAAGAAGGTTAAAGCTGTTTTTGTCCATATAATTCAATTGTGTGCAAAAGTTTCAAATTTCAAAAAGGACATATGTGACCTAGGACCACAAAACCAGTCATAAGTCACATGGTCACATATATTTGTGGCAAAAATACATTGTATGGTTCAAATGATAAAAAAATTTTTATGCCAAAAATCATTAGGACATTAAGTAAAGATGATGTTCCATGAAGATATTTTGTAAATTTCCTACCTAAATATATAAAAAATGTATTATTAGAAGTAATATGCATTGCTAAGGATTTCATTTGGACAACTTTAAAGGCAATTTTCTCAATATTTAGATTTTGTTTGCAGATTCCAGATTTTCATATAGTTGTATCATGGTCAAACATTGTCCTAACAAACTGGTTTTATGACTGGTTTTATCCAGGGTCACATATATGTATTGTAAAAGTAATCCAACTCCAGTGGAGCAATCCACACGGCAACGGGGGTTAATACAGGCCTTCTGAAGTGTAGTGATATGTTTTTGTAAGAAAAACATAATTTTGTAAAACTTTATAAAGTAATGTATCTAGTTTCTGCCAGTATTACTTTTATGGTGGACTGATGCATTTTTTTGGGTTTTAAATTTTTGGCTCCCGTTCACGGTAATTATTATTTTTTTTATATCAGTCAGAGTGTATCTGTCTGAAAGAAGAATGTCATATACACCTAGGATGGCTAGAGGGTGAGTAAATCATGGGGCAACTTTCGTTTTTTTGGGTGAACTATTCCTTTCATGTCATGATAAGCACCAATAAGGTTTGATGTAACTGGCATGTGGCCAAATTCACTTTCACTGCATAGACAAAAACAACATTTTAATTTTTTTTACTGAACTACTCCTATAGTAGTTCACTATAACCCTGTAAACCAACATCCCATTTATCAACAATGCATGCTGTTTTTGCACAATGACCTGTTCCTATCAATCAAACACTGACAAAACCTTAGCAATCACAGAGAAGTCTCCCGGCAATCTGCAACAACGTGCTGATGGGTTACTCCTGAGAAGCTTGGCTGTAATACAGTGAATGTAAGTCAGATTCCTCTATAACCTCAACTTCCCGTAAACAGTTTCATAAACAGGCACACTTCCTCAGTGTAAAACCTCTACATACGTGTGCACAC
The DNA here is from genome assembly GCA_023029165.1 of Gobiocypris rarus. NCBI lineage: Eukaryota > Metazoa > Chordata > Actinopteri > Cypriniformes > Gobionidae > Gobiocypris > Gobiocypris rarus. Next base: position 16,306,273 of record CM040923.1, read on the forward strand.
ACATGCTGGCCGCAGGTGCAAGATCAATGGGCATTGAATGAAACAATGAAACCTCCCCCAAAACACTTAGCCTTGAACTTAAAACTAAAGCTTTTGCTGCAGTCTTTGTGCTCTTCCAATCTGACAAGCATACCTACATGGGAGTTGTTAGGTGAAGTCCACAGCAACTATCCTAGCACTCTCTGCTATACTCATTGACATGCAGAGAGTTATAGCCCAGTGCCCGGTCGGCCCATTCTACTGCATAAAAGACCTGTGAGGACACTAAAGCCTTTACTGTATTACAGCTTAGCAAAAGTTTAATCACTGCAATGTGCAACAGCAGAAACACAACATAAGCTTAGAGGATCTCACCTACATGGATAACAGCAAAGAATCAGTATTTTGCAAAATCATCACCAAATCCATTATCATTTCGCAGACTTAAAGGTACAAAATAATAACGGGTCTTCATGATTTTGTGACAGGAGCAATTTCATATTTTATTGTGACATGAGCTGTTTATCATAAAAATGCACTGACAGAATAACTGTGTAATACTGTTGTGACAAAATATACTCTACCAGTCAAAGGTTTAGACACATTTTATAATAACAGTTATGTAATCACAACTATGCGATAACAAAGGAAAGTATGTGAATTACTGTATGTGGAGACAGAAAGCATTCTCTCAACCAACATCATGAAGAGCGTCCAAGGAGGCTTTGTAAATACTATTGAAGTTTACATGTAATACTGGACAAGTCCTTTACCATCAGTTTCAGTTCATTTAATTGTTTTAATTTACATAGACACAATTTATGTTTGTCTACAAAACAAATTTGAAGTATTTTCACCTTCTGATCAAAAGATCTGTAAGAATTATTTATAGCTGGTAATGTAAAAAAAAAAAAATGTATATGCCAGGAGTTTATTTAAACAAACAAGAAACAAAGGTGGAGAGAACAGGTATTGTGCTCACAAATAGACTAATTGAACTAATGAAGCAATGCATATTAAAGCATTATGGAGAGAAAAAAAGACACTTACCATTTGAGAGTGACTCCTGGGGCAGATGTTAATATCTTCTACCTTTTCATTTGCTGCAAAAGAGATATGTCTGGGTTAAACCTCTGCAGCACACTGGTACACAACAAAAAAAGCATACCATAACCTTTCCATCCTCGGGTTACCGTCATGAGACAAGAAAATGTGCCTTTTGCAGTTTGTGAGAGTTTGTGATTGAATGGGCAAATGTATGTTCGCAGTGTGGGAGAAAATGCTGAGAAAATGAACGGCTGTTAATTCATCAGCTGTTGGTTGCGAGTTTGTGACATAAGATCTGCCATTGTATGCTGGAGGTTCATAATAAAGTTTCAGGACAGCCCAGAGGAGGGGAAAATGGAATGGGGGGGGGGAGAGAAGGAAAAATAAAAAAGACAGACTGACACACATGCACACAACGCAAACCACTCTGGGCTCACTAAAGTGAACACATGGGAGACACATGCTTTAATAGTGCAGAATAGCATTCAATTCTCATGTTGCTGATTTTCTACGGCTCCTAATCCAGTTTAACGTGAGCAGAATAACTTAAAGATGAAACACTGTAAGTAGTTATGTTTTACACAAATAATTTTATCACTCAAATGAGCTGTGAAGATTTATTAGCCTGCACTGTGTGTGAGTGTGTGTGTGTGTGCATGCTCTCACCTATTATCTGGATGATTTCTGCCAGCAGAACTCCATCGGGTATGTCCTGAGTCAGGTCCTTAATAAGCCTTGGACAACCGGACTTGGCCAAATAATGGTTCGCCCAATCAGTGTAGATCTATAGGAAATATGAGATTTTTTTTAGATAAGGAACAGAACGTGGATGAATCAAAAAAGAAAAACAGCTTTTAGACACTCAATACAGATTAATGAAGACTTGTATTCGAGAGGACCTAAGCATGTTAAAAGTGTTTGTGGTTTGATTCATAGAAGATTCACTCGACACTGGCCTGAACCACACACTGTGAGAGAAAGAGAAAAACACAGCCATCAAAGCAGCTTCAGTGTGGGCAAGTTGAGTTCAAATTAATCAACACTTTCAATGAGGCCTTAGCACTTGTAACAGATGATCTGGATCTCCTGCTGGATAGAATCCAGCCTTAGCATGACATTGTGACAAAACTGATCCATTTAATCAGATGGGTTAAACAGATAACGGGTACCTATTTACAACAAATGAACTTTTTCAAAAGCTAATTATTCTCTAAAGACTGGTGTCATCGCATATTTAACTCGTAAACCATCGCTAAAGTCTTTTAAATGAAGTCCTACAGTATCAGAAGTGAAAAAGAGTAAGATAACAGCATACAGGGAAAACAAAATAGAAAGTCCTTATTTATTGCTTAATATACTGGGTCTGTTTGAACAAATGCAACCCCCTAGTGACTTAGTAATATGTCTAAAAGATTCCTTGGATATGGTGTTCCACAGGGGTCTGTTTTAGGGCCCCTTAAAATACTCATGTTGCAAATCTTAGAGCTGTGATTTTAGGATTAGATCTCATTGCACAAGAGGCAAGCAGTTTTCCATTTCCCACCTAAGTGAAAGCACCCCAGTGGCAAGGTACACTCTTAGAGCTCACATCTTCTCACTAATAGAGTTTCCTGTATGGGGCGTTTGTCTATGACGTTTCATATCAGTGTGTGAATTATACAGTGAATATAAGATAGACTCAACCAAACAGCATGTATCTTACTTTCTGTATTTTCAATGTGCCATTTGATTTTGTCCTAACCGAAAACGGTCAAACATCCTACTGCTGCTATAAACCTTTTGTTTAGGCTTCCTTTAGGCATGTTTGAACTTTTTAATTAGGGTGGTCAGACCTCCCATAATCTTCACCCTGCTTTAAGTTTAAGTTACGAATGACGTACTGAAAGGTATTTAAAGTGGTAAAATTAATTTACTCCCACAGACCCAGTAAAATTTCAAAGGAATTTTCATTCACATAGATTCACGTTTCATTTTAGACCATATTATAATGCCTCGTAAAATTAAAAAAATATCAGCCTCACTCCCTCGCCACCTCAAACACAGTGACCAATTAAACATTTCTACCCTTGCCAGGCAAAAGGGAGCATTCCACTCAAAGATGCCACAGTTCAAAGGTTTCGTCTGTTGTGGTTTCAGCATATGAAGAGGAGTCGTTAACGAGAACAGGGTGATGAAGAACTCTTTAGTCATCCTCCCACTTAAACACAACACAATGCAAAAGAGAGCCAAAAAGGCCTCCACTCACCACTCCAAACCACAGTCACCTCAGAGAGTTGAGTAAACAAAGCCAGGTGAATTCTGATTTGGTTTGGCTATGGTATTGATGGTTTTGTTTAGGAAGTCAGATTTCTGTGGCTTATCCTGAGTTGGTGAGGTAAACTGACGCAGTGGTTGAAAGGTCAGAAAAAGAAGTGGAGTATACAGTAAGAGAGCGATTCTCTGCAGCACAACCCCATTCCCCTTTCCCCTGCCTAGAGAGAATTAGGGGTGCCGCAGTGACACTGTTGTTCCTGCACTCGATGGGAAGAAACTGTCCATCTGGACCTTTGAAAGGCAGGAAAGAAAAATCACTATGTCTTCCTCTTATTGCCTCCAGCGCCCAGAGATCAACAAAGAAAGCAGAGAGACATGGTATGAGAAAGCAAGATGACAGAACAAAACGACTCAGAGAGAGAGAGAGAGAGAGAGAGAGAGAGAGAGAGAAGAGAGAGAGAGAGAGAGAGAGAGAGAGAGAGAGAGAGAGAGAGAGAGAGAGCACAAAGAACAACAGAAAAAGCAAGAGACTAGTGGGCATTTCACATTTTAAATTGTTAGCCCAGTAGCAGTCTAAACCTTCGATTAATGGGATTCTGGGTCATCTTGTTCAAACTACTGAAAAGTTAGCAGACTACAATTTTGGTTAGTCATATTTTTGCACACTGTATATTTGTCAACCCTGGGTTAATGTTCCTTTTGGCATATTTATGAAGTTAATAACATAATTTGAACAAATACAGCACACAATGAGCAAACAACCTTGAGAAAGTTATCTGTTAGCCAATAACCCGGGCTGTAAATGCCATGTGCAAATGCCAGCTGCCATCTAATCACTCTGGAGCTGTAGAAAAATAACAATGCGGATTGAATGAGAAAGATGCTTTTCGTTGTAGTAGTGTGGATCAGGGGTGCTCAATCCTTCTTTCCTAAATTGAAACATAAAGTCCAGACTAGAGGCCCTAACCCTACAAGCAAGTTTGTAAATAACATCCTAATAACTTTTTTTGTTGTTGAGGAAATTATAATTATTATGAGTGATTTTATTTGACATGCACAACATGGTTCGATGCTCAGAGAGTTTCGCTGTTTAGGACGGATTCATATTCAAGAGTAATTTATTCACATAATGTTCTTAAAATGTAAGTGTGTGAAAATGTCAGCATTACCATATAAGTCTGTCAAGTAAAACAAGAGCTTATTGTTTTAGTTCAGTCAGTCTGCTATTTATTCCATAACCGTTACTCCTGATTGGCTTTCGTAAATATTTAATTTATACGTAGAGTTTCTCTTCAACTAAGTTTAATGGTGCAACGTGAACATTTTTTAACAATGTTCAGGGTTGGGTCTGAACTCTGTAGGTAGGTAGATCTCCAGGAACAGATTTGGAACAAGATAACAACCAAAAACCTTGACCCTTGGTTGTTGAATGTCCAATACTTTCCCTCTCAGAACCCTTCACTCCATATAATGTACCTTTGGGACTATTAAAGCTGGGCTTCATAACCTAGGGTTAAAATGATGCTAACATCTGTCTAAATTATACATGTGAAATGCTTCTAAAAAAGCGGCTTAAATTCTAAGCCACCTGTTCTCAAACAGGTTTCCCGAACACTCCTCCCATTGGCCAGACAAACAGCCATTCCCCAAACGCTATTGGTTGAGCTAATGTTGCTGTGCAGAGCTGGCCAGGAAGCAAAACAAACAAAGCAATGTTTTGAAAACAGCACAGAGCCAGCGTTTTCGCTCTTCAGGGAAATTGGTTTACTTACAGTTGTCTCTGCATATTAAGCTGGGATAAGGGTAGACATTTTAATGTCAAAGAAATGACAAACTTCAGCTTTAGATTGGGGTTTAATAAATGAGCAAAAAAAACATAAAATAAAAAATAAAAAGCTGACAGGTAGAGTTAGAGGAGATTATCATTAAAATAAGACTAAAGGAGTCTCCCTGCATCCTATTAAGGAGGACAGCAGTGGATACAGATGAAATCTCCCTGAGAGAACCATTACCACAGTCATTTACTTTTTTTTGGATCTGAAAACCACATTAAGATTTTTATCAGCATAGGCAACGTATAATATATAGAAGAGAAGCTGGCATCTCCTATGCACATGATAACCAGCAGCACACTGTAAATGCTTTAATCAATGCTGCCATTAACACTCAGGCACAAGGGAGGGTGAAATGGGCCAGTCTGCAGCTGTAAATAAGCGACTGTTATGGCAGAAGGAAACTGGTTGTAAAGCAGTCTTTCAATCTGATAGTTTCATGGAGGGAAGTACACCGAGCCAAGGTTAAACAGTTTCCCGTCCCGTTATTTTAGGGGGAGAACTTGCTGATGTTTCCCACTGTGGGACCGGCAGAAGCTCACATGAACGCAAACACATCCAAAAGTCCTGATGTTTGCTGGATCCCATCTAAACAGCATTAATCTAGTGCCCTAGCACCCCTTGACTTCACTCACAGCTATTTATCATGCGTCACTGTTTCTTTTCCCGCGACCCATTATATTCATCCCAACAGCTCTGACACTGTGGTTTTGTCTCTATTAATGAGCGAGCGCTTGTTTGGCTGATGCATCACTCCGCTGTAAAACCCAACTATGCCACCCTCAGCATTCACACAGCATGAATCGGACACACACACATACACTCATACAGCCGTCATTCATGAGTGCAGCCTCCTCCCCTCGCAAGTAGGTTGCCAGAGCACACATACATGCGTCCAGACACACACATCCATCAAACAAAAACACAAATCCCCAGGCTTTGTCCCTGACTCTAAGAAGCAGTCTACAGTCCCTGTTGTTTCAGCCTGCCAGAGTTAAGCCCAAGTGAAGTGTGTGTACCTCTTAAGAGTATCTGAGCCCAGGTTGTCCCCGTCCTCAGCGTCCCGCTGATAAACGGCAGCGTTCGGCTCTCTCTACAGTCTGCAGTGCCTATAACTGCGCAGGTACTGGAAGTCTACAGTTACAGTATTTGGCCAATAGGGGGAGTCAGCTGCTGAGAAAAGCCGTCATGCACAAGCCAGAGGGGTCTGAGAGTTCATTGCCTTGCAGATGATCCAGAGATGATCCAGAGTTTAGATTATGAATCACATGACTGAGTGGAAAAGAGACGTAAATGTATTATTTAATAAAAAAAATTAGGGGCTCTGCGAGTATGGAATATTTAACAGCCATGAAACACTTGAGGGCTGTAGTGTAATGCTGTAAATTGAGTTATATAGGGCTGTATGAGACTGAGATATATATTTTATAAGAGGAATTCATTCAGATAATTAAAACAATATCAAGAAAAAAGGACAGAGCTAAACAAAATGAGGAAGCTGTTAAACAATCAGACTATATGTTAACATTAATACTTGATCTTTAAAAAAAAAAATATATATATATATATATATATATATATATATATATATATATATATATATATATATATATATATATATATTTCTATGGTGTTCTAGGTAGTTGGTAGGGCCCGAAAGAAGCAGTAACACTTTATTTGTCAGTGTCCTTGTTATATATGTTATATGTATTTAGTGTAGAAATAACAGTAAATTATACATAATCACATGCAACAAACACTAAACCGAACCCTAACCCTAATTATATAGTAACTACGGTGACAAGTTACACTACCACTCAAAACCTTCTAAAAAGTTTGTTTTTAAAGAAGTCTCTTATGAAGAATCAAAGTTAATGGAGTCCAAAATAACATTGCACCCCAATGACTTTCACTATAGACAAAAAATACTGTTGCATTTTTTTTTTAAATCCCTTAATTTGCACAAATAATGTAATAAATGTAAGGTGGGCTGAGGAGGGGGATACAGAATGCGTTTGCAGTACTCAGGGATAGAGAGACACCTCGAGGAGAAGGATTCATCTTATGACATTGTAACTGAGCGACGAACAAAACTTTGCTGAATCAGGGCTGAGGCGGCAGCAAACACAGCTCACCGCTGTTTACCCATAACACACCAGCCGTCAGTCTGTGCGACACCGAGTTAAATGCAGTTTCTTCATTGATTTCATGGTAGTTTTCCATTCATACCGAGGCACGGCGTTCCACCACATGAATGGGAGCGCAGACGGCTGACATATGGCTGTGATTCTCTCATTTGGCTCAGGGGAGATTGGAAAAGGATGGGGACTAGGGTTTTATTGTGTGTACAATTGTGTATGTGTAAATCAAACATCACTCTCAGACGAAACCCTCGGCAGAGAAGGGGCGAGAGTGTTTGTCGTTTCTGCAAGGATGAGACGCCACTGTGCGCTTTGACAGGAAGTGCAGGCAGTTGGGCTGTCAGTACTAGTTTCCTGTGTGCGCACTGGCCCTTGGCTGCCCCTCGTCCCATTGAAAGATGTGCCTCCTAAATGCTCCTCTGAGCCAGGACACCCACACGCACTTGAAACCAGCGAGACGACAAATGTACCTTCATTTCACCTGGCATGACACTATCATTGTTGACATGGCACAAAGCTGCCTTTGGGAGATGCTCTTCATGTTGAGACCTCATACTGTAGGGGATGGTGAAATCAATAAGGTGCGAGCCCTGCCCACTCTTTCAGACCACATTCTCATTGGGCCACTGTCAAAATGTTCCTCTTAATTGTATACCAGATAAATACCAGCATGGAGGAAGATAACAGGTTTGCCATTTGAAGGCTCTTGACAGAAGACCCACACAAACGACAGCCAGATTCATTAAGTGACCTGGATGAAACAAGTGTCAGTAGCGGAAAATTAAGTTAATTGTGTTTGTTTGAAGGTTGATTGTACATCAGAATCTTCATGAGTGGCACAAACAGAGTCTCATTTAGTCTAGTTTCCCTCGAGAATCCCCATGGAGCAGCTAACATCCATCCTAAAGTGCACAGGCACAGAGAATTCCCTGCTCTAGCGTTCAGTAATTAAAGCATCTTCGCAGAATATTCTCCAGAGTGATGAATGCCAAAAATCAATGGACGATGATGATGCGTACAAAACATGGTTACATAATGGTAAAACTTCCTTTTGTCTTTCCCTCCATATTATAAGTGTGGACATAATACTAATATTTTACAAACATACTTCCTACTTAACAAAGATGAACATTTCAAACTTGCATTGCAAAATGGGTTGTCTACGTTGACACTTTGAGATATCTACCCAAACTGCGCCATTGCACACATCTGGAAGATATCACTATGCCAAACCTTGTTCACTTTCTTCTTTAAACAGTTCCTGGTTTTCTTCTTTCCAGTACAAACATCATTATCTTGTCCAAGGGAGCCAGTAGCCCTTCATCTCACTTAATGTTCCCAATAATAGCACCTGTCAGCCCCATGGTCGCTTCATTAAAGGTCCGCAAACACTCACACAGGTACAGCCAAACTATTCCCCTTTGAGCACTGCACGGGGAAAATGCCTCTTTAAGTGGAAAATAATGCAACACGTTGTAAAAGCAAACACATTTGTAACCCTGCCACTTGTTAATGGCTGGAATTTCTGCCAAGCAACGAATAAAGTACCTCTCCTCATATGCAAATGCACATAGTTTGTCTATAAAACATCAGGTGTGTCCTTTTCACACACATACTTGTCAAGAACTAACTAACTAATTACAATTGTTAATATATATATATATATATATATATATATATATATATATATATATATATATATATATATATATATATATATATATATAAACAATTGTTAATTGTTAAATGGCTATCAATAATGTTTACAAAATGTGATTAATTTGTGTTTTTATCATATTATATATGTATATTTATATATATTTATATATATATATATATATATATATATATATATATATATATATATATATATATAAATAAATATATATAAATATACATACATACATATATATATATATATATATATATATATATATATATATATATATATATATATATATATATATATATATAGTGCTGTCAAACCATTAAAAAAATTAACATTACAGTATAATTGAAAGATATATTAATTTCATCAATTATTTGGCTTTAGAAAAATAACAACTTTTAATTTAAGGGAACTTAAAACAATCTTCACATAAACCCATTATAATAAATGCAATATTTAACTGTGGCCTTCCTACCTATCTAACAGGAAATATACAGAAATTGAATCAAGTTATCAAACTGTCTGCACTGCATTAATAATAAATGAAATATGAATCCTTATTAAAGCTACAATTTTCTCTGTTAAAGGTACACTATGTAGGATTTTTGCAGTCAAATATCCAAAAACCACCAGGCCAGTGTTATATATTTTGTTCCGTTGAGTTATTACAATATCCCCAATAAAATGTTTCCAACTATTTGTAAATTGTGAGAAAATTGCTATTTTTACCAATGAACTGGGACGTGTGAGCATAGTGTGTGAGGGAGTCGCCTGTCAATTGCGTCATATCTGCGTTACCCTCGTTTCGTTTTATTTTGCAGAACAGCTTTACTCTCACTGGAGTGTGAACAAGTGTCACAGCAGCCGCTGAGCGAACGCACAGAGTAACGTAATAACATCGCACAGTGTACCTTTAATTAGTTATTTGATTAACATTAATGACAGACCTCACAGCAACTGGTTTATTAGGCTGCTGTGACTAAGATCTGCCACTGCCGGACATAACAAGGTCACATGCATCTAATTTTCTTTAACTTCATTTAAGACGTTATTTAACTCATTTAAGGCACGCTGTCTGTGCGTCGTGTGTGATAGACAGGACATTTATGGCGCATTCTCTTTTGTCTTGTCGTGCTTGAATGGTTTCAAAGCATTTGCATGAATAAGAGTGTGCCTAGCCCAAGGATAAACACGCTAATTTTGACAACAATTTGTTGTTCAAATGGTAAATAATGTATTATCGCAATGCAAATCCAATGAGAATCAACTTTGCGAATAATGGGTGTTACAAAACACATTTTTTCTGAAGCCCAAAAAAGTGGGATCCGTTCTGTTACTCATAGTCTCATACATATGCCAACAAAGCACTCTCGTTTGATGAGAGCTGAAACAGAGATATGAAGGACCTCGCGGCAGGGGAGCCAGTCTCTTAAATTCTCTTGCAGTTGTCAATCAGCTGAAGTGAAGAGAGAGACCGTAAGAAGAAGGGACAGAAAGATACAGAGATGAAGAAAACTGGGGACAGAAACATGTGGGAAGAAAGTACAAAAGCCAATTTCTTGAAGTGACTTTTAGGAGTTACGGGAAGCTGAAGGGAGTTCTATAAAGGCTTCCTGCATTTCTAGAGCACAAACAGTGAAGGACACAATGTTCCTAGGCCATCCACAGTCTATTCGCTGACTCTCTGATGCATACTGCTCACAAAAATGACAAGAGTTGATTAGACCAAATTTGATTATCTGGTATCTACACAAAAACATAAGTGGTTGGTTGCTTTACATGTCAATCAAACAGTCTCTTCCTGCCTAAGTGGTGGATCTTGACCCTATAACAAACGGCAATGAGGACCAGATTTGCTAGTCAAAAGTTTCCACAACAACACTGACCTTATAGGCGGAGTTTGAGTGAAAGCTCTCCGCCATTCACCAATTACCGCAGAAATCATAATAAACAAAGCGAGATATCATGACCTACATGTGGTCACGCTTACTCCCACTATTTCAGAAAAGAGGAATCTCCCTCGCTCGGCCTGGCTCATTTCAAAACATGTCATTACTAAAACAGGCAGTGCTTCCAAATAAATATTTGTCATCTAATTAGTATAAGCACATTGCATTCAGCGAAAAGGACTAATGAGAAACTATGTTAGAAATTGAAAGTATATCCATTGGGATCTGGTGTGAAATAGAGCTTAACCATCTAAACCTTTAAATAATTCTGCTGTCTCAAGGTCGAATGCAGCACTGAGATGCAGAAACACTCAGTAACACTTTCTATGAAGCCTGTAGCCTATATATAATGCATTAAATGTATTCATAATGCATCACAGTACATTGTAATCAGGTTTATCTTGTCAGGCATAATTGTAGCTGCAAGGTAATACATTATTATACTGGTCTTTTTACATTCAAAGAGTACAATGCATTTTAACACTTGGTGGCACTCAAAATGCGGTGTTGATAATGTGCCGTATACTCGTTAAATGTCAAATAATTAATCAATATGTATCTCATAACTGTGGTTACAAGTATTTAGGACAACATAAAACGTATTAAGGTGTATCATCGTGCATTATGAATGCATAGAGAGCAGACAACACTTTAGCACTGCATTTTGCACACACTTCATGGAAAGTGTTACTCAAAGCTCCTTTAAATGACAGAGGATTTGGGGTGTGAGACATCTATTCTCACTATTTTATCTGACTAAATAATTCATCTGTTTATGTGTAGCTTTGCTGGCTCTGGCCTAAGAAACAGCATCTACTAGCAACCTCTTCGTCTCTTAGCGACACAAAGCTATTCCTGTCTCTCAGTATGTCTCTATAATTAGCAGTAGACCTGTAAGAGCCACCTTCACTAAATGAATCACCCAGTTTAGAAAAGTAAATAGCAAACGTGTAATTAGCTTCCATCGTTACTGAGCACCAACTAGACTGCAACAAGTGACTGGTGTAGGAGGATGGGGGTAGAGAGCATTCAAGGCTTCATAGACATGCTCCCGACATGAAGGCTGTTTTCTAAGGCCAGAAAATAGGACGCAACATTATGCTGACTGGTTTCGGCCAAATTCTTGCAGCATTTCATGTACTTTTCATGGAGAGTTAAAGTTTTGTGGTGAGATGAATAGGGAAAAAAATCATCATAAAAGCATACTTACAAAAGTTTAGGGTTAAATAACTTAATAAATACAGCCTTGCTGAGCATATGAGACATTCAAAAAATTTCAAAAATCTTACTGACTCTAAACTATTGAATAGTATATTTCATTCAATATTAAGATGTTGTTAAAAAAGTGCCCAAATTAATTAAAAATTTGTTTTATGTTTCCTAGAGTATGGTATTAGTTTAGCAATATGCTTTTGGCTTTGATGTGGCGCTGAACTAATATTTGATACAGATGGGGGTTTTCAATCCATTTTGAGTCGTGCTTCACATGATTTGATGTGGTCTATAGAGCATTCCAAATAAGTCACTTATAAGTCCCATTGGTTTTGCAAACTTACAAGGCAGCTGCCTATATAGATAGCTCTCTAGAATTTAAAACAGAGACCTAGATTTGCATCTCAATAATATTATCTGGCATCAAAAAGATAATAGACTTTTCTCTCTATCTAACAAATAGAAGAAATAAAACCTGTACAAGCTGTCCTTTGTTAAAGGATTAGTCCACTTCAAAATGGAAATTTCCGGATAATTTACTCACCCCCATCTCATCCAAGATGTTCATGTCTTTCTTTCTTCAGTCGAAAAGAAATGACGTTTTTTGAGGAAAACATTCCAGGATTTTTCTCCACACCATTGTTTTCCATGACAATCAAAATGTTGAAGGTCCAAATCAATGCAGTTTTAAAGGACTTTGAAGGGTTTCAGAGGCTCTGCGTGATCACAGACAAGGAATAGGGTCTTATCTAGCTAAACGATCGGTCATTTAAAAAAAACAAAATACAAATGAATATACTTTTTAACCTAAACTGCAGCTCTGCAGCGTGCTAGTGATTGCGCAATCACGCCGAAAACACCACACTAGACGTATGCGGAAGTACCGCCCCAAGTAAACGGACTAATGTGCGAGGACTAATTCAAACACCCTTTACCAAAAAACACCCCATATTCAATTCAAAATCGTCCAATATCATTTTGCTAAAGGACGTATGTATTAGTCTTCGCATGAGCGCTTTGTAAACATCAGGGCGGTACTTCTGCCTACGTCTAGTATGACATTTTCAACATGATTGCGCATTCACTGGAAGTGCAAGATGAGCAACTTAGGTTAAAAAGTATATTCTTTTTTTTTTTTTAAATGATCTATTATTTCGCTAGATAAGACCCTATGAAACTGCATTGGACCTTCAACATTTTGGTTGCCATGGAAGTCAATGGTGTGGAGAAAAATCCTGGAATGTTTCCCTCAAAAAGCTTCAATTCTTTTCGACAGAAGAAAGAAAAACATGAACATCTTGGATAAGATGGGGGTGAGTAAAATATCAGGACATTTTCATTTTGAAGTGAACTAATCCTTTAATGCAGGGTGACTGGCTGATGTGGAAAAGGGGAGGAGGGGGTCTGAGTGAGTCGGCACACTCCACGCTCCAGTATTAGTAGTCTGACTTTACATCCCATAAGTGGATATCAGTGAGAATGTATTGCATTTGGAAGAGCAGCGATTGCAGCATTGAAGCGAGTCAAGCTGTTTCCTGTGGGTAATTAGTCACGCTTCCTGCTAGTGTTCAATTAAGTCTGGCCTCATGCTCACCCGTGAGTGAAAGGTGAGTCAAAGCAAGGGGAGAAGCAGTGACACACACCAAAATAACAGCATGCTAAACGTTCGCATGAACCTGTGACCTTGGGTATGGTGAAATATATGAAAGCACACTCTCTGTTTTTCATTTATTTGACTTTTTTTCTCTTACACACACACATTCCCTTGCAGTTAAACCACTTGTAGAAACATGGAAAGGTTCCTGATTAGATTTAATGCACAAGTACTTTAAATGAAGCATTCAAAAAGTCCAAGTACACTGCCAGTTAACTGAACTGCATCCCATCTGCTGTTAACCAATAATGCATGGATGTGAGGAATTATAGGTAATGTAGTTACCACGTGTATTTCTGTACCCAAAACCCCTGATTTTCATATAACCATGATGCAAGAGGGATGCCACATGATAAGTGTCAAACCCAGAGCTCATCTTTGGTTTTGACGTGGCTTTAGAATAATATTTAATACAGATGGGGCTTTTTTTTTTCATCTACAAGGAATTTGCTGTAGTCTGACATTCCCGTCACATTGACGTAACTTTAATCGGTTTTATAATCAATAATTATGTGGGCTGGTCAGTCCAACACTTGACGCAAAAACGTCCTCATGTTCCATGGACACAGAGAGTGGGATTATGGTTTCTTTGAATGTAGGAGACACGTTCTCTCTCTCTATGTAAATCAATCTGTGCAACCTTCACAAATGTGATTTAACTCTCTGGCTTACTCTAATGGCTTTTTGATTTGCATCTTCACCCGGACTGCTTGGAGCCTGACTGTCTGCTTAGCACACGACTACCAGCAGCTCCCACAAGAGGGCACCATTTTCACTCAATACTGTGGTGTATCTGACGAAGGGAGAAAAAGCTTGGAATTTTAGCCTCACCAGAATTTAACAAGCAGGAAACCAAAATATGCTGAGTCATTTTCATCCACTTATGAGTCATTGGAGAGTGAAACCAAACGCAAAGAATAATGGCTACAATTTGAGACAGAAACCTTGCTTTATAGCAGCGCTGTATATCTCTGTGCTTCAAACCCTATCAACCAATAAAACACACTTTCATCATGTCAAAACGACCGCCTATCAGAGCCATGGGGTATGTCATCATTCTTACTGCCAGCAAGAGTGGGGTTGACACACACACACACACACACACACACACACACACACACACACACACACACACACACACACACACACACACACACACACACACACACACACACACACACACACACACACACACACACACATGTTGTGTTTCCATGTTTTATGGGGACATTCCATAGGCGTAATGCATTTTATACTGTACAAACCGTATTTTCTATCCCCCTACACTGCCCCTGCCCCTAAACCTACCCATCACAGGAGACATGCTGCATTTTACTTTTTCAAAAACATCACTTAGTGTGATTTATAAGATGTTTTCCTCATGGGGACCAAAAAATGTCCCCACAAGGACAAGGATTTTGGATATTGCCATCTTTGTGGGGACATTTTGTCCCCATACCGTAGGGATTACCAGTCCACACACACACACACACACACACACACACACACACACACACACACACACACACACACACACACACACACACACACACACACACACACACACACACACACACACACACACACACACACACACACACACACACACACACACACACACACACACACACACTTTGTAATAGAGCTGTTCAGTTTGTGGTTGAAGGTCTGTGGTAAAGATTAGAGTTTTGTGGCTTTATGGACTCAAAGCCACAAAACTCTAATTTTGATTTAATCAGTTTTGAGACCATCCAGATGCACTTTCATCCAGTGTACTTTTAATTAACTTTAATTAACTTTTAGCACAATTAGAACTTAGTCTTTCTCTCCTGTTGTTCTTCAGAAAAAGGGAAGAAGATATTGATTCATTCTATTCACATTACATATATTTGTATACAATCAAATGCTCTCCAGAATGAGAATATCAATATGCCCTTTTCCAAACTTCCTGTTTCAATAGAAAACACATCCAAAAACTGTGCTAGTCAAGGTATTTCATGTCGTCTTTAATATTACTTGAAAGTAAATTTGTTTTAAAAAGCACACTGTCATACTTTAAACATGGATTTTGAACCCCCCTGCAGTTACTAACAAGTTTCTACTTAAGGACTACATCTACCATGAAGTTGTCAGTTTATATTCTTGACAAATCACATAACTGTTGTAGTCCTTTTGTAGAAACAATCCTAAATAAATACATTTAAAAGCATAAAGTTGCTAACAAGTTGCTACAAAAGGACTACAACTTCCACAAACATGTCAGTTTATGCACATGATAAATCAGACAACTATTGTAGTCCATTTGTAGAAACGTACATTAGTAAGCAATGGTTTCAAAGCGTGGCTTTTAAATAGTTTTTAAAAATGTTAAACTGCTATTCTAAAAACCCATTAGATATTCCCAAGGGAACCCATGGCGGATTAGCCTTCCGGGTCGGCCTAAAAACTGACATCATGACTGAACATCTAATGTTGTCATCCAGGACAACATTACTCCCCATAGAAAGGACAAAAGCCAGACCGATTTTGTACGTGTTGATGGATAGTATGTGTCTGCACTAAGACACTAAATTAGTGGCTGGTAGACATTAAGTCTTAGTCTACTGGGTCACATCAATTTACTTTATGTAATCCATAATGATGGCATTTACAGTAAAAGCTTATTTTCTGGATGTTTGAAACATCTGCCAGAGAATGAGTATGTGCCTTACTCATGTCTGACATACCGTGATTCATCACTGGTAAGTGACAGCTACTGATTTTTTATGTGTTTGCTTTTAGTTTTTTCATCTGCCTTTAATCAGTGCTGACTCATTCAGGTTTGACCACACTTCCTGCTATCTGAGTCATGTGACTATCGGAGTTCAGAGGTCTCAGGCCCTGCAGTCGTTCGGGATTTCCCTGGGATGCTTTTTGAAAATGCCTTGAGAACTGTTTCACCAGCTTTCCTGCTTGAAATTTCCTCCTCCTCTCAACTGAAAGCTTTTGCTCTAGTTGGCACATGGCTCAGCCTTCCACCCCTTCACTCAGCACAGCTATAATAACAATATCAGCTCAGGAAAGGAGAGGGGAAACACAGGCACATGAGTGCACACCTGTCAGGGGAACGGCAAGAGGGAAACCCAGTCTTATGATCACTTTAAGGACATTTATAAAGGCCAGACTAGCGGCTAGAGGGAAAAAGATGATTCTGAGTCACTTGAAATTAATGTTCAAAACAAGGTCTATTGACAGCTTCTGAATCATGCGTTTGATTACCACTGAAAAAAGAAATGTATTATTATTATTAATATTATTAATAATGCCTTTTTCCTTACAAGTGTAATATACAGTCTCATGCTAACTTATACAATGTTCTAGTGGTAATACTGTGTGTGTGTGTGTGTGTGTGTGTGTGTGTGTGTGTGTGTGTGTGTGTGTGTGTGTGTACTTGCAGTGCAATGGCTTGCCTCATAGACTTCCATTGCAATTGTGCTTTATTGTACACTGGTCTTTTGCTTGTTTTTACAAACTGAGAGACGAGCCAAAAAAGTTTGTGACTTTAAGTTAAAGTTTTGCTCGCTTCGCTTGTCTGTGACTTTCTCCATCACTTTTCTTCCTCTGTCTCTATTGTTCAACTGTGTCTTAGAAACACATTTTGCCTCAGGACACTAAAACACACAGCCACTACTTCAGACCTCTAATATGATGTGGCTCACAGAGCAATGACTTTGGAGATGTGTGCTATATAAAGAGAGGGCTGTCAGAAGATGAAACCTGAGGGGGAAACCCCCCAAAAATCTCTCTTCTTTTCCCTCTTTCTGCAGTTGACAGGTGGGGAAACTGAGATGGGAAGAGCCAGGGGCATCAATTGGGTATGGCAGGGTATACCTTGGCTGCCTGGTCAGATCAATGCAAGTAATAAATGTTTGCTTTCCTTACAACCTTTCATCACTCTCACAAACTTGCGATCATCGAGCGATGCCAAGTGTCATTCTCACCAGTTCTCACAATAGACACCTTTTATAAAGACCGAGATTACAGAGCTCTCATTAGCCACCTGTGAGTATATCTGCGTTATTCAGAAAAACCTCGCAGCTGAAGCTATAATGCAACTTTTCTTACTCTTTAAATGTATATGATCGAATGTATTTAAGATCAAATTAATAAAATAAATGTTTTTGCGTTTGTGTGGTTTCAGTTTTTTCGTAAATTTAGAAACAAAATTTTTACAATTCTTTTGGTGATTTGTGATTTGTTCTTAAAATCGTTCGTACGCACTTTTCACACACAAATTAGTGTGTCCGCATGCTAAGTGAATGAGACCCAAGGCCTTTTTAGAATTTTAAAATTAAAGTTTTAGTTTTTTCATCAAGTGTTAGTTTTCCTACATCGCAAAACTTCCGAATTTTGAGCTTTGAAGTGCTGGAAAAAGTACTAGTGGGCTACTTGAAAGTGGGACTGTCACGGCAAGGGGGTAAGACTGGATGACGTCATCAGAGTTTGCCATACCTTGGCTTTTGGTGAATTGACGCCACTGGCAAGAGCCCCCCCTTATCTGGCTGGAAAATCGAGAATCACAAATCACATCCGTACTTTTAAAAGAACCCTGTCAACAGATCTTTTTGTCTTTTTCATGCTCCCTCCATCCTAAAGGTATATTGACTTTTCAAATGATTATATTTCTTCCAGAGTGAACTGCTGTAGTCATGCCCTGGGCGCCACACACACTTAGATGGGTTACAATGGACTATTGGTATTAGTTATAGGCCTGTCGCTAAAAGGCCTCACACCATACCTATCTACTTCTTTTTCTCTTTATGAAAGAGGTTAAAAGTGAAGAAGAGTTGTGAGACTCGAGT
Organism: Gobiocypris rarus; assembly: GCA_023029165.1. NCBI lineage: Eukaryota > Metazoa > Chordata > Actinopteri > Cypriniformes > Gobionidae > Gobiocypris > Gobiocypris rarus. Next base: position 16,324,850 of record CM040923.1, read on the forward strand.
TGTCAGATATATTGGCAGATTAAAGACACTCACTTTGTCTTGAACACACACACACACACACTCCTCCTGAGCCCTCCAGCATTTGGATCTGAGGACACTATATCCACTCTTAATCTCTGGCCTTCTCTATTTGCTGTCGGTCTAGACCCACATTCAACTCTGCAGTCCCAGTGAAAGAAAAACTAAGATCTAAAATTACAACAGTAATGGCTTGTCAGTTCAGCTGGTCGGGTGTTGAGAACTTCTCAGTGGCCCTTTGTAGGCCCTTGCACTGACCCAAAACTCTCCTCTGGAGTTCAACGCTTAAACTCTGAGGATCGTGGGCCGCCACAGCTGAATGAAAAGCTTAAATAATATTCCAGCTTTCCTGACCACGTGGCTGAAACTAAATAAACACATTTTTCTAATAAGTCCCGTTGAGTACATGGAATACACAAGTATGCTGATTAACTATTAGTCATTTTTCAGTTATGGGCTTGATTAATGATCTTTAACTTGATATATGCGTGGATGCTGAATACATTAAAGAGAGAGGAAAAAAGACGGGATTTGAAAACTTCATCATGTCATTTGGGTCCAAATATCTGTCAGGACTGTCAGGTCTATCAGAATGTGTCACTGCCAGATCTACAAGAATGCACAGAAAATATGAGCATGAATGAATTCACATAAACATAACATAAACAACTAAATCAATGACTGATAAAATGAATTAATGAGTATAAACGAACAAAATTATAAACATAAATTAATAAACAAATTAATGAAAGAACAGATTAATGAATGATTGTACCAATAAACAAATTAATAAAGATATGAATGAATGAATGAATGAATGAATGAATGAATGATAAGACAAGTAAATGAGCTACTGTAAATGAATGAATGGACTTATCAAACTAACTTATAATTGATTGAATGTGCAAACAAACAAATAACCATGATTGAATGAATGAAAAAAAACTGAATGAATAAGCAAAGAAAATGATGAATGAATGAGCATATGGGTAAATAAACTGATGAATTAACAAAATACTGAATGAACAAATTAGTTAACGAATGCATAAAAGAATGAATTAAGTAAAATTTCCATCTGTTAGTGTATTGAGCCACTCAGCATGTGCGTCTGGATTTTCACTATGTGAAGCGTTTTTGAGCACAATATACACACACACACAGACACACACCTGTCCTTCATGAAGAGCACGGCGTGTCTTGACGCTTTCGTAAATGTGAACCTGACCCATATTTGAATGATGGGACAATGAAAGGAGCTGAATGAAAGAATGACAGTGAGTGACAGAAAATGAGGCAGCGCAGCTCAACTGTCCTTAACCTCACTGTGCCGACACACTGCATCACCATGGAAACAAAAGAGCCTGTAAAATTAATGTAAAAAAATGACAGAGATGAAGGACTACAGCTCAGTATTATCACTTTACTGGCTTCACATATTTAATTTTCAAACTTATAAAGCCCATACACTCTCATAATATTCAATTACTGAGAACACAGATTATTTGTGAAATTTGCAATGCAATGTTGTAATGGCGATCATATATGGGATATAATATATGGAATATAACTTTATACAGAAAAGTTTTACATCTTTTAGCTATACCATTCATTTCCATTGTTAGTTTCTCAGCGTTTCGAGTGAAAATTATTTGTTTGTGGTAATTATGCCACAAATGCCGTCGAATGAACTTCTGATCCAAGAATATTTCTTTAATTATTTTATAAACTGAACTCAAAACTTGATATGGTTTGTATACAATAAAAATAAATTATATAGTGTGCTATTCAGGGCACTAGGCCAGCGTGTGTACTCTCCCATCTAACAGGGGGAAAAAAAGAAAGAGCAATAGTAGGGAGGGGGTTTGTCTGGTAAGCTGATGAGAGAATCAGGTGCTGAGTCGTCTGGTGACATAATATGATATAAAAGCCGTCTCATCCCAGACTGCTTTCTCTCTTTTTTTCTCTCTCCCTCACTCCGATATGACTGGAAACGTGAGCCACTGCGGCAATCGATTTTCCAGCTAGCCCTTTCTGCGTTTCTTTCTTCCTTTCTTTGCAAAGAAAAAGAAGCAAAGCGTGTTTTTGATTTAGCATCTCAATATTTCGGCAGCGGGGCACAGGCAATAGAGGGAGAGATCGCCTTTCCCTTCCTATTAAGTTCTCACATAGCGACAGGCACTAGCGCGGCAGGCGAGCGGCCTGTGTGATTTTGTATGATTACTTTATTACCGATTTGCTCTGGATGCACCAGTAAATATCCTAGTGATATGGTGGCGCAGGCTAATAGCCTGTAAATGTCTGTTTGATATGAAACGGGGATGATGGAGCGATGCTGCAGTGCATCTTTTGTGGCAAGTCTGACTGCACGTCTATCCAATCTAAACAGCCGTGGAAAGTGACGGTCACTCGCAATTTGAAAAGTGTGGCATCACTGGAGTCATCAAACAAAGGCTCTTGATAGAAGCCTAAGGACAAAGAGTGTGTGTGTGTGTGTGTGTCTGTATGTGTGTGTGTGTGTGTGTGTGTCTGTATGTGTGTGTGTGTGAGAGAGAGAGAGAGAGAGAGAGAGAGAGAGAGAGAGAGAGAGAGAGAGAGAGAAATAGGAGAGGCAAGCAGTGCCTGTGCAGATTAGAAGTATCTGTCTGGATGCAGTGGCCAATGGCCATTAAATCTGACAAGCTCATACAGGAGAAGACATTTGTAACATTTTGTGATATTGTCTTTTCTTGTGGTTATTGGATTTAAAACAAAAACGCACTGACACTTCAGCGACTGAAAATAATTGCTCGAAAAACACAAAAGGTATACATGTCAGAGTTGCAATTTGTACAATTTCTTTGGCTGAAACATCACCTCGGATGAACTTCGCCTCAGAATTATCCAATTCACATTCAATCACCCAACTACGAAACTTTATTTTTGGTGTCAGTTTTGGTTTTTGACTAAATGGCAACTGTAATTTCAGTTTGTAAAAAAAAAAAAAAACAAAAAAAAAAAAACAACATTAAGTGCTTCACTGCTGTAAAATTTACATTACTTTCCTACGTAAGTAGACTTTTTTCAGGTTTTTTGCTTGGTGGGCAAAAAAAACGGTAAAAAGGTCCCACTGAAGGAGTGAACTGAACCATATGTAGAGATGAGACTATCAGAGACTATCTGAACTAGTGAGTAACCACCACGCAACCATCCAGAACACGCTTCTAGAATTCATTTAGAATCACATAACAACCACAAAAACCATCCGCAACACAGCAGCAACTTTAAACAAATGAAACGGCAAGGACTTTTGTTTGTTTTTCTTGTTTCTTTCTTTTCTCACGCTTTTATCATTTTCCCCCTTTTTTTTCACTTGGTCATGTAGTGCTTTTAGGCAGCTCTGTTGGAGGTTTTTCTAACATATGTATTTTGGTCGCTTTAAAGTCATTCATCAGACTCTAACCCTGGCCTCTTTGAACGCGAAACGGCAAATAAAAGAAACTTTTTAAGAGCGTGATGATTTTCTGAGAGAGAGAAACCACTAATTACCACAAAACCAAAAAACGTTCATCTCTGGCAATATAAACTGGCGCAGACTTTTTAAAAAAAATCTCCAAACAACACGCATTAACAGTGGCTCTGTGAAAATCTGCTCTGCTCTGAGTCATACTGACCGATAAAAATGCAGTCCTGGGGAATGCTTTGTAAATGATACAGCCTGCTCAGAAAAGACCTTTAAATCTGCTGCCTGTAACTCAAACCCGAATGCTGGTTTCTGTGGTTCATGTCGGTAATTCTTCCCAATGGGCAGAAAAGTGATATTTTGCTGCCGTAGGGGTAATGCCCTTGTCACCACAAACCCATCTTACCCCTGAAACACACACACATACACTCTCTCACACACACATACACACCGCCCAGTGCTGACAAAACTCTGTCTGTTTCCTAATATGTCAGATCACATGGGCAAAGGGTTCTGTCATTCTTATTCTACATATTAGTGTCTGATAAAAGTGCTGTAGCTTCATACAGCCCCACAGTTCTCCCACACAAACTTGATCTTTTGCACCTCACGGCTCATAGAATCTTCAGCACCTGTTGCATTGTTTCAAAAGTGCCCTAAACGTAGAAGTAGAGCAGAATCACTCGCATGCTTGAGGAGAGCTGGGAAAATCTTCACAAGCACCATGCCTGATTTCCTCTATGATCATGTGTGCAAGAAAACATGGACAAAAGCCCTGAACACAATATCACTATCAAATTCTACTCAGGACATGGCCTGTGGCTTTAAGAGAACCCATAAATTAAAGTCAATCCTAAATTCAAATGAATGAATGAAATAAGCTACAATTTTTAAGTATTTTACATTATATGGCTATATATGTTTATATATATATATATATATTATAGCTACCTTTTTATAAGAAGGAAGTGCACTTGCAAGGGCATCATCACAAATTTAAGAACCATATATAGTACAAATTAAGGGATCTTGTTTAACCTAAGGTTCTAATTTATTTGTAATAATATTTTTATTATGTTTTCTTGAACACACAAAAATGTACATCACAAGTCTGTAACTACACACATAATGTACAAAAACAAAACATACAAAACAAACAAACAAAAAGGGGCTCATATTACAAGAAAAGTGCAATAGCTAATAGCTAAAAATAATAGTTACTCAATATATATAAGCAATAAGTATGGTGCACAATAAAATACTTTTTCTTATTAATATAATACCTCATCAAGGATTTTGTTCCTCCTCTATTATATGGTTAATAACCTTATGTTCAATAAATAATAAAAAGGGACTCCAGACCCTCTTAAATTTGTCTTCTTTATCCTTAAGAATATAGGTTATCTTTTCCATAGAGATGCACGAAGATATTTTTCTTAACCAACGAGTTATAGTAGGACTTTCTGTCTTTTTCCAATAAATGGCGATGAGCCGTTTGGCTTGTAAAATACACATGTCAATCAATACTTGAATATCCTTTTTAATATTCCAGTTATCTGGATGAATTCCAAGAATGAAAACTCCAGGATCCATTGGTAATCTAACGGAGAATATGCCAGATCATGTTATTAATTTCTTTCCAAAATTCTTTTATTACATCACATTCCCACATGCAATGAATTAAAGTGCCTTTTTCTCTGTTGCATTTAAAACAAGTATCTGGGATGTTGCCATACATTTTGTTTAATTTTACTGGAGTCATATAAGTCTGCTACTAACTGCTACTTTATCTATCATCAATCCTTGTTCCAACATGGCTAACCTGGATGCAGATGACTCCTGAGAGCCTGATAGTAGCATATTGTATAAACAAGATATGTGCCCTCCCCTTGACTTGGTTTTGATATACATTTTTCCAGATTAGTTAGTTCTGGCTCAGCAAGTCCTTGTCCCCGGGCAGTACGTATAAAATTCCAAATTTGCAAATATTTATAATAGTGTTTTTTAGGGATTTTGAATTTATCAACAATGTCAGCAAATGACATTAGAACACCGTCTTTGTATAGGTCTTTAACTTTCCACATACCATTCTCAGACCAGAGTCGAAAGCCTAAATCCTTTCGACCAGGTATAAAATGATCGTTCCCCCATATTGGGCTAAATACAGATAAAGAATCTTTTTCCTTTAAATAAATTCATACTTTCCCCCAGACATTTATCATGTTCAGGACTATTGAATTAAATGATATTGTACTCAAATTTTTCTGTAATGTTTTTGTATTGGCTGAATAAAGATTAAGAAGTTAAGAAGTTAAAAGGAATCTTAGATTTCACAAATGAATTTTCCATTTCTATCCATTTAGGAAAAGCGCTTGTTGAAAAATATTTGGGAGTTTCAATCCTCCCCTATCATATGGTAGGTAAAGCAAAGACATCCGGACTCTTGGGAGTTTATTATTCCAAATAAACTGGATAAACATTCTTCGTAGGTTGGTGAAAAATGAAGTATTTGGGGGCAAAGGGATATTTTGGAAATGATAAAGTAATCAGGGTAGAATATTCATCTTCAATATATTAATTCGACCAATTAATGAGATTGGTAAACCTGACCATCTATCTATAGACTTAGTAATAGAATAGGGTGTTGTAGTTCGATGTGGTTATGTTTTCTACATTTGACATAACCTGAAGTTCTAAATTTATCTAAATGAATCTGTTACGTTAAGACTGGAAGTTAAGTATGATAATTTTGACTTTTCCTCTTGATTAAGAAATAGAATAGAGGATTTCTAAGGTTCTAATTTGGTTCTCATTTTCCTGTCTGCCTTCCCCTTTCTCCAAAAATAAGACTTAAAGGCCAAAGTGAAAATGCACAACAAGTTTTTTCTATGATAAAGTACTTTAGATGAAGACTGCACAGCTCCTTGCAATGTTCATATCAGCAATAAAACTGACACACAGCTTTGTGTGTCTGTATGGAGCTCTGCTAAATATCCCCAGTGCCTCTGAGGCAGTAATGATCTCCTGTCTCTTTTCCACATGGCCACAGATTCCCACACCCCCTTACCCGCCCCCTGAGGTCAGATGAGCATAGCAGGTATGTGGCCTTGGGCTGGGCTCTCATTGTAAATATTGGCCTTATCTCTACTCTGTTTGACTTCTGCATCCATTCATCTCCCTCACAGTCACTGGCTAAAGACCTGCCACTTTGGTGAGCACCTCACAGGTTAAAAATGGTCTCAGCAGGCAGAAACCTGTTAAACTTTCACTAGCAGTCTCTCGTTGGAGGGGTTAAGTTGGAAGATCTAAGAGTTCGTATCATGAACATTCACATGATTTATGAGCAGTTGTGGACAGTGAGAGGTGAACCACCATGTCTGTGCCCCCCATAATCAGCACATGCATATGATTTAAGACAGGACCACCAGCTAAGCTCTGCTCCAACTTTATCTTCTTTTTTTCATCTCTAATATATCTGGAATGTGACCCATCAAAACTTCATTTATCTCCATTCCTTCACTGTTATCCTCGGCAAGCATCTTCTGCACAAAGGATGTGTGTATATGTATGTTTTTTTTCATCATAAAACTATGAAGAAAAGCAAATGAACTGAACCGTTATCTATTATGACTTACATAATTTATGCAGTTTAAGTTGTTCAAAGCTTCTAAGGATGCTGATTCTGAGATGGCGAACAGGAACATGGTTTGTTTAACATTACCAACACATTATTAGTTGTTAGATATGTTGTCAAGCAAAAAGGGTAATCAAACTAATTACTGTTATGTGTCGGACGTTGTAGAGAGCGATACATAAAACGCATTACCATTCTGATACATGGACTTGTAGATGACCCTGTATAATTTATTCTTCCTCTTCTGAATCAGTTTCTGGTTCAAATATATATGGCAGAGTTAAACCAGTATTTCCACTTGCCATTGTGCAGTGTTTAATGTATCAGGTAGTCCAAGCTGGTGTGATATAGTGGAGGCGGAGCTAATTTGCATATTCATGGTTCCGTGTATACTAAATAAAGCAAGGGTGTAGAGTTACATTCAAGCTATTTTAATGCATGAATTACTTTATTTTTACTTTTTTTCCTACCAAATTTTCTGTGGACCCCCTAGCACTACCCTTGTGGTCCCCTAACCCAAGTTTGCAAACTCTGCTCAAAACAACATAAATGAACAAATGGCTGGATGGTCAAATTAACAAATAAGCACTTTGCATTTCGTTATCTGTTTCTACAATGCTGATGGCCCTATGAGAAAGTGAGAACTGATTTGTGGCAGCTGGTGTTTATATTTTGATTTTTCCTGAGGGGATGCAGCTCACTGGGAATGCAACAAATGTCACTGAATGAGCGTGCAGGACAATCAGAGAGGATCTGCAATGAATGGAGAAAGCAGAGTGAAGTCAGAAGACGTTAGCATGGACAGGATATCAGTCTCCCGCTGAGGAAATGACATTAGACAACAACTGCTCTGACCTATCAGGTTCATTTCCGCAACTAAAGGGCTTAACATAGAGTTTAATTAGTATAACAGGTCAAGATTTTTATCGAAACACAACAACATGGACAAATAGAGTTTTTACTGCTGTAGTAAGACACAATCTCCATTGATGGCAATTGCATCTGAGTGGCTTATCAGTCACCTTGACTCTTAAATAGTATAACCAATGCAGTCTAAGACAGTAGCTCTCTGTTTTCTTAAGCAATGATAGAGCAGGTTATCTTATTGCAGCAGCCATGGCAAATCGAATTCAGAGCCGCAGATACAATCAGCCCAGTGTGTCACTAGATTACTCTGGCTTTATGCATGTGGTCGCTACGGTAACAGAGGAGTGAACTTCCTTCCTGATGAGCGTACAGCATCAGTGCTGTGTATCAGGAGATAAGAGAGAGAGAAAGAATCTTGAATCTGTTTATCAGTAGGAAATGAGTGAGTGAGTTGGAGTTGATGGGGATTTGTTCCTGATGAGCCGTGCATCAGGTGCTCCTCCGAGAGAACTGGGATCTGTTAATAACATGCTTGTGAATGGAGGTTTGATTGAGCATTGTTGTTGAGCCGTGTTGTTGTCCTTTTTGGTCCTTTCCTAATTCCCTTTTTGGCTCATTGTAAAAGGATATAAACATACACAGGCATTAAGAATGGAATACTAGAGTACTTCTTACTGCAGATCCATATCTAAAAAAAGGTCAACATGGCAAATACGATACAGTACACATTTTAGTCCCCGTCCACACGGAGCCGCGTTTAGCTATATACGTAAAACATTTGTACCGTAATAGCGTTTCGTCCAGATGGATCTGGTGTTTTGGGAACCTGAAACCGATATTTTTTTAAACCGGGTCCCAGAGTGGATAAATCTGAAAACGACACCCTTGTGTTTTCGTATGTACAGCAAAACCGTATATTTTGTGAAACGGTGATATCATCACACCACGTCTCGCATATGCTCCAAGTCTTCTTCTCTGTTTTTAGTGTATTTCTGTGGCAGAATTACAGCGCCACATACTGGTCTGGCATGTATACTACATCGTTTTGAGTCGGTTTCAGTGGTTTCGTGTGTATGCGGATATTTCTTGAGACGAGGGGAAAGAAAGATTGGATAGGGAAAGCTCTGGCTTCGTGTGGATGTGGCCTTAGTGTGTTCTACATTCAATAAGTATGCAAACACACAATACACATACTATGTACTGCAGAAATAAAATAAGTTGTATGCTATTCCAAACATACACGCACAAGAAACACAAGCAAAGCACATACACATATATAGTCACACTCATAGACTGTTCTCCAGTGCCTTCGTTGCAATGTCACACTACCTGCAAATCCAAGTGGAGCAAGTGAACGAATCAGTGAAGCGGAAGCCGAAACCACATGATTACAGGCCAGTTTGGCCATGTTCCACTCAGGTAGATAGCAAGCTCATGGCTCACTAAAACGCTCTGAACCATCCAAAACCACAGTAACAGTCTGAGGGATGTTTTTCCAAAAAGAATCCTCTCGGACTATCTCCAAAAAAGAATCCTCTCGAATCCTTCTCTCTTTGCCGTTCACATGACCTCGTACAGCTCCCTCAGCTCACCCCAGACTAACTACCCTTCCTCCCACTCCTCTTCCTCCTTTTCTCCCTCTAAGGAACACAACATTATTGAGAAACTCAAAGATATAGATAAACTAAAGATAAATCCCTGGTCTACTGTATAATACATTATGAGCCTGACTACCTCCAAATCCAAGAATATTTTCACCACGGTTCTGACAAATCAACCCCCAAGCTTTGAGAAAGTGTGCATACAGGTGGTGGATCAGAGGAGAAATTAGCACTACAGAACACTTGAAAGACAAAGGACAACACCTAGCGGTTCAAAGTTGCCGTCATACTCTCACTCTTCATGTTTCTGGATGATTTCCAGCAAGTGTAAACCTCTTACACAACATGAGAGACATGAAAGCAAAAACATGAGCGGTCACGGGAGTCAGTGCTGCCCCCATCATAAACAACAGCTCAGGGAAAACAATAATCTGGATCTGGTCCAAACAGGTGCTGATCGTTTCCTCCCATCAGCGGCAACTGATCTGAAGGAAAGCACTTTTACGGCCTTATGGTTATGGTTTTTATTATGTCTTTAATCGGCTTCCAGCTTATCGCTGCCTATCTGGAGAGATGGAGATAAATAGAGATGCTCATTTGTATCAGTTCCAGCTGAGGTGAAGAATAAGACTTCAAACACACACGTTTTTTGACAGGTATTGATAGCTTTTTTTGGAGTGCCTTAAAAGAGTGCAGATGGCTTTGAAAAAAACTTATTTGGAACACATCTTGAGGGGGAGATGTATGTACAGTATACTCTCAATTGGCATGAAATGTACATATACTCTGTGGAATATCCAATGAAACCCAACTTAAGTTGGTATCTAGATCTGCATGTTTTCTAGTTGGTCCAAAATGATCCTTCCAAGTTGGTCAAGATGGTTGATCAGTAAGCTAGTATACCTGGTTTCAACCTTGTAGAACAACTTCATAAATTTTTATCTGGTAGACCAATTTGGACCAGCAACTACCTACCATGTTCCAAAAACCATCTGGACCAACTTATGACCTGGTTTTTCAGCAAGTGGTGTGTTCCAGCAATACAATAAACTAAATATGGCATGGTTACACATGGTAAGAGGGCCCACTTACAAAAACTGTCAAGTTTGCATTTGCAGGTCTGGAGATGCTAGCACTGTTTTATCTTTCAGGTAATATATTATGCTCTCTTAATAAGACAAGAAAAGACTGGAAGACTGTTGTCTGGAAGCTGTGAGAAGGTGAAGGTGGCATCAAAGTATCTCTCCCACAGTGTCAGATCACACAGGGCTCCGGATGACCCTGCCATCTATCTGTAAGTGTACACCGGCAGATACAACTGAGAAAAAAGAGAACACAAGATCACCCTGAAACTTGACTGAAACAGCAGTTTGTGTTTCATCAAAGCTGACACAGAGTCTTTGAAGTCAAATTTCATAAAAGCATAACATACAGTGCAGTTTACGTGCGACCTACTCTCTGGGAATGTGTGTTCTTTTGTTTGTTTTTTACAAGATGTACGGGCCAATCGAGTTAAGCCAGTAGCAACAGGAACTGTCTTCAGTTTAGCAGTAAAACATGATACTAAACACTTTATTGCAACGCTAATTCAAGAAAACAAACCTTTCGCGCATTTAGATCTGTGTTTCCTCTGAGACTTTGTGGAGATTCATGGTTTCCTGTGAGACAGTGGGTTGTGGGAATGAGGACAGAGAAAGCATGGATGCAATCACAGCAGTTTTAAAGAAGAGTTTGCTAATAACTCCCCTACCCTCTCTCACACTCTCTTTGCCAGATGATATTGCATAACTTTCTTCAAACCGGCTCTCGACGTGGGAATGTCAACGACCGTACCAAGGAAGTGCTTGTGTCAAGCAAGCTGTAAGAGTTAGTTGATTTGCCTGCTTGTCTATGATTGTGAATATAGGAATATCTGTATTTGTCCAGCCTTGAGCAATAGGATCAAAGCCTTGTATCTTATCATCAGCGACCTGAAAAGATATTAGTGTATTCGTTTCGTGTGCATGTCCATGACTAAGCAGGACCTGTGCTACCCATCTGGATGTACCCTTCTTTACGAACCATTACCGCATAAATCTGCACTATTTCACTCTCCATGTAAGGCATCAAGGTGGCATAAGACACTTTCAAAATATTTTGCCTACAAATGCTAGATCAACTTTAACAATTCCACCCAGGGGTTTCGAAAATTGCAGACCTGCCAAGAGACCAACGGCTGGAGATTAGAAGGGATGTCAGCAAATAAATCTTTAAGGCAGAAGAGGTCGAGAAAAAAACAGTACACTGGTGCACAGCATAGTTATTATCCAAGACACTAACAACTAATAATAAACACAACCGAACTGAATTCAGTAGCTCTAATAAGCTATACTACACCAAGACACTCCCCTTTCCTGACTACAGATTAGATTTTGCTTTTACTTTTTAGAGGAAAAAGGACTTTACATGGGCACTTTGGCAGAGGTGCTGGTCTTCAACAAGCAGACCTGCCATTTGTATCTTGACCTTGGAAACAGATCACTCGCTCTCTTTCTCTCTCTCTCTATCACCTCCCCAATTCATAAACTCATTTGTGAAGCTCAAAGAATATTAGTGGCCTCAGGCAATCAGTACATAATGGCTGGAGATCATAGTTTGGGTACTTGGGGCTACCAGAGTAATTAAGAACAAACTTTGAAAACATCTACCCTAATTATATGTAATTATAGATTTAAGAGGCAAAAATAGATATCAGACTGTCTCAGAAGGAACAGGAGAAAGTGGAGACCTATCCTGTTCTGTTATCACGCTGGTGATATATGATTACCTTGCACCAAAACTCTCAGAGAGGTCTTGGGGACAAAATTAATTTGTGAATCTTTGGATTGGCATCCCTTTTCTCTCTCTAGAAAACAGGAGTCTGACAAAAAGCTAGAGAATGTCTTGCTTTCTGCTTCTTCTTTTTCTCTCACACACACACACACATTAAGAGTTCCCACCTGAGGGGCCCTGTGCTCAGAGACTGTCCAAATAGGGCAGACATGTATCGGTGAGTCTGAGGAAATGCTGCCAAGCACAACAGTATAAAGTTTCAGCAGTCACCCTTGAGAAGCCATTCACTTTTTCACAAAGTCTCGAACCACACCACCGGCAGCAACCAGCGTGACCCTGCTTTACTGTTTAACCAACACACCTGACTTTGAAGATTCTCTCCTTAGTGTTTGTATGAGTATGATTCTGAAGAAGTATATCTAAGTCAGTGTGTGCAGACTTTGCCCTATCGCTCTTATCCAGACAGGAAAGACAATGTTTGGAGTGAAAGCAGCAGTTGCAGAGGTAGACAGTGTCTCTGAATCATGGCCCAAATCGTCAACGTTTGCTCACACAGGATCCTGCTGGGCCAGCATGAGGCCAGGGCCTTCACCTGACTTGCTCCTGTCCTCTTGCAGCTGTGTAAATACAGACTACGACATATTCGCTTGAATGCACATGGTACAGAGTGCTACTCCGTTGGAAGCCTACATATAAAAAAATAATAAAAAAAAAAAAACAGGTGGATTTTATAATAGTGTCTGCATGCAAGATGTGCATGTGCATGACATCACAATGTCATAATAATCAATGTGAAACCATGCTGGATATAACAGTGTTTATATATTATGAATGCTGACAGCATAATTAATTTTGAATGCTTTTTGTGAACTGTTAATAAACTAACACTTTGAAAAATATATATATTTTTCCCCCCAGGCAACAGGCTTAACAGACCAATCTATGTGATTATGTAGATCTACACCAATCTACATGATGCATAAAGCATCTATAATATACACACTGCACAAATTTAGCACATTTTGTTGCAGTTGCAAGAAACCCCTTGCTGTTCTTGTTGGTAGGTAAAAATCAAATTGCTCAAAGCATTCATTGTGTTCCAACAAAAATCTTTTTTTGGGGGGTGGGGATTACAACATCCAATCTCATTACTAGGAAGTTCCCAGGAAGACTTAAGGGCAAATATTTGTTGACCTTTGTTGAGATAGTCACGCATGTATCCACATGCTCTTTGTAAACGCATTACATGCAGATGCAAGAGAGTCTGGGATGCTGGTTTTACAAATTGGATGAACTACTTAGCACTGATTAGTTTTTGTGGTTAAGCCAGGTGCAGCTATTACACTATATTCTTACAGTTATGAGTCTGACATGTAGGAAATACACAAGGCTTCCTCCAGAATCTGACCTTTTTGTGTACAATCAGCCTTGGCTCGATGTGAACCCTTAAAGCCTCTTCTGAGGGAAGCAGACCACCCCTGAGTTTAACTACACCAAGTGCTTAGAAAATCCAGACATTAGGCTTGGGCCAGACAGCCTGTATGAGAGATCAAATCAAAAACATCCGACACAAATGTTACTTTTTTTCTGAGGAAGCCCAACACTGTTGTTAAATGATTCATTATGGACCACTGTGGAGCAATAGACTTCAGAGACCTTCTCAGTCATAGATAAACCAACGGCAATCAGCAGGTGACCTTTATTAAGATGGAGCTTAACTGCTGAAGAACTGGACAGCTTCGGAATAGCCCTTAAATGGTCATGTCATATAATCTATATGCTCAAAGCCTGAGGAGGAGGTTTACATTCCAAGCCAGAAAGTTGTGAAAAAAGACAGTCTTCACTGACCAAGCGAGGAGGTAGTGTAGAGAGAGCGAGACATTGAATCTAAAGAGCAAAACCCAAAAACATATGTACTCATCAATTACTCACAGCCTCTGGGAGAGTACTTGTGTAATTTTCAGTAAGAACAAATGGAGCAGTGGCCAAACTCTTCCATCCAAGAGCCAGGCCCTTATGAAACAGATGCCAGCCGAATGAGAGAGACGGACATAATTCTACATGTCACTGACCATCAACAAGTACAACAAATAGTTGAACAAATTTCCTAAATTATAGTCTTTGCAGTGGTGGGAATGGAAGTCCTGTTGGAGCTATCAGCAGGGGATCATGTTGGAGAGACCACAAATGCAATCCTGGTTTAAAGCGTCCCGATAGCTTCACCATTCTGTGTACGTCTATGTTCTGCATAGTGTAAGCGGTGTACCCTTCAGTGCAGATGTGGTCCAATCCAAACATTCCTTAAGGAGCTGTCTGCCAGGGTTAAGACTCTCTCTCTCCCATCATTGCCCTTCTTAAGGTCTCGACAGCAGGCTTAGCTATTGTTACCCATGCCCTGGGTTCAATGGGTTCTCTGATCACTATTACAGGGATAGGGTTGAGTCCCATCAAAGCCAGACCTCTATATTGTAGATCACGCAATGGCTAACCGCAATAACAACTTTTCCTCTTTGTCCTCAATCAGAAGCATCACGTAAACCAAAGCCCAATCTGCTCTCCATTTCCTATGAGCAAGAGGAGATGAAAGATCAGGTGCATGTGGCATTCATGCTGCCTCTTGGCCAGACGTAAAAAAGTCCAGATTTTGGCAAGCACACCTCTTCTTTCATCCCTTCTTCCCACCACCCACACTCCCCCACCGAACCCCCATCTCTTTTTAATCCATTCCTTTCAGGGTGCAACGGAAAGCTTATGGGCCCAAAATCTATTCATGCAAGCCATGTTTTTCTGAGTCAGTGAGTTCATGGTGTTTGTCACCCTGTGGTGTTGAATAAGTCGGAATGGGGTAGGCCTAAAACAGAGGTGGGTCTATTTCGCAAGCTCACTTGCATTACCTACAGCTATTATAAAAGACAGGCACTTTCTGGGCAGATTGTTAAAATCAGTTAGTAAGATGGTGGTGGGCACGATACAACGTTAACTTTACGGCTCAAAGCGTACCTGCCAGCAAAGAGGCGGGATCTGAACTAGAGTGGGTCTGCAGAAAACAGTAAACAACTGGCCTATTAAAGTGTAACTGCTTTCAGCCTGCAGCCAAGTGCTACTTCAGAATATAAACCTGAGAAAACAATCTCAGACCCACAAACACACTCACAACATGCACATAAACAATGAAGGATCAGGGCAAGCCTGGCACGCCTGTAGCTTCTCTGTCTGCCAGGCAAACTTTTTTATTTATTTTTTACTATGACTACACACAGAAAAATATTGTGCAAAACGATGTTCCTCTGGTCCAAGTTTTAATGTTTGCCATCATAATCCTTTTCTATTTATGTGGTAGCAATTTGATTGGACCACCGGGGATACACATCCAACAGGTTGACTAATCACTAGGCCTGCATGGAATCAAATGGAACGTTCTATGGAATTGGAACACAATTTGACTCCTCCTTTGATCCTTACATGTTTGTTTATTTTTGGTAATCTGATCATGCATTTAGCTAGTAATATAAACCTCTCAACACTTATTGCCACATCCCTTCCAGAATTACACATATATTTCCCTCAAATCAATGCAACCATAAAACAACCTGACACTGCAGACTGACTCATGGGGACTCGTGTCACCGGGGAACCTAAATTGAGGTCCCCGTGAGGAAACAAGCTTATAAGTCATACAGAATGAGTTTTTTTGAAAATGTTCTCTGTTATGGGTAGGTTTAGGGGTAGGGTTAGTGTAGGGGATAGAATATACAGTTTGTATGGTATAAAAACTATGACGTCTATGGAGAGTCCCCACAAAGATAGTGCACCAGAAATGCATGTGTGTGTGTGCAATCAGCAGATTTTTGCAACAATAAGAAAACAGAAAATATTACAGTTTGTATGGCATTAAAAAATTGGTGAACTTTACATTGGCAATGCAGCAAAGGCCCAAAACTCTCACACTCTTTCTCACAGTTACTGTTGATCCCTATAATCCATAACAGTCATGCAAAAAAGAAACCTTGAACCTCCAGCAATGAGATTTTCTTTTTACACATTTACCCAAAGGTCACCTTTTTGTCGAGTTGGTGCAAAAAATATCTTTCTCTTCCTTTCCCTGTCTCCCTCCCTCACTTCTCTTCACCTCACCCAATCTGTCTTTCTGCACATCTGTAGTCCTGCACTCCAGCATCCTGTTTTTATGCAACTCTCAGCAAAACAGGCTTTGGCCCCTAAGGCAGCAAATACAAGGATCATCTTTTGCCCAGAATATAAGAGGTGTCACATGCTGCCACACCTACGAACAATTTAACAGAAAAGCAAAAATTGTTGGCAAGTAGTTCCAGGGCTGTTGCGGTTTTGAAGTACAGATAAATAGTACAGCGTTTTCTCAATGTGATGCTCTTAAGCCTGTAGCGATGTAACTTAGCCACCCTTCGCATGACTAATAGCTCCTGTCAACCTGGGAAAATGAATCAGAACACGCCTGGGCTACATGTACCAGCGGAACGGCCCACTTGGAGACTCTGTGCCAGTTCTATGGGTGTATGTGTGACATATGTGTGTGTATGTATGGGATCAAAGGACAGAAAGCATGGCACACTCCCACCATATACAATGTGCTTCTAATCTAACACTGCCCCTTAAACCTCTGTAGTTTAATTAAACCGGATTTACTCCAGATTACTGCAGTATTGGCTCACTTAGACAACACAGAAAGAGGGTTGTGATCCATGAAAGCCAACCAGCCTTCTTCGTCCGGCTAACTACTCATCCCTTTTCCTCTACTCCCTTACCCAGCCCTATCCATCCTTTCTCAGTTGTCCCTTTATGAAGTTATAATAGCATGAGCAAGAGACAGAGGAAGCAGGCAGATGTGGGCTGATTAAAGCTTTAAATTCTGCAGTAGGTGCTTCCATCTGCTTCCAATACAGTAAGTCTTCCTCAAGCACATCTCCTTTCAAGGTGAGCAGGGGTGTAAGCCAAACACACAACTACTTCAGTGTGCAGTAAAGTGCGCAATTCAACCGAACTAACCCATCTGAAAAGACCAGCATAGTATTTTGTGTTTTAGATGACTAAAAATAAAAAGAAATTAAATCTAAATAGAATTATTTTTATGATTATCATTTTTGGGTGTACTATCCCTTTAAAAGGTTATATGTACCCATATTGTACAATGTACATATTTTCATGTGCCTGTACATACAAAGATGTTTGTTTAGATTGTTCAGCCTTTTAAATGAACAGTATAACTGCAAAACTTCTCCAGAACTTGCCAGATAAATGGACAGAAGGCAATATATACTGTAAACTACACAATGGTCAAAGAGCTTAAAGTGATAGATCACCCAAAAATGAAAACCATAATTTTCTCACCCTCATGTTGTTCCAAACATGTATACATTTCTTTATTCTGCTGTACACAAAGGAAGATATTTGGAAGAATGTTTAATCAAGCAGATCTCAGCAGTCATTGAATACCATAGTATTTAATTTTTTTTCCTACTATGGCAGTCAATTTGGGGTGAGATCTGCTTGGTTACAAATATTCTTCAAAAAATATCTTCCTTTGTGTTTAGCAGAACAAATAAATGTATACAGGTTTGGAACAACTTGAGGGTAAGTAAATGATGTATATCCTTTAATAGAATGTGCTTTTGAAGCACTTAAAAAATAATATTAAACAGTTCTGATGAAAATAATATCCGACACAAACCAACATACCTCTCAGACAGCTTCAAGTGGAAGTGTGTTCAGGTACACAAACTAATCGATACCAGATGACAGCAGTGGAGGGAAAGAGATAACGAGATTGCAATTGACTTGAGTCACTATTTGCAATGGTGAGTGTGCTCTCACACGACCTCAGTGAGACACACGGACCCCTGTGCCACTGTCATAACCGCAGTAATGGACTGTTCACTGAAGGATAACCTCCCCACCTCACTGGATCATTATGAGAGAATATTTGTTTGCACATTTTTGGGGATATTCAAGGCCCCATCAAACATCAACCACTGCGTTAATGGCTGACCTGAAGAATGCATGAACCATTTGGAGGAGAACAGTTCCCTCTATATATTTAAATACGTATATATAGACTCAGTAAAATTTAGGAGCATTATGCTATTAAGGAGATTACACCATAATTATGAGATTAGGAGGCTCTGCTATTCGTCAAGGAGGTACAGCGAGGAGTTTGTGTGGTGTGTGTATGTGTTTGAGAGAGAGAGAGAGAGAGAGAGAGAGAGAGAGAGAGAGAGAGAAAATCTAAATATGTGGTAAAAAGCCAGACCCCTTCATGTCGGGTCACCCTGGTCATGACCTGAACAGTTTTGTTGTCAATAAGGCTGCACTTGTGTTTTAAACACCATTAATGAGGAGCTTAACACCTTTCCAAAATAATATTAACACCCTCTGAATGATGGGAAATACTTAACCTCTGGTCTACAGGGGAAAGTTGGTGAGGTGGGATACAATTTTCTGAATCTGCAACTGAATCTGAGTCATCTCTGAAAATCACTTATCTGATCTAATGTGTTACTGCTGGCACAACTTTTTTTTTTTTTACTGGCTGTTGGCTGGCGTAACAGGACACACACGCACACACACAGTGAGTTCAGAGTCTGTGTACTTCACAGTTCATTTGTTGCGATCATCTGGGGAAAACACAGATTTAATCATTTAACCTAATGCAGTCCTGGGATAAACCACTGTAGAAGGCATTGAAACTTTAAAACTTTATCACATCAAAATTATCACCTCAAACTGCTTCAATGTTCCTAAGTACTTTCTAAAATGTAGTAGCCTAATTCGCTTGGCAGTTTTGCATCAGTACAACATTAATTTGTGCCACTTCAGTAATTTTGTACTTTTGTGCCATGCACGTTTGGGGTGTGTACGAATGTTTTTTTATGCTCGCAAATGCTGCATTTACTTGACCAAAAATGTCTTTATAGTGTCACTTGCAATCAATTTAACACATCCTTGATGGATTCAAGCATTTTTTTTAAGTTTAAAAGTATTCTTTAAAAAATAATTCTGACCCCAAACTTTTGAAGGATAGGGTATTAAGGATTGAGCCAGACTGCTAGGGTGTTTCTGGGGTCTTGTAATACGTGAAAGTGCATGTGGCATCTTCGATAAGAAAAGCTGTTAAACAGTAGCCAGAAAAAGTTACCTGAGGTGTCCAATAACCTCTAAACATTCATGCATGTCAGTGCACAAACACTCCACTGAAACTCTTTGGACTTTTGCCCACGGGGCAGGAAATCCAATGATTCTGTAGCAGTTCACAATGTAATCACACAGTCTGACTCACAGAAGGGCTGACTAACTGAACTGTTTTCTGTTTACCTCTCCTCTAGAGATGAGACAGGATGGTCGAATAGGCATCTACTAAATTCATATCTAGGTTAATTCCTTCCCCCCTCCCTAATTATCATTAGTTGTTTGAACTCACACTAAAAAAACAAGACGGATCCGTGACCATACACTATCACATTTAAACAGGGTTTCCTTAGAACAACTAGTCGAGTAGTTGTTCATGTTCAGACAACCTGACGACTAGTCGATTATGAAAATTTGTAGCTTTGCGCATCCCTCCTCTACTTTCCTGGTGTGTATGCTTCATGCTGGGATGTCCGCTCTGTCCCAGTCCCTGCTGATTGCTAATGAGACCCATGCTTTGGTTTCACAGATGTTCCTTCTTTGCGTCGAGCCAAGAGAAAGTGTGTGTGTGTGTGTGTGTGTGTGTGTGTGTGTGTGTGTGTGTGTGACCTCTGTGTGCGGCACTGGGCTCGTGGCGTGTAATCGGAGCCAGTTATACAGACAGTGCCAGGTGTGTGCACTGCCTCCATCCCTCTATCAGCACAACATCAGTAAGAGAGAGAGAGAGAAAATGTGAGAATGAGTAAAGGAGAGCAGAGGTCTGGAATGAAGTGAATGTTCCAGGAAAATAAGAGAAAGTAAAAGAATGAGTGAGCACATGAAAGAAAGTGAGAGAGGTGGGAAGACTGTCAACGTTTATGTAACAAATGACAAATGCAGCTGATTAGAGCAATGAAGGAAAGGGAGTGAAAGAACACAAAATATTAGAAGACTGGAAGTGGAAAAAGGAAGCGAGAAGTAGTAGACTAATACCAGACATGAACCACACTCAAGTGTTTGATTAGCCACAGTTAGCTAATCTGACACAACCATGTCTAAAAAGTTTGAATGACGCATACACAAATAGCATTAGTTTGTATTATTATTAGATTTCAATTAAAACCATAGAAAATCTATGCAATCTTAACATTTTTTATGTTCAACATTAATATTCAAGGCCCCGTTACCTTTTTTTAAAGTTGTTTGTTAATACATTATAAGGATTTAAAAAAAATACAATTTACTCAAAATTCCCATGGAATTGTATAACTTTGGCTACCTCCTATATCCATTTTTTCAAGACAGTGGGAATCCTGGCTTTTCAAGGAAAAAAAAGTGAATGTTGTAGGGGGGGGATTAAAATAAAAAATATCTTGATGTTTTGTTGTTTAGCTTAATTTAATGCTTGTGTAGTCTTATTTCAAGTAATCTTGAGGCCCCGAGTGGACCCGAGCCACCTCGCTGAGAACCGCTGGTCTATGATAGGCTATGTTAATAGATAACTGGATAAACGTGTGTAAATGTGCCTATTTTCTCTGTACTTTTTGTTCTTTTGTGTCATTAAACAACACACTCTCTGATCATTTATTGGTCAAACCTTTGAACTAGCACATTGCCTGGAGGTACTGTGTTTGTGGATATGGCCTGATGTGTGTGAGCAGTTGCATGAAAGCATATGGGTAACTTCCGTCCATGCACTGTGTAAAGCGGTAAGAGACTCGTCCGCAGCTCTGCAGTGCCGCATCAATAAATACCATTCAAGAGTATCAGATGTGGCAGGAGGGTTCCGCCACTCAATGATACTGGTGATAAAGTCCTCAGCTGAACTGAGGGAAACCAAATGACATCTGCCAGATAGTCAAATGTTATTAGATGTATTTTTTTCTTTCGAATAGAGCTGTGTGCACAGAGTATTCTTGGTCTCTGGACAGCTCACCCCTGTAAAAAACAAAAAAACAAAAACAGGATGCCAGGCAAGATCTGTCCTTTAGGTTGTGTGTTGTTTTTCTCACAAGTTTTTCTTCCTGTTTTAACTAAAGACTTGGCCTTCCAGAGACGTTAAATATAAACTTGCATGGTTTTGAAAACAAACTCCATAATGCAACCTCAAAACACTTACAGGAAAAGTTTACAAAAAAATGTGAATTCTTTTATCACTTACTCATCCTTATGTTGTTCCAAACCCATAAGACTTTTCCATGGAATTACAGTGGTTGGGGAGTAAAGCATAATATGTAAATGAATAAAACAAAAGTGATGCACAATAACATCTTTAACGTCTTTCAATCAACTTCAGAAGACTTACAGAGGCAAATCAACCACTTCCATGATACTTTTATGGTGCATTTGCATCTATTTTAATCATTGTGCATCATTAAGCATCAAGTTTTAAAGCTTCATCTTAATAGATTGAAATCTTAATCTTAACTGCAGATAATTGTAAAGTGAAAAAGTCGGGTTTGAAAACAACATAGGGGCGTGTAAATGATGACATAATTTTTTTTTTTTGGTTAGATGTTGTATTGGTTGTACATTTTCATCAAACAGAATCCCTCGACTCTTCGGCACGTCAGTAACTCATGCAGCACGCTCTCTTTTACCTAAACACTTGTACAATTTCTTAAAGGGCTAGTGAAATAAAGAGAACATAACAGTAGGCCAGTTCTTGTTCATGGGAGTCAGAAATCACAATTTTTTATTAAAAAAAGAAATGAGTTGTGTAAAAGCCTCAAGAAATAACAGTAAAAGCTTCACGAAAAAAACTGAAGTGTGCCTGATTTTGTCTGAATGAACACAATCATCACTCAGCCCTTGAGTAGGCACACTCGGAGAGAAATATGAGTGAATTATTAGATTATTTCGATTTTTGCAAGTCACAACTCTTCAGAGGACAGTACGTTTCCATTCGAGTTGAGTTGTCTAATGGCTCTAAGCCTCCACCGCCGCTTGTCTAAGGGGGAGCATCATCACTTGTCTTCAGTGTCCTGCACTCTTCCAGATAAGGAGTGCAGCACGCCAGACCACCCATGGCTATGACATGCACAGACAGAAGAAACAACCCCCAACCCCCATCCCGCCGACCTCAAGCCTCAGTGTTTCACCAACGACAGCACCTCTGCTGCTGGGAAACGCTGGCACTGTCCCCTTTGCGCTCTCAACATTCCCCTGCCTCCCCCATCTAACACACTGAGCCACCATTGGCCTGTTTACATTCCCTGACTTCTTAATCTCACACATACAAATCTTAAACGGGACAAGTACAGAGCTCTGGGGAACCTCGCTTTTGGACCGCACTGCTGAACTCCATAAGAGGATTATATACATGAGTGTGTGTCTGTGCTCAAATGTAACAGGATGCCCTAGGATGAAGAGCCTCAGGACAGCTAATGATAGCGTGGATATATAATTCACATTTCACATCACTGTAAAAATGAGTGAAATTAAAGAGTTTGTTTGTCTATATAAAGTTGTTTTGGACCCCTGTGACTTTTATTGTATGGACAAAAAAATGTGTTTTCTTCAAAATATCTTCCTTTGTGCTCCACAGAAGACAGAAAGTCAATTTATGTTTCTGCAATCAGATTCACTTAAGATGTCAAGAGCAATTCAGTTCTTCATTAATGGCAACGTTTGAATGGTGTCTTAAATATAACTGTTGTTGAATGTATCAGCGTGGACACAGTAGTTTCAGTTGGTACAACAGGTGTAAATATTTATTGGAAAGCTGGATGTAGCTAAGCCCAGCGTAGCGCTTAAACCCAACTATTAAGGGACATGATGTGCGATCCAGCAATCAGAGAGGTTAACGAATTCAATCTATTTTTTGATTGGTTAAAATAATGGAGAATCTCTCACATTTTTCCATGGGATTGGCCACAGGATTGGTGCCTATGACAGAAAGTCATATAGGTTTTGACATAAAGGAGCATCTGGGGGATTTAATACAAAAGACTCATAGAGCACAAGGAAACACACAAATATGTATGATGGCACAGCAAATGGAAGATTTGCGCAGGGCGGAAAACATGTGTCCTTCTGAGAATAGGGTTATGCTGTCATAATTCTACACTGGATGCTAACAACATATTAGACAAACCTCATGCAGCATGGAAGACAATCTCCCCCACCCCATCTGCATTCAAAGCCAAGCACTCAAAGGAGGATTTTCAAAAAGCTGCTTGGGACAATAAATAATGCAATAAATATGAGTAATTAAATATAACAGATGGATTAATCTCGACAAAACATTTCTGGATCATTATTTTGGATTTATATCAACAACTGTTTAATCTGATGATCTAAACACAATAAAAATATGTTCACTCTTAACAAGAAGAGATTCATACTTTAAGTCTTTTATAACAATTTTAGTCTTGTATAACGGTGAACAACACCCTGTGGAGTCAATCCATTTTCGAGTCAAGTGCGTTAAACGCAGAACAAAGGAAGCTGAAAAAGCATGAACTGTTCTGATTTCTCACCTATTGTACTAGACTGTAGAAAAAAGATTCTTCAGTTGTTATTGGACAACGTTTTACAAGAACATTCTATTTCAGCCTTTCTACTTTAAACTTTCACATTTAATTCAATGTGTTATTTGCTATTTATTTGTAATTATTTATAACATTTACAAGCAATTTCTGAGTGAAAATTGTTTAAATGTAAACCCTACACCAATTATTTTCATAGAATTAGGTCTAAATGAATAAAATTCCCATATTCTTCATATTTCCCAGACACAGAGTTTATTCAAATACCCATCCTTTTGTTCATTTTTTCTCACGTAAGCCTGCCAGACACATTCTCAAACACACCTCCTGCCCTTATTCTCAGGTGTATAAAGTGTACAGAGTAAGCTATAATCAGTTCAACAACCAGACCAACCACATATTTCCTCTTTTCACCATGGGAAACTGCACTGAAAACTCTGTGGAGAAAGTGGCTGGAATGATACTTGCACAACCGTCATTTTGTACAGTCTCTAACACTGTCATGAGATGAGGCCCTTGCATTCTGTAAACTACACAGGCTCCCCTGGATGACTGCTCTTAAGGAGTCCGAAAGAGCTTCTACAGCTCGCTCGCCATCTGTCCTCGCATTATCCGTTAAGTTGTTCCATTGGTTTACTTAAAACTTGCTCCGTGGAGCTCCTGTTTGTTTGGAAACTTGACAAATAGCACCAGTAGATCACAACACCGCCAGCTGCGCGGTAGACTGATGTCCTCAAATGCAAAGTTTGACAGGGGTTTGCTGTCCCGACACACGATTCGAATCAAACTGCAGCCGAATAGAGACTGTGTCAACACCAAACTAGGTGAATGTGCTGCCCTCTGTGGGAATGACTACAAACATGTCCAAACAGGCATGTGGGTATAAACAAATCCATCTCTACTGAATGCACTCTGACATGCCACTGCATTATGATCTTAGACAACTTCACTAGCCCCACCAAAACTAGACTGTCAGGAGAAAGTAAGTACTGCCTCAGGCTCTTCAGTTCTTTCAAAGAGAGCTGAGAGATCTGAGTGGACAAGCCCGCATTAGGACTAATTGTTCCCTTGTGACCAGTCAGTGAGGGACAGGTGGGACTTTCTTTAGTTGAAGAGATAGAAAGGCATTAAAAAGTCAGTCACATTATATAACATGACATTTCTTATTAATATTGTAACAGAGCTTTGTTCAGTTGAGTTGTATGACCAGTCTTAACAACCCTGCTGCATTTTTAACAGTAAACTAAAGGGAAGAGACAAGAAGAGACAAGGCTGGTGATTTTTTTTCTCACTAAAGGGCATGACACTTGAGTGTGTCATGGAGCACGAAGTTAATAATAAAACACCCTTCCTCTCTTTCTTGGCCCCACTGCCCTGCAGCGACCCTGAACATGCTCGCGACCGCTGCACCAGAAACCCTGCGCAGTCAACCACAACCCTGCTTTGAAGTTAGCACGCACTTCCTGCAGGTTACAAGAAAATGCAGCCTTTTAGGATCTGAAATGGGAGGAGGTAAATCTAAGGAAGTCACAAATGAGACAATGATCAAGATGAACCTACTAAACAGCAAAGTCTTTCTTCTACAGTACCTGTCGTTTACTTTTTTCAGGTTTGACAAGCGGGTCTAACAAAACCTCAAATGAATCTGCTTGGCGGGTTTTTTGAAAGATTCTCACGTCCTTCATAGTGCCCCGCCTTCCTTCTGTCTCTGCTCCAGCCAAATGTACTGTATGAAAATTGCTTTCAGAAATCTTGGCATGCTTTTGTTTTGAATGGGTTAGAGTTCATGGCAATCCATACATGTCTATCATTTGCTGGCAATTTGAACTGTGCCTTTTTAATATAGTGAAGCCTGAGAAAAGAGCAGTAGAGCAGGGGGAAAACACCAGCCATATATCAGTAACGGAGCACCACACGTGGGGGATAGGGAGTTAATGTACTGCCCCGCTCTGTTTCACACAAGGGTTTCTCAGGTGGCCGAGTCTCCCCCTCAAAACACCCCCTAAAACTGCCCCATGCTTCATTTAACAGATAGAGATCTTAATAGCCTCAGCAAAACTACAACAGCTCATTCGTAAACTGGAAGTATCAGCCACATGAGAGACATGGTTTTATAATGATAAAGCAGCCATGCTCAAAACAGTGCACATGATTCAGCAAAGTGTAAAATTTCCTTCAGATATTAAAGGTATAGTTCAGGCAAAATTAAAATGCTGTCATAATTTCTTCACCCTCATATCATTTCAAACTTTTATGACTTTTCCATTTCTGGGTGAACTATTCCTTTTAATAAATAAAATAAACAAACACCATTTAATTAATTTAACATCATCCGAATTCATACACATGCAATACTGCATAATTGCCAGCATGTAGAATACAAATGTCCAGACATGACAGATCTATGGCACCTGCTAAAATTATGCAATGGTCCTCCGGGTATCTGGCTGGTTTATTTCCAAACAAGCGCTGAATTATAATTATAAATCAGTCAAACAAGAACCATAACCAGCTTTCTCAACTTGAGAGCCACCTGTAGAGCAAACCAGTCTAAAGACCAACCCAAACCATACATATGCCATGCATATGGATGTATGCCTGGATTACAAGCCATCATCTGTCTCACTGACCTTGCATATCTTGCTCTCCTCTGCCTGTCTGCTGCTACGTGACAAGGTTGCGGCTGGAGCTGGGACCAAGGTTGACCTCCTATCGTGGATCTCCGTCTTGAATGAGAGCTGACAGGAGAGCATAGAAGATTCTGTGACCCTGAGCTCCGAGCTCCTGGGTGCCAGTCCATGTGCCATGCTGCTCCTCCCAGGGTTTGGGATGGGCAGTGCAGTGTGGATGGGCTTGGACCCCACAGCCGGCTGCCGGAGTTTCGATGCAACGCCAACTACCGGCATAGTCCCTCAGAGTGCAAGTCGAACAGAGAAATAAGGAGGGGAAAAAAGTGGAGGAGATGTCTCTCGTGGTTTTCTCACACAAGAGAGAGCAAGAGACAAGAGCCCTGTGTCTGCTCTTGATGTCTGGCAGGGGCGGTAAGAGGTGGGAGGGGGGCGAATGGTCTCTTAAAGAGTGCTGCTAACGGGTGAGAGCGTGGACACGCTCATTCTGTTGCCGACAGCGTGTGCTGCTCTCAGTAACTGAGAAGGCTCCTCCACTACACATTCTCCCCTCCTCCTCTCTCTTCCACTCCTCCTCTTCCCTCACCGACAAAGCACCACTACAAAACCAAACAGCTCTCGGGGGCGTGAACTTCCCTGGAAGGTAACCACTACTCTGCTCTCCTCACTGCCTGATTACCCAGATCTGACTGAGTGTGTATCCCTCTTACACACACGCACACGCTAACTCTCTGGTTCCTCATCTGTCATTTGAAGAACATTCCACAGCAGCGCGTCACACTCTGACTGCAACTGTCAAAACAGTCTCTCCGTAACCCAGCTCAGATCGGTGGACATAGACACCTCACACTGGCTGAAGCTGGAACAACTGAATGCTGTGATGAAAGAACGAGTGCAAAAAGAACCCTCGAAAGACAGTGGAAACATTTGGGGTTGTTTGGAGTAAAAGTAAGTCTGTATATATGTGACAGCCAACACAAACAGATGTTAGAGAAGGTCTACTCTCTTTAATCCCGGAAACAATCCACACTGAAGTTGTTTGTCTAGTTCCCTGGATTTTGCTGCCAAACTCCAATCCGCTGTCTCTCTCTCTTTCTTTTTTTGTGCTGTCAACTTTACTTTCACTCTCATCTCATCTATTATCCCCACCCAGTTTATAGAAATAGTTGGTAAAGAGTCAGAAAGACAGGAAGGTTTGGAGACAGTGGACTGACAACAGAATGTGTCTTAGACATTTTGTGTAGCATTTAGTAACGGGTGAGAGAAGAACATGACAGCAATGCTGACAGCACTGGCACCGACCTCCATGCTAATTCATGTCAAACAAATAATCAGGGCATTTTCTTGTGTTTAGCCCAGGAGATACGATTAATTTCCCTCTAACAGAGGACAACGAATCATTGCCCATGATCACTAAACAGTCTGTCGTTTTGTACCTGGCAAAGTGCCTGTATACATGAATTTTCAACTGTGGTGTGAAACTGAGCAGCCCTTGATGTATTAAAGACTTTATTAAGTGGGCAAAATATGACATGTACCATGGTTTTTAACAGCCGTTAGCCTGGTGTGAGACTTAAAAGAGAGTGAAAGTTTTATATGGAAAGAGCCCATCTGGTTCAGTTTAAAAGCAGGGATGTGTGGAGGAACAGCAAGGATTTCCACCACATCGGAACACTTTAACACAGCAACGTCCAGTTCCTAAGCCTACCCTGAGCACCTACAGTTTATTTAATACCTCATGGGATTGACTCAATGCTCACACAACTAAGCCCATATTCTTGTCTGTTTGGTATATTTAGAATCAAGTGCATTTAATGAGATGTGAACGTCTTTTTTTTTTCCATGTTCCTCCTTCATTAACAGCATACTTTACTTTGCAATCCACCACTACTGCAAAGCAATAAATGGCAACTATACCTCCAATTTGAGAAAATGTTATACAATTATATATTGAAAGAAACTGCTTGATTTCCTCTCCAGGTGCTCAGTGGATCACATGTACCTGAATGCTCCAGGCAGAAGGTCAAATAAAAATAAAAATAAACATTTTCAGTGTTCCTACTTGAGCAGTGAAGCCCAAATTTAATTTTCATGTCTCCCTCGCAGAGTTGATCAAGCTGCTCTGGAGAAGCACTGCTGAACGACAGGCTTCCGGTTACCTGTTTTCCGAATGCACTGCTGTAAATTGGAGTTGAAATTTTGCCGCTAACTGCCTTAGAAAAGCCAAATCCAACTCCAGATTCAGTTCCGTTGGAGATTGGTAGGTCATTGCTAGTGTGCTGTTTAGACATTCGACCGCTTTTCCCCACATCAGGACCCATACTCTTAGCGGGTTGGTTAAGCGGGGACAAAGATCATAAAACATGATGAGGATGTTGATGGGAATGACAGTAATATTGATGCCGCAGGGTGATGATGGTAATGATAGAGTTCACTCCCTCAGGCCTGTCTAGTGAGGCACAGTTGAAAACTGTGGCTTCTACCTCAGAAGTACCATAATTCCAACAACAAACAATGTGTCTTATAAGATCGGGCAATACTCCTTGGTGGAGGCAAAAAGCCCTGATAAGAGCTAAATTTACAGCCTCAGACTCTATTTCTGAATGTGGGCTCAGCAGAGTTGCTCCATTCTAGGTGGCCTCCAAAGCCACAGTGGAGTATCTTGTGGCAGGGAAAAAGGGCATTCCAACAGAACTGGAGAAAAGGGTGGGCTGAGGGAGAAACCTCAAGAAATTTGGGTTGGGGGAGAATTATGGAAGACCCAAAAGCCACAGCCCAAGAGAGGAAATAGGAACTCAGCATCTCAAGACTCAAACCTCCTGGCCAAACATCATAGCATATGATTAAGTCAACTTGCTGCTTTCCACGAAAGAGCCTGGAAGGAAATATTCTGCTGTGTTTGCTGAGATACTCTCTTTTCTCTCTTATAAAACTTATAAAAGCAAGGGTTCAGCATTAATGAACCAAATCGTGCATTGGGAAATCTCCAGCTGACTTGCTCTTGGTCATCACGTTCATCAATGAATTTCGTGAGAGGCCTGAGGTGTTTCTCCAACAACAAATTCCACCAGTTACAGAAAAAGGAATATCAGGCAGAACCAAATCAGTGGTTCCTGATTATACGGAACATCCCTGCATGAAACCTGACGTCAGAGAGTGGTTCTGACGTTGAAAACAAGCAGGGAAGAGATGGCAGAAAGACGAGAGGGTTGACCCTCTAACATCCCCTCTGGACCCTCCCCTGTCAATACAAATCCCTTGAGAGACTGATAGTCACGCACCTGGTCCCCACCACAAGCACATGCTTATCTCGGCTCTGCATATAGGATGGCATGGAAAAGAAAACACACACACAGGGTGCTGGAGTCATGGATTCCTACTCCCCAGTCAACCTTTGACGCCCTCCATGGGCTCTCACTCTCTGCCTGATGGGCTTCAGGTTTGAGAGATAAGCATTATGTGGCACTATGATGGTATTCATTTTTCATCATTAGCATCAGAAGAGTGCTTTTCAAGATTCTCCTACCATGCTAATCCTTGCAAAAACTTCTAGTCTGGAGTGAATCAGAGTATCAGGACACGACGGGGTTAGAAGTGATGGAAGAACATCTATTCAATTTATTAGTCACCGTTTCTTCTTCATATTGAAGTCTTGAGCCCTTGAGGCCACCGGGATAGAGACGAGTAGTGAAACAGATTGAAACAATTCATTTTAGTGGGAGCAATTGTGCTCCATTTCGGATTCAAAGGGGTCGGGACAAATGGAATGTGAACTATCCTTTTTTAAACAGCCAAACTTATAAACACACATTTAACAAAAACGTCAAAGAAATTCCAGCTGCCCGGAGAACATGTTTGGAACGGGTGGCTTGGCCACGTCCCAAAAGGGAGTGGGTGGAAACAACACTACATAGAATCAAAGCCGCATCCTAATCCCAGCAGGAAATCTTCTACTTTCACCAAAAAACAGTGCTGCCTCTTACCTACTTAGTGGTCAACTTCATTAACAATCAAACCTCAAAACTTACTAAATAATCAGTCACAAGGGTCATTAACATCTAAAAGTGTCTATGATTAAAAATCTTTAAAAAAAATGTCCCAAGTTTGTTCTATGTAGTTTTGAAACACTTTTATACCTTGTTCAACAAAACTTAAAAATGTTACTGTATGTTTTATTTTATATTATTTGTACATTTTAAAGAGAAAATAAAATCAAGACAAACATTTTACCGATATATCTGTGAGTATACCAATCACTACTATTTTTTCCTAAGAAAAATAAAAAGACTACTTTGGTGCAATCATTCCAAGAATGTCATTCTTTTAAGAAGCTAGTTTTTGAAACTGAAAAACGTATATGATCATCATTGATGAGGTGTTTTCAGGTCATTGTAGATATAAATTACGTTTAAATTTGTATATATTTTGAATGATTTAACATAAGACTATATTAAGGTAATATAAAGGGGAAAAGGTCAGATCTTTGAGCTACAAATATAAAGAAAATTCCAGCCCTGGTGCCATATAAAACAATGCTAATCCTAGTACACTCTCAGAAAAAAAAGGTACAAAAGTTGTCACTGGGGAGGTACCCTTTCGGAAATAACCATTTGTCCCCCAAGGAGTGCATATTAGTACCTGAAATGTACATATTAGTGCCAAAAGTGTACATATTAGTACCTAAAGTGTACATATTAGTACCTAAATGGTACATATTAGTGCCAAAAGTGTACATATTAGTACCTAAAGTGTACATATTAGTACCTAAATGGTACATATTAGAACCTTTTTAACTGCCCCAGTGACAGCTTTTGTACCATTTTTCTGAGAGTTTATACTGCACTTGCACAACTCTCATTCCTGACACAAAACCGCCATAAAAAAGAAACTATTATGCAATATTTCTAGCTATTAACTATAGTCTTCCCCCATGTCTTGCTCTCTCCATCTCTTTCCTTATTTCTGGTGCAATATTTGCTCTCTTTTAAAACATTTTACAACTGGCTTTGAAAAAACTCAAGCAGGGAATCAATGCTCACTTACCAACCAGAACAATAAGCAAGAGTCAGGGATGTACAGTAAGTACAAATGCGCCTATTGTGGTCTAAAAATAACATGAAAGGGAGGTCAGCCATCAATCCGAACCAGGGGAAGAGGCCACCACAACACTGGGCTCAGTCCCAACTTTAGATCCCAGCAGAATAATACTAACATGGACAAGCACAATAGTAGATCAGTGAACACTCAGCTGCCCAAGAGTCGGCAGTTATGTAGCCAAGGTTAGAATAACAAACACAGACAAACTGTTAAAGGTCCAGTCCACTTTAAAAAATGACAGAGGGATTATTGGGTCCGAAAAATTGCACACAATTTAGAATCTTAGAACTTAGAACCGGTCATTGGAAAATGAAAAAAAAAATGTTTTTTTATTAGAAATACACTAAGTATATATAACTATATACTATAACTGGACTATACAAATAAAAATACACAAATATATCATTCAGAGAGACCTGACCAGACTAGGTTCCTGCTTTGCCTCTCTGAGGCCCAATATCAAACCCTAAGAGATTACATCCACGCACACACACAGCTGGCTCATCGGTGAGTAGTCTTTTCATATCCACACTAACACACCAGCCTGCATTCCAAGGTGGCTTATCCTGGCACTAGTTGCCTTTAACAAACAGCATGGAGTCACGGCCATCCAATGCCTTACAGGGTAAAAGCATTCACCAAAGCCAAGGATGGGTGGCTTACAAACAGCAGCTAAACCTAACCTCATATAGTAATGAAAAGGTGAGATTTTCCAGTTCTGTCATTAAATATATTTTATATTTCTGTTTCAAAATGCAACAGCGGATATAACACAAAAAATAACTAATGGTCAAATAAACACATATGTAACAAACAAATATATAATAACAAAATAAAAAAAATGAAATAAAGAGTGTAATATACTGTCAAAGTCTCTCAAAGTTCTCTTCAGACCATAATGCCAATCCAGGATTCAGAACAAGTAGTAAAAACAGTCTTTTTAATAAAAAACAACCATGTAAAACTTTAGTAACTTTAAAAAGACCACATTAATGATCTGTAAGGGGAGAAAAGCTACAAAAAAGGCCCCTTATGCATGACATCTCTATAAAATGTTGATGCCTTCGAGTTGTGTTTACAGCACATTCTCTGCCTACAGTATGTAAACAGGTCTGTTGCATCTGTTCTTATTTTAAACATTCTTTTATACTAGAGCGGCCCTCCTCTCCCCCAGCTTCATTATAGTGTTTGCTGTGGATATCAGCATGTGTGCCTTGTAAATAGCACTCAGTCCCACAGTTTCTCCATGCGATAAACACACAGTGCTGTCACCTGTGGCTGCATCTCCTGCTCATTACAGATCGCTCATAACACTGAAGCAGTGCTCCTAGAGAGAGAGATTCTGATTAAAGGCTCCTGTGGTACTCCGCTATCAGTTCCTTGCCCAGGCCTCAGCTCAGCAGCTCCAGATGTGGAGACACTAGGTCATTACTGGAGGCCTCCCATGTGGTGTGTGCAAACTTTCTTCCAGCTCATTACTCCGAACACTCACTGCTTTACGCTAGGGTGTTTGGCTCGTCTGGAGTCTTCAACTTGATGAGTTTGCGGTTTTTGAGACCAGTCTGCACACTGACCACTTCAGGTCTTAGACGGCACACCCACAGACATTTATGAACCGTGAGATGAGCGCCCTCTTATAAAAAAATAAAGCATGTTTGATGCTGGTGTGCTGGTGTTTCTGACAGGTTTCTTAACTAACTTAACGGGTCAGTTATTAATTACTCATCCTCATGTTGTTCCAAACCCGTAAGACCTTTGTTTATCTTCAGAACACAAATTAAGATTTTTGATGAAACCCAAGAGCTCTCTGACCCCTCCACTGCAACGTAATTTCAACTTTCAAGGCCCAGAAAGGTAGGGAAGACATTGTCCAAATAGAAAATGCTTGACCATCTGTATGTAGCAGCTAAATCTTGCTGGTGAACAGCATGGCTTAAGGTTTAAGAACTAGACTACCAGCTATCAATCATTACCATGTGTGGCATCACATTTTTTAAATATTCAAAGCTTTCTTTGAGACACTTATCTTTTCTTATCTTGAAATACACTTCATCATACTTATATACGCTGCTTTGCTTTCAGGTTTATATCCAATTTCAGAATACCAGACCAGGGATGGAAATTAGCACCCACCAGCCAAATGCGGGTGATTTTGTGTTGTGGCGGGTAAACTTGCGTCACCTATCGGCCACCGTGGCGGGTAAATAAAAATAGCATACTGTTTCAACGGTAGCACGGTGTCGATCGATTCTTAGATGCATCGCGATGCGGACATGGACGATTCTGAATCTATTTACAAATGTGAATAAATCGATTTTCTAAACGTTGATACCGTGATGTTGACGGAAAGCAAAAGGCACAACTCGGCGCGGGGAGTGCAGTGTCCGGACCGTCTGTTAAAATGATTTGGTAAGTCACGAATCGAATATTAGCAGACGCACAGTGTGTGTGAATCCGGTCTGTTAGAACATCGCGGAAGATTTGACAACACAGAAAACACCTCATAACTAGACAGGATTTTTTCCCGTTTAAAGTCAGCTGCTCAGAGAAGAGTCATTGTTTTTTTAGCGCAATTCACACACAGCGGTAATTCAAGAAAAAAGTTGTCCGAATGCGCAACGTGCAACATGGATTCGGTCTTTCGGCCGTTTGATTTTAATTAATATGGGAATTTGAGAAAGAGCTAAGACAGTGGTGCTTATTGAAGACAGAAAGTGCGCGCGAGGAGCTCTGCTCGTCTCACCGTCACTCAGTTATGCGCCCTATCACAAGCGCAGCCGTCATTTATCATTCATAAATCACAATAACTCATCAAATAAGAAAAAAAAAATGGTAACAATTTATTCTGATGGTCCATTTTGAATATTATGTTGACTATAAGTAACGTAGCATCTACATGTCTTCTAACTCTCATTAGAGAAGCCAGACTTTCTGCTTAATATCTGCTAACTCTTTATAATGTTGATCCCTAACAGACACTCTACTGACTAAAAGTAACTGTGCAACTACATGCCAACTTACTCCAACCATAAGCCTTCCAGTCTACTAATACTCTACTAACACTCCAATGAGAGTTAGACATGTAGGTGGAACGCTACTTATAGTCAACAGAATGTGTTAAAGGGACCATCAAAATAAAGTGAAACCAAAAAATGTAAAGCAGGAAAACCCTGTAATAAAAGATATTGGAAGTTAATCCATTATGTACACCATACTATGAAAGTCTGTTCAAATTCACTCAGAGAAGCTGTCAATCTCATCTATCAATCATGACGTCACACCCCCATTTTTATAGCATCAAATAACTAACTAAAACTAAAGCATGATAAGAACTGACTAGAATGACAGTTGTAGAGCTTGTAGAATTAATTTTCACATGCAATTACACATTGTTGGTTAAAAACAAGAAAGTGGCTGGTAAAAACATTGAGTGGCTGGTAGATGTTGAAATCCACCAGCCACAGTGGCCGGTGGACAAAAAAGTTAATTTCCATCCCTGTACCAGACCCAGAAAAAGGAACATGTGGTAACCTGTGTGCTTCCTTAATGTGAAACTAATATACTATAACTAAAAAAACGAAATTATATATATATATAATAAATTCATTTTAAATATTTCAATAATCTTATAATTATTTTTATAATATTTTTGGACTATATTTATACTTATCAATTAATCAAATTCCCTATTTTTATGGGTTTTTTTTTTCATTTAAACCACAAATTTAAATTAGTTTAAGTTGTGATAATTGTTTATTTACTTGTAGTGTGTACTAGAGCCCTTTAAAAAAAAATCCCCTTAAAAACAAGTATAGATGTATAATTGTTTATAGATATAATATAATTTTCTATAAGATCAAAATAATAATCAGTTCACATACACAGCACAGTTTCATTGCTTCCCAGTTGAAAAACAAACAAACAGCATATGCTGGTTAGGTGTGTTTTGAAGCATGGCAGCTGTTTGATCTGGTTTATGCTGATCTTTAGTTGGTCATGAGCTTGAGCTAGTTTCATAGGACCAGCTCTTGACCATCTTAAACCAGCTCATGGCCAGCTAAGGACCATCTTAAACTAGCTCATGACCAGCTAAGGACCATCTTAAACCAGCTCTGACAAGCTAAGGACCATCTTAAACCAGCTCTGACAAGCTAAGGACCATCTTAAACCAGCTAATGATCAGCTAAGGACCATCCTAAACCAGCTCATGAATAGCTCAGGACCATCTTAAACCAGCTCATGACCAGCTAATGACCATCTTAAACCAGCTAATGATCAGCTAAGGACCATCCTAAACCAGCTCATGAATAGCTCAGGACCATCTTAAACCAGCTCATGGCCAGCTAAGGACCATCTTAAACCAGCTCATGACCAGCTTAGGACCATCTTAAACCAGCTCTGACAAGCTAAGGACCATCTTAAACCAGCTCATGACCAGCTAAGGACCATCTTAAACCAGCTCTGACAAGCTAAGGACCATCTTAAACCAGCTCATGACCAGCTAAGGACCAGCTCAAACCAGCTCATGACCAGCTAAGGACCATCTTAAACCAGCTCATGACCAGCTAAGGACCATCTTAAACCAGCTCATGACCAGCTAATGACCATCTTAAACCAGCTCATGACCAGCTAAGGACAATCTTAAACCAGCTAATGATCAGCTAATGACCATCCTAAACCAGCTCATGACCAGCTAAGGACCAGCTTAAACCAGCTCATGACCAGCTAAGGACCAGCTTAAACCAGCTCATGACCAGCTAAGGACCATCTTAAACCAGCTCATGACCAGCTAAGGACAATCTTAAACCAGCTAATGATCAGCTAACGACCATCCTAAACCAGCTAATGAATAGCTCAGGACCATCTTAAACCAGCTCATGACCAGCTAAGGACAATCTTAAACCAGCTCATGACTAGTTAAGAACCAGCTTAAACCAGCTCATGACCAGCTAAGGACCATCTTAAACCAGCTCATGACCACCTAAGGACCATCTTAAACCAGCTCATGACCAGCTAAGGACCATCTTAAACCAGCTCATGACCAGCTAAGGACCAGCTTAAACCAGCTCATGACCAGCTAAGGACAATCTTAAACCAGCTCATGACCAGCTAAGGACCATCTTAAACCAGCTCATGACCAGCTAAGGACCATCTTAAACCAGCTCATGACCAGCTAAGGACCATCTTAAACCAGCTCATGACCAGCTAAGAACAATCTTAAACCAGCTCATGACCAGCTAAGGACCATCTTAAACCAGCTCATGACCAGCTAAGAACAATCTTAAACCAGCTCATGACCAGCTAAGGACCATCTTAAACCAGCTCATGACCAGCTAAGGGCAATCTTAAACCAGCTCATGACCAGCTAAGGACAATCTTAAACCAGCTCATGACCAGCTAAGGACAATCTTAAACCAGCTCATGACAAGCTAACGACCAGCTCAAACCAGCTGCCATGCTTCAAAAAATACCTAACCAGAATAAGCTGTTTTTTTTTTCAACAGGGTTTTTCATGCTTAATTTTGTCTAAATATGCAGTTTGTGGCCAAAATGATGAAAATGCAAAAAAGAGAGAAAGCTGTTCAATACAGAGTTTTTTTTCCATTGTGACACAAACATATCACACAGCTTCCTGTTTGTCTTCAACAAGTCCGGGCAGCTGTTTACCTGCAGCTCAACAGAATCATCACACAATCATCACCTTAACAGCTGTGATACAAACAGTCTAAGGTTGGCAGTGTCAGAATACCAATTACATACAACATGAGCATATAAATAGCTGCGTATAATCCGTGTAAATACTTATGAGGTTTATCACTGTATGGAATGGAAGTGCTGATGTTCATCTGCAGTGTAAATGATCCCTCTTCACTCTGTCACTCATTAACAGATAGTTGTTGTTAAATGGGGTTCTGAGGTTTTGGAGTCATCACTTTGGCCTATGTATGGGAGCATGCTAAAAGCTTAATGGGGCTTTGCCCACATAACTTGTGCAGATCAGAGCCTTGCGTGTGCTTGAGTGAAGAGAACGGCTCTTTCATCTGCAGCAGTGTATTTACGATGGGCCTCTGCTCTGTGTAATCATCAGCTATGAGAGTCTCAATCCGCGCCTTCCTCTAAAAACTTAAAATGCCCCAGTGGCCACGATGCAAGAAGAAAGGCCCCTCTAATGCATTCTGACTCATTAGCTACGAAATACTGTATTTACATCAGATGCATTATGCTCTATT
Organism: Gobiocypris rarus; assembly: GCA_023029165.1. NCBI lineage: Eukaryota > Metazoa > Chordata > Actinopteri > Cypriniformes > Gobionidae > Gobiocypris > Gobiocypris rarus. The sequence goes on from CM040923.1 coordinate 16,362,801, forward strand.
ACTAATCACCCACGCACACAGATCACTGCTTTGAAGACATTTTCTCCACTAAAGCTATTCTAATGTCAGATTCACTAAGATTAGGGGACTTTTTTTCTTTTGAACTTCTTTGGAAAGACATTTTAGCGTGACTTAGCTTATGTTTGATGTTACAAAGACAGTTAGACCACAAACATCCGCTACATAACATGGTTGGTCAAAAATCTGAATTTGAAAACTGTGAATCTGAATTGTATTGACCACGCTGAACAAGATGTTTTTTAAAATAAGACTGGGAACTCTACCTTATATTCAGAACAAATTTATCTTGATAACGTCAGATAACTTTGATGGAAAGGTATATAATGGATTACAATCAACCAATCAGCTGTCAGTTGTTAAATTTAAGTATACAATTAGATAATACCAAGTTAGGTCAACCAATTACCAAGCAATGCTTAATGTTGTTCAGTCTGTGGTGTAAAAGGTCGCATTAGCTATTAAAGATAATCACTTAAACAAAACATGGACAGGTCAAAGTGTCTGATTAATTTTGGTCCCAAATTAATTATCAAATTGACTGGTAATCCACCGTATAAAGAATTTTTGGGTATAATATGTCACCGTTTACTTTATTTTGCTATCCTCACTTCCATAAATGAACTATAGCGTCCTGCATATCTGGTGTCTGAATCATTTGTGGTTTGACTGTATTCCAGCAAAAAATTACAGTTATACACATTTCTTTGAATTCCATTTATTTTTAATTGTACCTCCTTTATATTCAAATTTGAATACATTTAATTAGAAAAAATAATTGTAAAAGTAATTTTGCCAAGTGCTTTTGTCATAATCTTTATTTTTGAATATTTCTGTATAGCTTAATTTTTAGTAACTTTAGCACTTAAACTAATTTATTTCAGTTAGTTGTCAACTAAACCTTTTTAATTGCCATTTTTTTTAGGTTAAAGCTGTTTTCACTAAATATTAATATCCATCTATTAATAATTAATATTTCAGCTTTATTTCTATTTAACAATAACACTGTTGCAAAGCCATTCTCAAATCAGTTCTGAATTACACACTACCCTTCTATAAAATAGTACAACTGAATAAAATGACTGTTGGGATACAAAGTGGTCTTTTGCTATCACAAGAGTATGTAAATATAATAATCAATTTCCAGTTTACAATGTATTAATCTCACAACCAATAACATCTGGCTTCTGCTTGCCAAATGCCATGAACCTAATAGTTTAAGCAGAGAGTTACAGAGCCTGTTTGCTTAACTCTTGGAACCGTGCGGCCTCCAGGACATGATTACATGAGATGCTGTGTTTTCTAACACTGGATGTATTGTGTTTGGCCAGGAAGCAGGTCCGGCCTCTGGAACGGTGTCCAGCGATGTGTTAGGTTTGGCACGACAATCCCACCTCCGTCAACATATTCAGATTGTCTTGAGTTCCCACTCCCATTCTCCCCTTACACATGTACTCAAACACTTGAACAAACTCTTTTGCCTGGGCTACCCCCAAACTCACGGACGAGATTAACAGGATGTAAACTGTTGTGACAAGCTTATCAGGCCTTGACTTGCCTCCAAAAGACAAGAACAACACAGCGTTTTGGATTAAGAGTTCCACAGGTAATAAATCACAATCTGCTTAGACGTGTCAAACGGATAAAGCCATTAGAAGCAATAATACCATAGCACCCAGTTTTGAGAATGTGGCCACCATGTTGTTGTTGTTACATGGGCCCCCGTAACAATTTCTAAGATGGATTCGCCATGGCCAAGCTGTGGCCTGAGAGACTCTGAGTTAAAGTTTAGGGACCATGTGGCTAAGTAGTGTGGTGCTGAGAGGTGAAAGCACTCACTTCATTTCTCTTCATTATGGGCTGCTGACGAAAACCAAATGGGAAGCTGGAACCGGCAGGAAGCCAGAGCGCGTGGTGCCCAATTAAGGGCCTGAGCGGGGAACAGGGCATGGCATTGCCAGAGCATAAACAGCAGTGCTAATCTGTGCCATGTCTGCCTCGTGAATGACCCAACACTTCATCATTCATGGGTGGGCACTGGCGCGTGGGGAGAGACCTATAAAAGGCCTGAGAGAGGACGAGGGCCATCTAATCCTGAGTGTACGTGCGCAGCGCGGCCCCTAGCGAGAAACTAGAGGGGAACTGTAGCTGTTTAGTCAAACATAAAGGCAACATTTTTAAAGTAGGATTTAAAAGAAGATATGTCAAGCTTATATATTATGTTAAAATGAGTCAAATATCCCTTTAACTGTGAGATTGTTTGAAACGAAACAATCCACTGATATGTGATTGTCCACATTCTGAAGGAGACTGATGGTCTGTTTCAGTTTTTTCACACAGCAGCTTACATTGTCTTATTGTGCAGAGCTTCCCTGCTGTTTGTTTGCATTAATGTGCTAGGTAACGCTATGCGAGTTGATTGATACTAGAAAAGTTTGGCTGGAGGAGAACAATCAGTTTCGTCTGTGTCTTCAAAAGAGCCGATGAATGCATTATCTCAACATCACAGAAGACTCGGTCCAGCATGCAATTTGTAAAGTGCTTTCATCCAATAAGGAAAATGAGTCTGTCTGCAGGTCTAGACGCACAGTGATTGATCGAGTCAGATAATTTCGCAAACACGTCACGGCGTTCCCGCAGATTCAGGGTTTTCTCTTCCTACGTCGGCTCATCAACCTCCTGTCGTTTTAAGACAAACCAGAATGTTCCTGGTTTCATTTTCTTGGCCTCAACAAAAGCCCGGTAAGTAATTAGTCCCACTTTCAGGCTTTTCTTACTTATCTGGAAAGAATGTGGTAGAACTCGCTTCACATGTTTGGCTTTACTGATACCGTGGCTCCAGCAATATTCTTCACTCAGCGACCCGGGCCAAATCAGTTGTTTCCCTTGCTATTGCACCTGTTTATTCAAAGACAGATACGTCATGCTTTGTTCTAGGTAACCAAATGCTTAATTATTCTTTGCAAAAGCCTGCAAAACTGCCTTCTGTTAATTATTCACAGACTCTGTCATAACATTGCGAATCCTTCGCTGGATTCACTTTGTGAGCATAATGACTCTGCTCTGCTGTGATATGATTTTCGACCCAAACAAATGCTGCCATGGCACACATCAAACCAGAAGACACAAAATACAAAAGACAAAGAGAGACAGCTAGCTTATGGTTGAGATATAATTGAGCCAAAGCAGGACATTCTGACCAAATGATGCTACAAGAATAAATTCATACAGTTGTTAAAATCACATTGTGATGCCACAGGCCTGTGCTCTGGACTGATTTAAAAGAGGACTGTCAAATATAGGTAAATACAAATGTATCATTTGACATCTGATTAGAGGTGTGCCAAGAGGTCTCATGATATTAAAATGTGATGAGATTTCTCGTCAAGGTGAAAAGCTGTCTCGCAATATTGACATGACGGAGCATGAGGGTTAAATTAGCATAGGGGCTTCACTGTTGTTTAGCTTTTTTAAATTGAAATAAAAACGATTTAATTCAGTGGGATAACAGTCACTTCAATTGTAATCTATTGTTAACGTGTGCTCTGCGCACAGCAAGAGCTGCTGAGTCGCACACAGTGCAGCAGGGATCACAGTTCACTGATCATGTGATGAGAGTGAGGCAAGATGACTGACAAGACCATGGCGGAGGATTTGTTGCGCAACAGAGCCCCAAAATAATATAGATTTTTGATATCTGCCATATTTACATATAATTGGCTATAACATCAAAATAAAGAGTGCCAAATTGGTATTGGCCAGAATTTTAAAATCGATCACTCCCTCTTTTTGACGTTCGTTTGTCCGTTTGTTCGTAATAAATGCCTCCCCTAAGTTCAGACACCAAACTCACTGACTTCTCTCTTTATTTTACACCATTTTACTCTCTTCATTTTACAAAATGTTATTGGATTTACTGGGGGGTGAGGGGGGTTCATTCTTAATGGATCCCTTTGGGATATTTAATATCCCATTCCTGTAGGATCTTTTGATTAGGAAATTACCTCAGGTAACAGTCTCCCTGCAGCGACCGGATATAAGTGACTTGCTCAAGGGTGCAATAGTGATATAAAGATAGTGATATCAATCAAGCCCAGAATTTTTTAAATCTTAATATACTATACGAGAAATAAAGCAGTATATACAGTACATACACAAAATGCATCAATTGTATACATGACATGGCCAACAATATGTAAACACCCACGTCTAATGACTGGGTTTGGCTATTTCAGCAACACTGATGAGTAACAGGTGCATAAAATCAAGTATACAGCCAAACAATTTTAGTATAATAATTTATGTTCTGTTCCAGAATGACAGTGCCCCTGACAGTGCAAGATCCTAGACTTGAACCCCAGTTAACACCTTGAATTGGTATGCTGACTGTATCATCCTGATCATCCAACAATAGTGCCTGGCCTCACTGAAGCTTGTGTCTGAGGGAATGCCTCCCTAGAAGTAGGGCCTGCACTGACTAGTCGGGTAGTCGACTACTTCAGCTACTAGTCAGCGCTGTTGGAAGCCATCAAGCACTTGAACGCACAACCATAGCGACGTGGTTGTTTTACTAAGCTTAAACGAGCGAGCCATGACCACAACCAAAGAGAGTATGTGGAAGGATAGTTTCACGTAGCCAGACCTTCAGACTGACTGCAGAAGGTCTGGACTCCATTGCAGCTTTCATTGACCAATGACCACCCATGACACCGTTTGACATGTAAAGCAACCAATCACAGTACTTCTTGATCTGTCTCATGTTTAGGGGCATGTTAATGAAAAGTCGATGTCCGTAAGATAACAGACCAGCGTGCATCCAATACATATTCATTTATGAACATTATGCAAGTTTACTACAACTTCACATACTTTTGAAAATCCAGCATTAAGTTGATCCTGATAAGCGTTCATTGTCACAGTTGTAAACTTGACGGCTTTCCTCTTCCTGCTTAGATCGCAGCATTACCATTCTGAGCACTCCATACACAGCACACATACATAAACAGAAAAAAGACATACTATAAGTTTCATTCAGAAAAAGAATGTGGTGTTGCCAAAAAAATGAGTGCCCTGTATATAGAAACTAAAAGACATGCATTGATACTCAGTTAAAATGATTTTTATACACCACAGAAAAGCTGCAACACAGCCAAGTGCAAATGACAGAAAAACACAAATACACTAACACATGCACAAACAACAAAAAGGCCATGAATAAATGTATAAATCAGCTAAATATGGCTTGCAGAAAACCTCAAAAACAGTAAATGCAGGGTGAGAGAGAAGCCATAATTAGATCCACGTAATGATTTTCCTCAGTCGTTTGTAGTTTTTCTTCTTTTCATTTCTTTTAACCCAGAGCAACATTCTCTGCACACCCACTTAAACATGAGGTCAGTGGGGAGCTCGGGCTTGGCCGGGCCTCATCAGCGGGAAAGAGCTTCTCTCAGCTTAATACCACTGGAGACGCTGAACGGGAGCATGGAGAAATACACTCGGCAGGCAGCTAATAGCAGAGGGGGGAAACACTCTTGGCAAATGCTAGCGAGATGCTCCGCTGAATGTTTGCACAAATGGGATTGCACCTACTAATTATGGTAACAGAGTGCACTTAAAGGCTGACGTATGGACAAACTGTTGTGGTGAGCTGGCATGGACGACAGACCGAGGTCGTGAGGTTCCAGGGCTAAGCCAAGACTCTGTTATCCTGGTGCAACTCTTTTGGTGGCAGAAATTTTGTAGGCCTCATGGCTGACGTGATGATCAGTGTATGAGGTTATCTCACGAAACCTGTCAAGAACATCTCTGGGTCATATCAAAAAACAAAATAAAGAAATGAAGTGTATTTTAAGACCATTAACAATTACAAATTGTGAAGTTGAAGATACAATTCTCACTACTGTTAAGCAATAATACTAATTAAAAAATCATTATTTATATCTTTTTTTTTTCTTTCGTAAAAATATAAATATATATCTGCTGTTAAATGTTGCTGGTTAAAAAAATGTCATTTCTTTCCTTTCGATTTGGGGGTGAACTGAGACTTGACAGGTTTTGTGAAACTCATTGAGCAGACCTTGCAATGTCAACACAAGGATTGTGTTCCATTGCGTCCAAAATCCAACCACAGGTTATGTTATCGAGTCAAAGCGTGACGGATACACTGCTAATTTGCTTGAATGATACTGCAATCCCTTTCCATGGCATGTATCAGACTGCAGTATCCAGACAAACTCTAATCTAATCATTTTGGGGCTCCAAACACAGCTGGGTATCTGCAGAAGTACAGATAACAACTGTTCTAAACACGAAAGCCTGTGTGACTATTCCAGGCACCGAACTTCAAGGCTTTATGCCTGCTTGTAAAACACTGTAGTGCACCACTAAGAAAAAGGCTGTCTGCGTTGGACAACAGAGAACATCTAAAACTGGCACTGACATACTCACAGAAGAAGATCTTTCCCCTGTAGACCTCTGCTGATCCAATATAAATGAACAGAGACTGTGTGGGCTATAGATCTGAAGGGAAGACTTCTAGAAGACGACCCAGTGGATTCCTTCTCTCACAGCAGCATTGTGTAAGCCTGTCCCATTGAATGCACAGTAAGCATGGATAGAGACTTATTAAAAACAAAGTTCTTCTGTGACCATTTATGTCACTTGTTTCCCTTCATGTTATTCCAAGCCATGGAATTGGCCACTCCAGTATACAGGTCCTTATAAAAAATGAGCATATTGTGATAAAAGTTCATTATTTTCCATAATGTAATGATAAAAATTAAACTTTCATATATTTTAGATTCATTGCACACCAACTGAAATATTTCAGGTCTTTTATTGTTTTAATACTGATGATTTTGGCATACAGCTCATGAAAACCCAAAGTTCAAATCTCAAAAAATTAGCATATTTCATCCGACCAATAAAAGAAACGTTTTTTTAATACAAAAAAAGTCAACCTTCAAATAATTATGTTCAGTTATGCACTCAATACTTGGTCGGGAATCCTTTTGCAGAAATGACTGCTTCAATGCAGCGTGGCATGGAGGCAATCAGCCTGTGGCACTGCTGAGGTGTTATGGAGGCCCAGGATGCTTCGATAGCGGCCTTAAGCTCATCCAGAGTGTTGGGTCTTGCGTCTCTCAACTTTCTCTTCACAATATCCCACAGATTCCATTGTCAGTAAACCATTTACCAGTGGTTTTGGCACTGTGAGCAGGAGCCAGGTCGTACTGAAAAACGAAATCTTCATCTCCATAAAGCTTTTCAGCAGATGGAAGCATGAAGTGCTCCAAAATCTCCTGATAGCTAGCTGCATTGACCCTGCCCTTGATAAAACACAGTGGACCAACACCAGCAGCTGACGTGGCACCCCAGACCATCACTGACTGTGGGTACTTGACACTGGACTTCAGGCATTATGGCATTTCCTTCTCCCCAGTCTTCCTCCAGACTCTGGCACCTTGATTTACGATTGACATGCAAAATTTGAGCGACAGTCCAGTGCTGCTTCTCTGTAGCCCAGGTCAGGCGCTTCTACTGCTGTTTCTGGTTCAAAAGTGGCTTGACCTGGGGAATGCGGCACCTGTAGCCCATTTCCTGCACACGCATGTGCACGGTGTTTCTACTCCAGACTCAGTCCACTGCTTCCGCAGGTCCCCCAAGGTCTGGAATCGGTCCTTCTCCACAATCTTCCTCAGGGTCCGGTCACCTCTTCTCGTTGTGCAGTGTTTTTTGCCACACTTTTTCCTTCCCACAGACTTCCCACTGAGGTGCCTTGATACAGCACTCTGGGAACAGCCTATTCGTTCAGAAATGTCTTTCTGTGTCTTACCCTCTCGCTTGAGGGTGTCAATGATGGCCTTCTGGACAGCAGTCAGGTCGGCAGTCTTACCCATGATTGCGGTTTTGAGTAATGAACCAGGCTGGGAGTTTTTAAAAGCATCTTTTGCAGGTGTTTAGAGTTAATTAGTTGATTCAGATGATTAGGTTAATAGCTCGTTTAGAGAACCTTTTCATAATATGCAAATTTTTTAAGATAGGAATTTGGGGTTTTCATGAGCTGTATGCCAAAATCATCAGTATTAAAACAATAAAAGACCTGAAATATTTCAGTTGGTGTGCAACGAATCTAAAATATATGCAAGTTTAATTTTTATCTTTACATTATGGAAAATAATGAACTTTTATCACAATATGCTATTTTTTTTAGAAGGACCTGTAGTTTAGTGTCGCTGATGTGGGGCTTTTTTAGCCTTTAAATATGAGATATGACAAAGAGGAAGAGGGTATTCACATAACTCAAAATGTTTACTTTTTGTGCTTAGTGTTAGAACAAAAGTTGCATGAATTTGGAACAATATGAGTGAGTAAAAGATGGCAAGTTTAATTTTGCATCAAGTATTAGTTTAAGGACAGTACGTTTGCGATTATAAAAGCTACGCAGACATGCCAATGGGGAAAACGCCACATGCTGTTACACAAATCATAAGCAATGAGTTTGATCTGTCGATGTGTGGGTAAACAATCAAGAAAGGTACATGTGTTTTTGCATCTTCAAACTAAGATAAAGACAGATGAGCACTCGACTTGATGGGAAGCAGTTGTAATGGTAAACGGGTAAAAGAGGTCTGAGAAATATTTGTATAAATGCATGACCAACAGCAAAAAAAAATCCTAATCCATAATAAGTGCTAATGAATGGGATCATGTACTAAAAAGCACCTAAGGATAAGTAAGATTGTTCATAATGGATGCCCAGAATATCCACAGAGGTTTTCCTTAGTATCAGAATGAGCTAGTAAAGCGACTGGCTTAGTTTCTCTGTTCTTTAAAACTTATGCTCTATTGCTAATACTCTGTGGTAAAAAGAGCTGTCACGACGGATTAAAACCACAGTATTCTTCAACAATGACACTTGAGCCTCACGCTGCCACAATAATTACAAACACTTTCTCGTAAACCGTAACCGGAGCATTTGCGGTGTGAAAAAGCCTTGTTTCAGTATTCCCATTAGCACAGACTAAAGACAACCAAATAAACACACATATTCACACACAGAGGCTGACAGAGACAGCACTGGCTGATATCTATAACAGGTGTTAGTCCCACAGGAAGAGAGAAAGGTGTAAATCTGCTTATTTATCGCAACTTTTTACTGGTTTTGTTACTGTGCAATGATCAAGTAAATATACAATTTAGCGTATATTCATTTATTTCTCTCTCTTTTTTGCTCATTTCATTCAAGCCACAAGTTCAAGCCACAATGTAAGTATGTAAATAAATAAATAAATAAATACATAAAATGTTCTTTTGTCTGGAAAGATTTCCAAAGTGTAATAAAAATGTGTAATATATTTTAATAACATTTTTGTTATAGAATAAAGAAAAAAATACTATATTTTACCATGAAAAAATTGTTATAGTTAGGAAGAATTTTTATACATACCATTTTTATAGAATTTTCCCAATTGCTGGCAAGGTTGTCTGCAGCAATTGCCACCACAACGATATAATCACCCAAATAATAGATGGTGGTGGGTTTGCATCTCTTTAAAATAAATGCTAAGATCAGCCAACTGTGACATCCAATAAACCATGCTATTTCATAATTTACAATTAAATTCATGTAACTCCTTTCATTACAGCTGCTTTTCCTCTATCAAATTACAACACGGTAATATAAATGTCTGTCATTCATCAATGTGTTTCCTATCATATTACTGGAATACCATCAACAAAATGCCTCATTCTATATTTCTAGACTACTGTATCATGAAGCTCATTTATCTATACAACAGTCAGGAAATGCCTGGCCGCAAGTAACCAATGCAGACATCTTTAAGCTGAACTATGGCCACTTGATTGATGCGAGTACATATATATCCAGGCCTCAGGCAAATTATGATATTTTGGCAGTATATAGTTGTAAAATGCCACAGGACGTTAAAATAAGGTCTAAAATCAAAGGAAAAGGGAGGGAGTGAAGAGAGAGAGAGAGAGAGAGAGAGAGAGAGAGAGAGAGAGAGAGAGGAATGCCATCGAAACCTTGGAATATGTGGAATATCCCACTTGCTCTGATGGAGTCGTGAGTCAGAACTAGTCACGCTGCCACACGGCAGCTATTCATTCATGAAGTGCTTTTTAATGAGACCCTTGTGAGTGCGGATTTCACTGTGATTATGGCCTTGGAAGGCGGTCTGGATTTTCGAACCGTGTTTAAGCCCGCTTGCGAGAGCTACAGCCAGTTTTGAAGAAGGTTATGCATCCTGGTTTGAGAGAGGACCTGGCTTTCCCAGCTCTGCTGGGCATCTGTGCGGCAGAGTCCCCACCACACTAGACCAGTTCATCCTGGGTCGGTATCGCACTCTGGCTGGCCCACTTTTGGGAAACAGGCACAGACCACTCAATCAAACCAGCCATGCTGGGAAAGCTTGCGCATAATCATCTTCAAACCCACACAATTTTATTTACACTGGAGCGATTACACAAAACTTTGCAAAGAACAAAGCATTGTGTAACATTCACTTTTGCTTTCTCTTTCACTCTTTCAGTAGCCAATGCTTGTTTCCCAGCCTTGGAGAAGGCATGAGATTTAGAGACCTTGTTGTAAGGCACTGTGGGTTGGCTAATCTGGGATGTGCCGCATGGAGGATTACATGAAAACAGGGGAAGCGCTGAACTAAGGACGGGATGAAGAGAGGAAGAAAGGGATGAAGTTTTTTCTCTTCATTTGTTCCTTGGAAAAGATCCGTACAAGCTAGCAGCAGCTGCGGAGAAGAGCTGCAATGAGAAAACACAAAGATGAGCCAGGAAGCAGATCAGAAACGCAGCTGCATCCTAACAACTAACTGACACGTGTGACGAAGCAGTCGCACATGCTGTTAGTCAGCATCCAGCGTCCTGGAGAGTTTCTCCACACGAAAGCAAGGAGAGAGATGGACGTGGCAGCACCATCAAGATGTCAAGCTGTGCTCTGCATAGGCTGGATGAAAAACTGCAGGGCGCATGAAACTCCAAGCAGAGGCAGGCATGACAAATGCGAGACTTCATAGAACACGACAATATGAAGTATTCCAGTCATTGGACAATAGCTAAAATCTGTTTTTGGGTCTGATTCTTTTGCCTACGTAAGCATCAAGCCCTTTTTGTCTGGGAAGGGAAAAGAGCAGAGAGTTGAAGTCAAAGGTTAATGTGGTTAATAGCCCTCATTTACTCCCCATAATGCATTCTGAGGAAGTGGAGGCTCATTGTGTGTGTTAGAGGTCTACAGAGGCATTAAATTGAAGCCTGAATACAGCCTGTAAATGAGGCCCTGTGACTTAACCCGACCCGACCTGACTGGTACTGTCAAATATAAACCTAAATTAGCTCATTGTCTTTTATTTTTTCTCTGAGGTTATGGACCTAGAAGCATAGGCAATAAAGCTGAAAGAGTGTTTAGCCAAATGTGGTCACATATAGCAAATATACAACACATTAACACATAAAATATCTATTGCTTCTTATAGTAATATGAAAATGATCACATTTACAAGAAAACTGTACATCTCTCACAATGTTGTAATTATCACTGGGACATTTAATTTAGCGTCATAGTGCTGTCATACCCCTTTACCACCAAGGCAGTGCTGGTGCTGAGCCTAGTTTCAACTCAGTTCTTTGTCTTTCCACACCCAAAGCACCAGCTCCGAACCAGTACAAGTGGTTCTTAAGTAGTACCAAAACGTTGCTGTTCTATGACGACAAGTAAGAACCGCTTGCTGGGGTGGGTTTACCGTGACCAACAAGACAAACACAAACTTGTGACTGCCATTTTTGAAATAGCAGCTAAGTGCGCTAATAGCTGCTCGATTGTAATCTCTGTCTTTAAAAATCATGGTGAGCTGCACGAATGCGTTGGATTCGCTGTGTTATGATGCCAATGTAGAATCATAAAGCAATGAGCACCAGTAGTAACACAACATTCGCCATTGTTGATGGAAGGCTAGTCTGAGATGCATCGGTGCTGAGCAGACCGATCGCCGTATGACGTCAAAGTACAGTGAGAGCATATGACTCATGCTTTTTAATCACTCATGCGGTATTTTGATATTATACGCAGATCGGTCTGCGCAGCGCCAATGCATCTCGAACAAGCCTGGAGTGTTTCAGTGTTTGTGTTTCTCACTGCCTCACTAGCGTTGCTGAGAAAGATGAGACATATACAGTGACTTAAGACCTGGCTCTGTGGTGGCTCTCTAGCACGTCGAAAGGCAAAACAGCAAAAGGCTCGTCAGTCGAACCAACTCCGAACTGGCACTAGCACTGGCTCTGAACTAGCACCCTGTTCATTCTGATGGAAAAGGGGTATTACTGAGGTGCTATATAGCATCGCTACCATATACAGAACCTATTAAGCCCCTGTATGGTTCTTCAGCAGTTCTTTGGGATGGTTAAGGTGCTATATAGCACCACAACTGTACAAAGAACCTGTTAAGCCCCTTTAAAGGTTCTTTATGAGGCTAAGAACCACTGTTGGTGCTGTTTAGCACCCTTTTTGTTGAAGAAATAAAATGCTATATGGCACATCGTATGGGTTCTAAATAGCACCATTTGACAAAGGTGCTGTAGAGCACTTTTAAAGATATGGTGCTATATAGCACCAAAAGAAGTTACCCTGTGATTACAAGCCAAGAACCACTTTTAGTGCTATATAGCACCATTCTTTTTGAGTGTACTTCTTTTTGTGAGTGTTTTAAGTGGTAACTCACTGTAACTGGCCCAAATCTGCTTCGAAACCAGTTAGCAAAAGCTAGCCAGCTACATCTCATTGACATTGATCTCCCATCAGTCTCAGGTCTGGCAGCAGACCTCCCATGTGTCGTATGTTAAAAACAAGAGAGAGTAAAAAAGAGAATGAAAGCGGCTGAACAAAATGCAAAGAGAGTAGTTTATTTTGTTCCCTACTGTCTGTGAGAGGTCTGCTAAAATTAGTTCTGGGTGATTTGGCTAATTATTCCAACAGCAGCTGAACATGCTTGGACAAATAAAAGCGGTGCCACCGAATCTCAAAGACGCTGAGTGAGCAGGTAGCATAACAGGACCAAACCAAACCAGGACTAACCTTCACACCCAGTCTATAATACATTCAACTGATCAAGAGGCATCATTGACTACATGCGTCCACTGCGACGCCTCCACACTACAGTAAACAGGAGCGTTTTATGATGTACACTCTTCAGCATGGGAATATAATGAGAGGATTTAAAGTCGCACTGACTCAGCATTTTCTCCCATGAATAAGTAAATGGAGCTGAGCATTTTCTGGCTAAATCTAAACTGAATCTAGTGTTGTGGTTGACAGTGATGGACAAGTGTTGTAGTTACGGAGGAAAAAAGAAAAGAACGGTTGTTAAAATCTGGCTAGTGTACTCATTCCTTCGAGGTTAGTGGGTAGAGGGAGAGATAAAAATGGACTGTGATAGAAATACAGATTCAAAAGTTCATAACAGTTGATCAATTATTTGCAATACATTCAAAAATATGCTTTCTCAGAATGTGTGTTATACCAAGGAATTGAACCCATGACCTTTGTACTGTAAGTACAGTGCTCTAACTGTTGATCTATAACAGACAAACCAATTTTCAGTCTTGAAGTCGAGACCAGATCATTTGAGTCAGAGTGAAGACCGAAACCAGAAGAGTGTCCTCCCGAGCCCATGAAAATATCTTGACTTGGACTCGAATTAGCTTCTCTCGACTACAGCACCTACATCTTTAATTCCTTTACAAGACATTAAAGGACCATGAGCAAAACTTTTAGTTTCTCAAGCCTTTTCTCTTGGGACATTGTCCAAACATAATAAGCAATAACTGAATTCGTTTTCCCCCAGAAGTGGTTCTCAGACATCAAGGTGATTTGATGGTAAGAGGTCATAAATTGTTGATTGTGGGTGTGCTGGTCCTGTGCTGAGTGGGTTGTTGAGCTGTTATTATCTGTCATTAGACTAATGCAGGCAGGCGCTAAGTCCTTGTCAGACCTCGAGTCGTTTCCTGCAGCCCTTGTCTGCTGTCCGTGGAGAACACAATCATTTAACATGCGCTGGCTGATCTTCATTAGCCGTGAGATTGTCCAAACTTGGCACAAACCTCACCAACTACAAATCTCAACACTCAAACTCACATTTCAATGTCCATATGTGAAGCCTAATTGACATTCCTGTAACACGAGACAAAAATCTGCTATTTACACATCAGATGTTTTTTCAGATGTGTTTGAAACTATATTTTAAGGCTGCAAACACACATTTCTAAAAACTAAATTAATACAAATTAATATTTAAAATATTAAATTATTGATATTAATTCATAATAAAACTGTAAAAAATAGGTCCCAAACCAAACAGCAACGAACAAAATTAAAATAACAGGTTTTTTCCATACTTGCGCGGTATAAAGATCTTGTTAATATGATATTGTGGGACAGGGGTATTCAATTTCTCATTGAAAATTTATGGGAATTTATTCTCAAAGATAAGATTAGAAGCCATAAAGATATTATCATACAATAACTGTGTCATCAATCAGCCTGCAGGTCTTAATGCATTTGAAGCACGCCTTGGAATCCAGACAAAGCAAATCCAAACAGAGCGCAAATAAAACACAAAAATACATTCACGTGCACACATATAGAGGGGCTTTATGTTCTGTACAACATACCATTAATGCTTCATGGATTAAGGTCGCTAACATTCATCATTAGAATGCATTGCACCTATGACTGCATGAACTGATCATGAATTTAGGAATATGCTGCATTCTGAGCTAAAAAAATATTTGCATGTGTTTATTTAAAAAATAAAAATCAGAATATGTATATTTTTTATTGTTATTATTTATTATTTCCCAAATTAAGCACCACATGCATCCAGTGCTAAAATCTTAAAATCTATACCTGATCTCTTCCCCTTCTAGTCTCTTACCTGCTTGGCCGAGAGGTCTTTCTTTGAGGGTACAAGCTAGCTGAGGTTGCGCCGGGTCACTGGGCGCTACGACTGCCCCCTTTAAACAACGATCGTACTGTCTCCAACCACCTCATCTTGGACAGGAACTCTGAATTCCAAAAAGTCAGGACAGCTGAGGCCCGAAGAGCTTGAAAGAATTGTTTGGAACTGCGAAGAAGTCTGAAGAAGTCCTGCTAGAGGTCCAGAGGTACAGATGGAGAAGAGGCCAGATACTGGAGCAGATTACAGAACGGACTGGTTACAATCTGCTTTACAGGTCCTGTCGTTCTCTGATCCCCCCTCCTGCCTTCGCTCCACCAGCCACCAGCAGAGACACTCAATCCTTTCTGCATTTCTCCAGCCACCATCTGTCGCTTTCCCTTTCCCCCCCTCCCGATCTCTGTCTCTCTCCATCTCTGCCCCCTTTTCTCACCCCTTCCAAAGACCCCATCTTTTCTCTCAGTCTCTGACTGAGCACAGTCCCCCGAGGTGTCCCATGTTGTAACTGAGATCACTGAGTTGATTCAGTGGCATTCGGCCTTGCACACAGATTCTTGAACACAGATTAAGTCTCAATACAATACAATCACATCGGGAAGTGCTAGGTAGCTTAGAGTTAGCATAACATAGCATTGGAGGGAGGTACTCTAGACAGACTGTCCAGAACAGCCTGGAAGTAGGGGCTTAGAGTGTACTGGACAGAATGAAGAATGCTAATCCGCAGATATGGGCACTCAGTAGTGAGCCAGACCCCCAACCGTTTCTGACACAAACACAATTCAGCTTAGTCCAAACCAGTACAATCTTTCCACTGGCTAACAAATATCTCAACATGCTCTCTGTTGTTCCAGGCATGTTCTTTTGTGTTTAAATTACTTTAAATAATTTATTGAGCAGAACTAAGAATCGAAAGGGAAATATAGTTAAAGGGAAAGTTCAACCAAAAAGGAAAACTTATTTTTCTCTGAACAATGAAAGTCAATGTGGAAAGCACATTACTTTGACCTACATCTATACTTTCAGTCTATTAAAAAGCTGAACATTCTTTAAAATTTATTCAGTGTTAAGCAGAGGAAATAAGGTCATACAGGTTTGGAACGACATGAGGGTGAGTAAATAATATAAGGTTTTTCCTTTTTGGTGCGCTATCCCTTTAACTGACTATAAAGAATAGCATTGTATATGCATGGATTCACTCAGTCTCAGCGGTATGTGTCTGATCTTCAAATAAACGCTGTCCTGGAGCATCTTGTCAAACTCTCTTATGCTCTACATGCCTACACAGTGTCTTTGTACAGACATGAAGTAGAGACATTGGAAAATTTGATAAGGATATCACAGACATTTGAGCCCAAACAAAGACGATATTATAGAGAAGACTTTATATCGTGAGGACACTTTGATGTGGACAGCACACTAGGTTTCAAACTACGGTCACCTATCATTTCTTTTGGATGGACATTCAACTTAAGTTAAAATATATATATATATATATATAAAATATAAAATATAGGAGTAAATATATATATATATATATATATATATATATATATATATATATATATATATATATATATATATATATATATATATATATATATATATGTCTAAATACTATATCTGTCAAATACTGCACATCAAAAAAAAAAAAAAAAACGCTGAGAAAAGAAAAAAAGGAGGCATAAATGCGGCATGGTCATGATCTAAATGTCAGTTACTACTTAAAGTGCATATCTAAAATGACCTGTTTTCAGTATGCGTGTCATAACCTTAATAATTCTGCATTAAGAGAGGCATTTTTGACAGGGCCAGACATGCAGGCTACACCATCTGTGGCCCATGGCTCCAGCTCTACTGTCTGTGGAGAGCTGGATACTACAAAGCAGAAATCATGGAGCTTGGCTTAACTTGTCTGCACTTTCATATCACTCACCACTTCAGACTGAGAATGACTACACTAAACTGCTTTACTCACCCTTGGAAGGATGAACGTGAGAACAGTGAGTGATATATTTTATGAGGCAAATAAGATGTGTCAAAATGTGGTTATTCACCAAAGAATAGAACAAATCTTGCAGGAGAGATGCAAATCATCTCCTCATCTTTGTCTCTGTGGGTTTACCTTCTCATTTCCCATTATGCTGCATCTAACCGTTTCAGACCGGTCGCGGGGGATACGCATTTGTCATGTGTGTAATGTGTTTGTGCCTGAGCATGCCACAAGCAATAGACTTGCTCTGTATGTAAAACCATTCAGTTCCGGCCTCGTAACAATCCAATTAAGCTTTAAACGAAGCCAAACAGAACAATATCCCAGTTTAAATGGGGCCCAGAGGAGGGCAAACAATGGATGGAGAGTGAGCCCCAGTGAGTAACTGATAAATACTTTCCATCCAGAGTGGAAAGAACAAACATATATGCATTCTCAGTTGCTTCACTGGAATTGTTTTATACATAATAATATATAAACAGATTCTGTATACCCGAGGAACAGCTAAGTCTTCTCTGCCCATTTAAACTGGATATTGTCTGTTTGGACACAAAGCACTGACAGCGAGGCCGGAACTGAATGGTTTGAGAGCAGAGCAAAGCCTGAGTTTCAGTGTAGTTACATGTAAACACAACACATTACATGACAAATGCAGATCTTCTTTATCGGTTTCGAACGAAGATGCACATATCGGAATGAGAATAGGAGCACAAAGATGAGGAGATGATTTGCAGGAGATGCAAATCATCTCCTCATCTTTGTCTCTGTGGGTTTACCTTCTCATTTCCCATTATGCTGCATCTAACCGTTTCAGACCGGTCGCGGGGGATACGCATTTGTCATGTGTAATGTGTTTTGTGTTTACATGCCAACACGTAATAGACTTGCTCTGTATGTAAAACCATTCAGTTCCGGCCTCGTAACAATCCAATTAAGCTTTAAACGAAGCCAAACAGAACAATATCCCAGTTTAAATGGGCCCAGAGGGAGGGCAAAGAACAATGGATGGAGAAAGTATTCCTCAGTTGCTTCACTGGAATCTGTTTTATATGTTATTATGTATATAACTCACCAAAAGCCCACAAAATTAATGGATTTGTTCTTGGCAAACCCATATCACTCAACACAGGAAGACCCCATATCTGCTTCATTTGCAGCATCAGTTGAGCTAAAACAAGTGAAATAAGCCTGGCACGAGTTTAAAAATAAATCAATCGATTTGCAGTGCGGGCAAGTGAGCATTTTAGAGTGAGAGGGTATGTGTTAAGACTTCACACGTTGAGTGCTTTTAAACAGATGGTCTAAAGATCGGCTGGAATAGTGCACCGTTTCCAAACTCAACTTTCAGCAATGCAATTATGGGCTGAATCAGAAAAATCAACTTATTTAGATGTGTGGTTAGATAAATTTAGAAACATCACAGTGTTTACAAGGCAAACGACAAGCAGTTGTGCTCCATAAATCTCCCCGCAATCTTGAGTTAGATTTCCAGTTATGCTACTTCCAAATTACACCACAAACATCTGTTGGCCAAACAGTGATTTTCGGAAGTTCAATACTATTGACATCATAGAGCAAAATGGAAATGCAGTTTTTCCCTTTCAGTCACTTCTATTACAAACTTAAAGGTCATATCAAAAGAAAAACTGCACTTCCATCATAAGTGGACCTCAGGACCTCTTTTTTAAGTATATTTAATTTGGTTTTATTTAATATTATATAAATTGGTTACACTTTATTTTAAGGTGTCCTTGTTACAGTTTAATTATATATTTAAGTACTGAGTAATAATAATTAACTACATGTACTTACTATCAGTGTTGGAGAAAGTTACTTTGAAAAGAAATGCATTACAATATTGCGTTACTCCCTTAAAAAGTAACTAATTGCGCTACTTTGTTAAATGGAATTCGTTATATTACTTTTGCGTTACTTTTCACCTGGGCTGGGCTTGTTTGTTTTATATAACAAAAAAGTTATATTTTTGAGCAAATGTAAAGACACTTTCACACCAAAAGTGAAATAATAAGCCTGAGGTAACACTTCACCAATAAAAACTAAAAATCTAAAGTCATTTTTGCGTATGGTTTAACTGAATCATTAAAGGTCAGCAGCAAGTACATTGGTCAATAAAGTGAGATTGAATGCATACAAATATTTGATTTACATATTTCATTATTGGAGGTTTGCATATAGTATTCTGATTTTGCATTTCACAGATTTTATTAATTTTGAGGAATACTGAATAATTTTTGTGTGTGTGTGTGTGTGCAAGTGAGATTATTAAATGCACCCTCACATTTAGTTTAGAACAATAACCATCATGTTCACACACAACGTCACCGCACTTACGATTTGTCTTAACATTGGGAATAGAGAGCTGTCAGTCAATAAATGGGCAAACAAAGTAACTTGTGTTACTTATTTGAAAAAGTAACTCAGATATTTTGTTGTACATTTTAAAAGTAATGCATTACTTTACTAGTTACTTGAAAAAGTAATCTGATTACGTAACTCAAATTACTTGTAATGAGTTACCCCCAACACTGCTTACAATAGGGTTATGGTTAGGATTAATATTGTTATAGTGTTAGTTGCATGTAATTATGCGTGTAATTTATAGTTATTACTATAGTAACTACATGAAACATGTGAAACAATGACACTTTAAAATAAATTGTTACCTATCATTTTAACTCCCCAAATATTTGAAACAACCTCTTTGCAACAATTCAATCTATGGCAAAAATGTTGCAGGGACTAGTCAGGGGAAAAAATTATTGGAAAAGAGACCAATTCAATGCTTTACTGAAAGAAAAAAAGGCAAGCGTTTCGGTCACATGTGACCTTTTTCAAAGCCAAGCTCACAATTCTGTCACACAAACTATTAAGATCAGCCAGAAATGGTCAGCGGCTTTGAAAGAAAAGTGCTATTTTTTACATTGTAATACATTGAGGATTTGCAGAGCAGAAGGTGCTACACAACAGTCAGGAACTACACAAGGTTGGGTAAACATTTTCAAAAATTATTGTTTTACCACACCATGACTGAGAAGGCCAGGTTTCTAATCACCCAATATTGATCACTAACATGTAAAAGCAGGTGGTAACTAAATCTCAAAGTCACAAAGTTGCATACATTTCGAAAGAGACCTTTTTGAACTTTATTTTCAAAAGATTCTTATAGAGTTTCTTATATAGTACATCAAGCTATTTTATCTCAAAGGACAATTTGATTCCTCATGATATGACCCGTTGAAGCACAGGCCAGGATGTAGAATATACTGCCAGTTCACTCTTTCACAGAAAAATAAACACTATCTTCACCTAACCAACCAGGACTATGGCTGCTCCAACAACAGCAAATGGTGGTTAGGCTTTGGCTCCATTTCACGAGGGATCCAGCCAGGCTTCCCTCAGCCTCCGCAGACCCCAAGGTAAAGAGGGCCTGGTCTGGGGACATTGGTTTGGATCCTCTCCCTGCACTTCAGCTATCCCACCGCTGCTTTTCAGCACTCACTCTATAGCGAGCGTCTGTCGGGGACCTGCTCTTTCATCCTAGGCCAGGCGGCTAGAAGGAAAATCAATAGGGCCGTAACCATCTCCCCATAAGAAAGCTATTAGCACAAACCAAGCCATGCAGACCAATTCATGCACATGCAGAATAAAGAAGGGTCATTTCTTTTCAACTGCAAGTTTGAAAATGACAGTCTTTTGTTAAATGAAGAGATTTATGTGCATGACATTTTAAAATATATTAAAATTTTTAATTGTACTAATATGTCACAATATTTCTGCTTTTACTGTATTTCCAATCAAACAAATGCAGAGTGTATTGTATTTCTATATTTTTAACAAGCAAATGTAAGCGCACACAAAACCTGTCAGTTACAATTTGGCACAATTTTAAAGAGAAGTAGGCCTCACATTTTTGGCGTGTGATCAGAGTCAGTAAACAGGTCCTTTTATTGGACTACAGGCCGAGCATAGTTGAGTCATCATGGAAGGGTTGAAAGAGTTATACTTAATATTCAAGAGTTTATATTGTAACAATCATGAGGCCCCACGCATGCTTCAAAACAGAAGAACAAACTACCATTTCTGTCTTACTATTTGAAACCTTTATCGCACAAAACTCCTTCAGAATTCCTCATCTCAAAAGACAGTCTTCCCTCTGCAATCCCCCATCCTGTAAATCCTATTAAACACCACACACTCTCAGACATCCCTATACATCAAATAGGCAGCGCTGTCGAGAAGGAAATGTCACGGGTTGCATCTAGTATTTAATTCCACCTCAGAACCTGGATTTGATATATGGCTTTTTGAGTCCCGGGCGGCAGGTTGTTTGCAAGCAAAAGCAATGCAGATCTGCTTAATTGAACGTCCAACAATGCACAAGGAAGGCCTTTCGTACCACATGCAGCACAAACATCGATACCACAAATAGCAAGGTTACAGATGTGATAAACAAAATCATAAAGTGAAATGCCTACACAGCCTTGTTGTCTCTCTTATCCTTTGCCAGCACCTCCCAGAGACTTTCAACAACAATCCACTTTGTGACGACAGCTCATGGACACACACACAGATGTAAACAATTACACAACCTAAGAAAAGCCGAACACACATGACAATTGGAAATGGGCTTGGATTAGTGAACACTAAAGCTCCAGTGTTTGCATTAATTGAGTCCTGCTGTTAATAACTGGTCGGTGACCTCAAACGTGTTTCCAGCTCAGAGTTTCTGGAAGAGCCCGTCCAATACCTGCCACTGTGCGGCCGCTCCAAAGAAAACAGAGGGCAAATAAACAACAGAGATCGCTACATGGATTGCGTCACTCAATAGAATTTTCCGGTGTAAAATGTCACCGGCTATATTAGTGCTAATGATGTCTCGGGGAGAGAAAGAGTCATGATAAAGATATATATATATATATATATATATATATATATATATATATATATATATATATATATATATATATGGTAACAAGGCATGATGGATCCATGTTCTCATTCTGTTTACGCCAAATTCTGACTCTACCATCTGAATGTCTCAACAGAAATTGAGACTCATCAGACCAGGCAACATTTTTCCATATATATGTCCAATTTTGGTGAGCTCATGCAAATTGTAGCCTCTTTTTCCAATTTGTAGTGGAGATGAGTGGAACCCGGTGGGGTCTTCTGCTGTTGTAGCCCATCCGCCTCAAGGTTGTGCATGTTGTGGCTTCACAAATGCTTTGCTGCATACCTTGGTTATAAGGAGTGGTTATCTCAGTCAAAGTTGCTTGAATCAGCTGGCCCATTCTCCTCTGACCTCTAGCATCAACAAGGCATTTTCGCCCACAGGACTGCCGCATACTGGATGTTTTTCCTTTTCACACCACTCTTTGTAAACCCTAGAAATGGTTGTGCGTGAAAATCCCAGTAACTGAGCAGATTGTGAAATACTCAGACCGGCCCATCTGGCACCAACAACCGTGCCACACTCAAAATGGCTTAAATCACCTTTCTTTCCCATTCTGACATTCAGTTTGGAGTTCAGGAGATTGTCTTGACCAGGACCAGACCCATAAATGCATTGAAGCAACTGCCATGTGATTGGTTGATTAGATAATTGCACTAATGAGAAATTGAACAGGTGTTCCTTAAAATCCTTTAGGTGAGTGTATATATGTATGTATGTATGTATATATATATATATATATATATATATATATATATATATATATATATATATATATATACAGGTCCTTCTCAAAAAATTAGCATATTGTGATAAAAGTTAAAAAAAATTCCATAATGTAATTATAAAAATTAAACGTTCATACATTTTAGATTAATTGCACACCAACTGAAATATTTCAGGTCTTTTATTGTTTTAATAATCTCAAAAAATTAACATATCATGAAAAGGTTCTCTAAACGAGCTATTAACCTAATCATCTGAATCAACTAATTAACTCTAAAAACCTGCAAAAGATTCCTGAGGCTTTTAAAAACTCCCAGCCTGGCTCATTACTCAAAACCGCAATCATGGTAAGACTGCCGACCTGACTGCTGTCCAGAAGGCCATCATTGACACCCTCAAGCGAGAGGGTAAGACACAGAAAGAAATTTCTGAACGAATAGGCTTTTCCCAGAGTGCTGTATCAAGGCACCTCAGTGGGAAGTCTGTGGGAAGGAAAAAGTGTGGCAAAAACGCTGCTCAACGAGAAGAGGTGACTGACCCTGAGGAAGATTGTGGAGAAGGACCGATTCCAGACCTTGGGGGACCTGCGGAAGCAGTGGACTGAGTCTGGAGTAGAAACATCCAGAGCCACCGTGCACAGGTGTGTGCAGGAAATTGGCTACAGGTGCCGATTCCCAGGTCAAGCCACTTTTGAACCAGAAACAGCGGCAGAAGCGCCTGACCTGGGCTACAGAGAAGCAGCACTGGACTGTCGCTCAAATGTTGCATTTCATTCGGAAATCAAGGTGCCAGAGTCTGGGGAGAAGGAAATGCCAAAATGCCTGAAGTTCAGTGTCAAGTACCCACAGTCAGTGATGGTCTGGGGTGCCATGTCAGCTGCTGGTGTTGGTCCACTGTGTTTTATCAAGGGCAGGGTCAATGCAGCTAGCTATCAGGAGATTTTGGAGCACTTCATGCTTCCATCTGCTGAAAAGCTTTATGGAGATGAAGATTTCGTTTTTCAGCACGGCCTGGCACCTGCTCACAGTGCCAAAACCACTGGTAAATGGTTTACTGACCATGGTATTACTGTGCTCAATTGGCCTGCCAACTCTCCTGACCTGTACCCCATAGAGAATCTGTGGGATATTGTGAAGAGAAAGTTGAGAGACGCAAGACCCAACACTCTGGATGAGCTTAAGGCCGCTATCGAAGCATCCTGGGCCTCCATAACACCTCAGCAGTGCCACAGGCTGATTGCCTCCATGCCACGCCGGATTGAAGCAGTCATTTCTGCAAAAGGATTCCCGACCAAGTATTGAGTGCATAACTGAACATAATTATTTGAAGGTTGACTTTTTTTGTATTAAAAACACTTTTCTTTTATTGGTCGGACGGAACAATTAAAGGAATTAGTGATTTTTTTATATATAGATGTTTTTTTCTTTTTCATCACCACAGACCTTATTTGCCATGTAACCCCTTTTATGAAAAAATCCCCACTGTGAGATGAATATTATATCACTTTATATCTAAAAGTGACAAAATTAATTTTGCATGACTTGAAAGATGACAGTGTTTTTAACAGTTTTGTCCTTTTGATATAGAATATCCTGAAGTTTTCAGAGCACACGTTCAAGAACATTTAAAACAGACCCATTCTTCTGTACTAAAAAAACTCCACAAAAGAATCCAAAAATAAGCTATGAACGCCTCTCTGTAATCTGAATTTACTACTCGCATAAGATTTACAACACTGCTAGAACTAAAAATAAACGGACAGAGCCTTTTTCATATTTTCAAAAACAAGACCAAACCTCAGTTACAAAACATGGGCACGGCAGCAGGGTGCAGAGCACATATGGGTGCAGTGTAATGTGTTTGTGTGTCTGCAGTAAATGGCAGGCGTTATCGACAGCGTCCATCATAGACAATAACCCATTTGGGTGTTGTAGCTGGGACAGCCTAGAGGGATGGGTGAATGAAAGCAGAAACACGGGCGGATTTGGTCTCCCACACCACAGCTGGTGGAAACGGAGGTCCTGCCAAAACAAACTACATCAAAAACAACACAGTTGCCATGTCGTACACAGGAAAAACTTGACAAAATGGGGTTTCCCTAATGCATATTCTCTGCATATTAAAGATTCCAACAGATTTATCTCCATCTAATGCATTAAAGATTTATCTTTATCCTTGTTTTTTACTTATTTCTGCATTTCTTGCAGAATGATGAAGCTACACAGAAAGAAACATTTTCATTGAAAAATGTTAAGTATATTTCACAATTAATTACAAACTAAACTGTGTCAAAAGATGTAACTAAACATGACATTTTTAAGGAAAAAGACTGAAATAGTATTGTCTTGTACAACAAAAAACATAAATAAAAAATATGTGTTTACGATAGGCAGTTGATCTGCGAAGACATGCCAGTCTTGTCCATGAGCGAGACCTTTCCGTGGCCAGACAGTGGAACCACGCAATCCCACAGACATTACACCCACATTAATCATCGCATTTCCTGACAATGCAATCAGGTTAGTAAGACATGTTCCCCAACTCACAGTTTTTCCCTGCACGCTTGGCAGGTGCAACTTGGGAAAAGTGGCACACCGCAGTGTTTGTGTAGTACATCAAAGCCACACACATGTGTGCGTCCGTGAGTGTGTGCACGTCAGGTATTTACTTAGGCACTAAGCCGCTGGTGAAGTTTCCCTGGGAAAGTCGCTAATGTGATTTAAATGAGCATGTATGGCACAAACAGCATCTAGGATCAGAGCGCTGTAATAATAGCATTCAGAAGCAGAGCAAAGGGTCAGACGATACACCCCAAACCACACAACTTTTTCTTAGATCAGTGCACCAGCGCTGCTCCAGGATTTCACAAAGCAGAAAAGAAATACAACCTTTTTAGAAACACTTTCACTAGCTTTTCAGTAACGGGCAGTAAGGGAGTATAACCAACCTCCTTGTGTTCTTGCCCTGACCTGGTGGGACCTTTAAGTGTTTTGAGAAAAAGCACAAAATACAGGGCCTCACAACACTGCAGGTGTGCAATCAAAAGTTTATCCCACCGCTCAATACTACACTCAACTGTGTTATCTTTGTGTGTTTAATCTGTGTGATTAAGACGCTTCCTGTTGTATCGCCTTGAAAACCCTGCTGGAAAATCCAGTTTGAGATGGTAGCTGTGTTTTGGAACATAATACCTTTAACTTTAAATTGGTCATCAGGTGGTCTAAGATGGTACTTAACTGGTCTGAGATGTTCACTGACTCTTAGCTTGTCTAAGATGCACATTAACTGGTCTAAGATGGTCACTGACTGATCTAAACTGGATATTAACTGGTCTAAGATAGTCATTAGCTAGTCTAATTTTTCCCAAGGTGATCATCAGTTGCTTAAGATTGTCAATGGCTGATCTAAATTGGACTAAGATGGTCATTAGCTGGTGTAGGCTGCTCATAAACTGGTCTAAACTGGCCATTAACTGATCTAAGAAGGTCAATAGCTGGTCTAAAATGGTCATTAGCTGGCCTAGGCTGCTCATTAGCTGGTCTAAACTGGTCTAAGGCGGCAAGTAGTGGGTCTTATATGATCTAAAATGGTCAATCGCTTGTTATTACCTGGCCTAAGACGTTAGCTAGTCTAAGGTAGTCGTTAGCTGGTCTAGACTGCATATTAAGTGGTCTAAGATGGTCATTGACTGATCTAAACTGGTCATTAACTGGCCTAAATAGCCATTAGCTAGTCTAAGCTCGTCCAAGATGGCCATCAGCTAGTTAAGATAGTCAATGGCTGAACAGATCTAAGCAGCTCATTAGCTGGTCTAAACTGATACCAGATTAAGCTGCATTTTCCAGCAGGGAATACTCATTGGACGCATGCTGCTGGTAATGCTAACTTCTCAGCTGGGCTAACAGACAGCAGCCAATCTCTAATGAGCAGCCAAAGTGGCCTGTGAGTGGCGCATCTGTTGTGGTTTTGGCACGCATGGCAGAAACTGCCACAAAGAAAACTCCCATCCTTTTTAAAAACCATAAAAAGACCGCACTCTGTGTTGGAGGGAAACAAGAAAAATGAAGGAAAACAAAAAAACTGCTGGCTAAACATATTGTTATTGAATGGAAACGTCCATTTTCTGAGAAGTGTTGAAAAGGCGCCACGGAACCGATGTTCTGCGTCCAAGCTGAGTCCGATAGACTCATCCCTATTATTAGTCAAGCACGGTTACAGCGCAGCACAGATTTCTAGGATGGAGATGAGTCAGCAGAGATATTGAATATGGTGTAATATCTTGTCATCTCGGCACTATGAGTCATATGTGAATTGTACGCGCGGTTGAAAACAGCAAGAAAATGACTTCTCCATTGATTGCGATCCATAGGTCATACCTACAGCACACTAATGCTATCTATTACACACTATCAACTCAAGAACAGGGCCAGAAATAATCAGAGTGCACATTGCTAGCTCCATTCTCCCAAGCCACATTATTTCCTCTCTTCCATGAAGTCATATGAAAGATCTGTGTGAGGACAAAAACTAAATTTAGGCTGTTATTTCCTTTAAATATTCCCCTCCTCCATATGTTTAAAATGTCATGCTTGTGCATACTGCAGTCTAGAACAAAATTTTTAATCGGAGGAGACGTAGACATAGACGTGTTATCCAAGCAATAATGGCAAGGAAAGCCCCTTATACTTAGGAGCGGCCATTTATGAGGTGTTTCTGGGTGTTTCTCCCTCCTATCTGCTTCAAGGTCTTGATAAATTGTGACATTTCTTTGTTGTTTAGAATCCAGGATTCCTTTAATTGTTTTGTCTTTTATGAGTTTGATAAAGAACTCTGTCTCGTCTTCTGCCCAAACATACCACGTCATCTTTAAAGAATGATTGACTTTTAAGTACATCAGGTCACCTGTACATTGCAGTTTTGGGAAATATTCCTTTTTCGAATTGCCTTAAAAAAAACCTCATACAAGCATCAAAAAACTTGTTTGCGATATATGGGAGTTTTTGTGAAATTGACGTGTTTCCATTGGGCAAATTTTTTATTTGCAATTTCAATTTGCGCAATTTGAATTGAAGAATCAATTCTTGAGTGCCTCGAATGAAATTTGAAAGCAACTGTCCTAGTTCACTTTAATAATCTGGTAAAAAGCAGGTTGAACATTCTGCTTTATATTTGCTTTTGTGTTTGATTAAAAAAAAAGAGTTTGAGGCAGTTTTTGCTTTCTTTGGGAATCGAACCTTGACCTTGGAGATGCTAGCTCAGCGGTCTATACTGTTTGTATAGTTTCTTTTTTTTCAGTTTTAGTAATTCCCAGTTAGCAATTTTAGAGCCTCAATTTAAAATTATTTCAGTTATTTGCCAAGACAACATATCTAATTTTCATTTAGTTTAAGTTCTTCATCTAATATTTACATTTTGGTACGTCATATAGGCTGGATTTGAACCTGCGTCCCTGTGACAACAGCTTCATAAGCACGTGCACTCCCCTACAATGCCACAGCTTTGACCTTATCTCTTTTTTCAAACAATGTTTTCTACTTCTTTCTTTATTGTTTTCTTCCCCCTCTCTGTCTTATTGCTTTGCGGTGGAGTACATTAGCACAGGCGATTCCAAAATTGTGTAAAACTATTTCAGTTTGACATCA
Source organism: Gobiocypris rarus (assembly GCA_023029165.1). Lineage (NCBI taxonomy): Eukaryota > Metazoa > Chordata > Actinopteri > Cypriniformes > Gobionidae > Gobiocypris > Gobiocypris rarus. Next base: position 16,391,133 of record CM040923.1, read on the forward strand.
AAACAAACCAGAGTAAATGAGCTAACGGCGTCTGCCAACAGAAATATGAGTACGCTCGCTCTTCCAGTGATGGAGTACAGCAGATCCAAAAGTGTGTGCCTTGCTTTGAGCCCTGTGAGGCTGGCTGCGGTCCCTGCATGCTGTGTTAACGAACAACGGTCCTGTAGCAATCCTATTCCTTCTCTCGCCGTCCCTCCGCTCTGCTATAAAGAGATAACACACCACAATCCTGGCAAAACCGCTAATGGTGCTGTAAAACTTTCTTTCCCGACTGGCAAAGACACTCTGGTTCAGCAGGACTCATGGGCGAGTGCATGTAGAATTCCCCTATAACGATAATGTCAGTTTAAGAGTGAATACCCCTGCAAACAATGGGATACATTCAGCATGGGCAGATACCACACAGATGCTGGCCTAGATTTAACACATCCTCAACACACGGTGCAAGGACCTGCATTTTGTCATGAAGTCTTTATGCGTGCGTGCCTTTGTATTTTACAGCTCTGTAAAGCAGATTCACATCAATGGATGAGAGAAAGAGGCTATAAACAAAGAACCAGGACACAGACGTGATTGAAGGATGTCCAGCATTGTTACCAGTCCCAAATGCCCCTTTTGCGCAGATTATTTCTAAATACCACAATAAATATGCATCAAATTGACGGGAAAAAAGATATCTGTCCCATATGGAGGTAACGGCTAAACCAGCTCTGCTCACCAGCCTTGTGTCATATAAATTATTTTCTTCCTTCAATGGAACACAAAATATCCAAGCCACGCTTTAATACAATGCAAGTGAATGAGACCAGGCTTTCAGGCTTCAAATAGGAGGCAAATGCAGAATAAAAATGGCCCACACTACATTCAAGTCAGGCGATGACACTGTGTGAAGAACAGACCATAAGTTGATAAACGAGTTGAAAAGATCAGTCACAATTGTGAACGAAACATTCATACCGGTTTTGTCAACTGATCCATTTAATTTATACTCAAAATAACAAATTGTTCACGAATTTGCTACTTCTCATGAATAAGCTAGGACAGTTATCAAGATAACAAAGTGCTTCAGAACACTTAGAAATATAGAGCACAAGTCATTTGGATCAATTTTATTATACTTTTATTTATATTTCACATTTATTATACAGTATACAGCATCCAAAACTCAACATATTGGGGACCAGCAATTTGGGTCTTCTTTTCCTGCTGTCAGATCAGTGGTCTCCATGTATCTCAGGTTCACAACAGAAAGGCCCTGCAGAATTTAGTACACCGATCACTTTAATCAAACTAAATCCCTTTGTCATGCTGTGACAATTTAAACTATAAGCTTCCATTGAGCGTGTAGCACCCAGAGTCATCCTCCCTTGACCTGACAGATAAATATCCGCCCTGGTGTTTTGTTTCACACAGAGGTTGCATGGCATGGTGGCACTGAGTGAGTTATCATCATCTGGAAATAGAAGCATAATTCTCTTTCTCCATGCAGGTGATGATTCAATCAACCGCTGCTTGATGTTTTATTCATCTTCCCCCACACAGTTGCCTGAAGATGGAAACGCTGTCAGGATTGTGAAGGGTCAAACTGTGAGGCTACCATCAATTTGTTTTAACAGAAATCAAACGCAGACAAATAAACTTTCTTTTTAAATAATCATTGTTCAGTTGTTTTATAGGAATGCTATAGGAGGATCTTTGCTGACATCTTTGTACGCATGGCCACCAATCTGCTGGGGAGACATTTATTCTTATTTAATAGAAACCCCTGGACCCTTCACTCATGAAAGATTAAAGGCTTTCAAAAGTCTGGAGGCCTATGATTATTTTGTTTCTCGCAAAGTTGGGCCGATCTTTTCTGCCAAACAGAAAGCAGTGATCATACTAAAAGCAGAGGTTAGACCTGGCCAGGCAGAGTCACAGTGTGATTCACATCTCCCGTGGGTGATCGCCGAAGAGAACGGCGAAATAATCACTGCTCACTGCGACTGCAAAGCCGGGTAAGTCTTCATTGATCAGTGTTCTTATTTACTTATTTATTGAAAATGTAGTGACTGTTGTACCAATTCAATTGTGTTCAGTGTGAGACTTTCAATGGCCTCTCCGTTCATATCGTGAATAGCCTTTTCTTTTGCTTTTAAGTTTTGCGATCCATAATAGCGCATTTTGATGTGAGGAACATAGTCTGGGTGCTGTGGATCGCGGTTTGGGACACCTGAATCAGAACGCGAAAACATATGACTCGGTTGATTTGACTCAGTTTTATTTATTTTTTATTCAATCTTCTATAAATACATAGTCACTAAGACTTACCATGAACAAAATAGTGCCTCACAAACTCGATCAGAAGCTGTAGGAATCCAGGCTTTTTTCGGAGCGTCCAGGTTCAATCGCCTAATTGCACGCAACCATTTCTTTCGTTTTTCGCTATCCTTTTCGGAGGGAATTCGAAAAAACGTTTTATCAGGCCCCCAACGAGCCGTACAATCGACCACACAGCAACCATCCTCTTCTCTAAATCCTCCTCCAAACGTGCAAAACAATCAAATTACAGGTATCTAGCGGTGTTTCTTGCCACACGACTCCCATGATGCAACGCGACAAACATAAACAATGTCGTCACAAAAGATCCGCCTATTGGACACAAAGCAAACCATCAAAACCACAGCAAAACAAAAACCATTTCCTCTGTCTGCATTCACATTTTACTTAAACTTTACTTAAACTAAAAGTGGATCTCTTTGTTGACCTCTTTTCATTATCAGTATTTACATATAAGCACACTAAAATAGTATACTGTTTAAGTGTGTTTAATGTGAATTAATAACTGTACATGACCATATTTGGCTTTGTTTTTCATAGATGAAAAAGTTTCCATCAACTGCCCTGCAACAAAAGCTGAAACAGGTACGTTCTGCACTTTCAAAATGGTAATCTCAAATCACAGCTGGTGCCAGAGGTGGGAAAGTTAAAAACGCACTCTGCATAATACATCTTTTGTCTTTTACCGCTGCTATAATTTAAATAATTCAATTCTTTATTACCCAGAATTACCCAGTGATGTTTACAATGGGTACTGTACAGTACTGTAATTCCACATCCATTACTTCTGCAGACCACCTAAGCGAGAGTAGACCCCAGAGCGGTGAGTGTATGTTAACAGCGAGGACCACCAGTTCAGTCCATTGCGGGTGACATTTCCTTTCTCTGACCACAAGAATGCCCAGCATCTGAGAAACAGAGCGCATAATGGCTGCAGCCAAGCACAAGTATTCATCAGCTCTTACTGTTTCAAGCTGTTTCAACTTCAGTTCACACTCACAGAGTCAAAATCATGTTTCACAGAACATTCCATTTCATTATTCTGTTTCCATCAAATGTGAGATGTGAAACCTGGTGTGGATACTAAATAAAAAGCTGTCTTTGGCAGTTTGCACACTTGGTTTGCGGTTTGCTGGTGTGCACCCAGGTTTGGAAAAGTGCTTTCACACCGACTGAACGAAACAAACAGCTCTAGTGTAAAAGCAGCCTTTATCTCGCTCTGAATGCAATGCTCTGCCTGCGTTATAAAAACATGCACCACCACCAAAACCAACATGACTCAACACAAAGGGCCGCTAGTCATTTTTATGGTCCTGTTTAATAGAAATGGGTGGTAGCAGCGGTTAAGCATGGGCAGGAGATCCAAAGAGTTCTTCAAATGGACCATCTGGTACTACTGAGCATCCAAAGGCACCAGGAAAAAGGTCGGAAGCACTAATGTTTGTGGACTCGGTCACGGTCCTCACTCCAGACACCTGGGGGAAATCAACAGCTGCCAAACACCACCCGGAAAAACGGCAAACAGCATGATTTATCTGATTATGGGGTCAGCTTCCTTTTCGCTCAACAAAACTAATGTCTTTCGCCGAGTGCTTATTTTTGTTGTTTTGGAGTTTAGATGAGAGGAAACGTGCTGCTTGGCATAAACACCTTGCCATAAATAGGTCATTTGTGTACGATGTAATCTACAGGACAACATTTTGTGAGTTCAAGGAGCTCAGATATATGGTCGAGTATGGAAATAACACGACCAGAGCAGCAGTTTTCCAAGTTTCTCTGGAACATCTGCCACAAATTCCAAAATTGCCAGCCCAGAGGTGTCTTGGTTTAGCCAGGTTACACAATACTGATCCGCTGGGTAATTACGGCAATTGTGTGGCTGCACATACAAGTCTAAATGTCTTGGCCTGCCGCATCATTACATCAATTACTTAGGCTTTCTGGAACAGTGTCTCTTCTGTGTAATTACATATTTAGGGCATTATAGTCATTTAACAGCAGTATAACATGGACAAAAGAGGGTTGGTAAAGAAAACGACCCTGATGCTGGGTTAAAACACATACACTTATCAAATACTGAAGAATTAATTGATTTAACAATCTACAGAGTAATAGGTGAAGAATTAGGCTTGTGACGCTATATTCTATATTCATACCTGTGTTACAATGAAAATTAATTTGGGTCAATATAAGCTATACAAAATTGTATGGTATTTACTAACCTTCACTTCTTTTCAAAACTGTATGAAAGCATACAGTGAATGCATAGTAGCACAAATTATATTTTCTTCTAATTCTAACTTAAATTTCAGTCTGTGTTCTTCGATCAAATTCTTTTTAGGAATATAGCAAACTGGTCATATAGACTATTATTATGAACATTTTCCATGTTGTTTTCAGAGCTTGAAAGTGTCCGTCCCAGTTGACATTCACTGTGCGAATAACAACAACAGGGAGAATCTGCTAAACCTCTCCTTTTGTTTTCTACACAAGAAAGAAAACCAAACTGGTTTGGAACAAAACAAGGCTGATTAAATGATGATTCATTTTAAGGTGAAATATTCCTTTATGTTTCTAAGAAGGTCACAGATGTAGCCACCTGAGACACTGCTTGTTTGAACAAGAAATCTTTTGACAGAAAGCAAAACGTGTCAAGGTTGGATGATACAGTATGGCCACGCTCCATTCGTTTATTCATCATTATTGAATCAGCAAGTGATCTTCTCTTGGGATGTGGAGGAAAATAGAGAAGGATGGAACTGAATTAAAGCTATTTGTGCCACAGAAGTAATCTTGTTGGAACCTGTAGCATGATCTGTGTCAAGGATTGGCTGTGAAGAAGGGGCTTGCCAGTTTTAAAAGATTGCCTGTCAAAATATGGAGGAATAACTCACAGGCAGACTTGCACTCCCACCTTGCATGCAAAGACACATATGTTCACATATATACAGAGAGAAAAGTCAATACCCCGGGGGGAAAACAACTCTCAAAACTGAGCGTAGAGATTAAGTTATGTAATAAGGATGGATGGACAGATGGACGCACGACAAATAGCTAGACCAACTGACCGAGCGACAGGAGGACAGATAGATAGATAAACTTAAATTAACAGTCAACAGTCAAACTTACTACACCTGACAAGCTGGCACCATATTAAAATATAAAGAGCGTGAGAGAGTTTTAGCGTGCGCCTCCAGCAGTTTCTGTCAGCGTGTAGGTGTATGCTCGTATTTTCAGAGAAAACACATTTTAATATTAGAATCACCCTAGCCTTCATTCATAAAACTGTCCATCAAGAGCGCAATCCTCAAAGCTCAAATCATGCAAGCCTGTTGGCATGCCCGTTGGGCTTAAATAATACAAAGTGACAGAACAAAAAAAAAGTGTCAATTACATCCCCATAAAAGGCAAAACTAAAGATCACCATCTCAATGATGACAAGGATTCTAGTCTTAACTCTGCAAGATATTACTTTCTGTTCTACAAGATAGCGAAGAAACTTGTCTCTGGCCTCTTGTCTCTCGCAGACAGACAGTTAAATTACTATTTTCAGAGCTGAATGGGTCCGGCAGAGAAATCAGCCTCTGGGCTACATGTCTCATGCTTAGCTCCTAAACCCTCATTTCCGTAGTCTTCATCACTGCACTTCCCAAAGCACACACTCACTGCCACTGAGACAGTGGTTATTACGTAACTTCTGTTTCTGAAAGAACAAGGTAAACAACAATGACCTTTGTCATAAATAAAATTGTATTATTACTATAGATCAAAATCAGATATAAAATGAATGTAAGAGAATTTCTGAATTTATACTTATAAATTATATTATATTATTCTTGCTCCCCATAACGCCCTGCTTTCTCTCTCTGCTGACTCTCTTCATCAAAGCATCACAATCTCAAAATCAAAAGGTGTAAGAAAGCTGAATTTATTAGTTCATTACTGTCAAACATCTAAAAGGTTGCGCCGTCTATACGTTAACTGCAGTAGTGACCAATGATGGTTATAAAATTATGTGCGAGTGTTTCCAATGAGGTGAGAACAGTCATTAAATCAAGAGAACAGTCATTAAATCAATCCATTCTGTATCCCCACAGGAATGTGTGTGTGACCACACGCAAGGTCCAGTGCTGCGTGCATTTGCTATAGCTCCCTCTGCTGGTCATGGCGCAGTGAGATGAGAGTCAAGCCAACACAGCATCCACAGACACACACACTCACACACATCGGGTTCACTATCTTTGTGGGGACTCGCCATAGACGTAATGGTTTTTATACTTCACAAACTGTATATTCTATGCACTAACATTTTTACATCTTCAAAAACTCATTCTCTATGATTTATAAGCTCGTTTCCTCATGGGGACCTCAATTTAGGTCCGCAAGGTGTCCCTATGAGTCAGTGTGCATTCAGCTTGAAGTCCCCATCGGGATAGAAAAACATGAACACACAAACACACACAAACACAAATGTGTGAAATGATTGGGATGCAAGGAGTGTTTCTGACTGGCAAAAAAAGCGTGGGCCACTCTCCTAACTTTTTTACAGCTTAAAAAGCCTTGGGATTTCTCAGGACAACTATTTATTTGACATCTTTTATGTGTGCTATTCACAAAAATAAATTGCAACACCTTTAATCACACTTGAATCCCCCTAAAATTGAATGAACAATTGTGCCTCTTCAATGTCCACTCAGAAATCCTCATACTTGAAGTCTAACAAAACGTCAAATAAATAAGTGAATAAATGTGTCATCAAGTATCACAGCTTCTTCTCCAGGAAGAAATCATAAAGCATGCAAAAGCAGCAGGCCCGCTGGGCTCTGACAAACACAGATTTGCTCATGCAGATCCAGAAACTATCCATCCACATATTGACTTTCACAGCACTGTGTTTCATCTCTCCCTCTCTATGCTTGATATGGTAATAATATACCATCTCCTCTCTCAGTCTACCCCTCTTCAATTAATTCAAATCCAATTAACTCTCTCACTAGCTTAACGAATGACTAATTCAATTTAGACAAAACAAATAAGCATTGGATGGCGCCCTTATCATCGCTTCCGTGACATTCCTTTTTTTTTTTCAAATCGGCATCTAGCTCTGAAAATCTGCGGAGGCTGGGGTTTATTGATGCCCCGTTATCTTGTTAAATCAAATCAGTGTGACATCCAATGTAAACCCAGAGCCGATAAGGACGAACACATGGGAACATCGCCAACATGCGCACACACGCGTCCGCGGCCACACAGAAAACCTCTCAAGCTCCTCCAGGGCAAACAAGTCATGGCATTTGACAGCACGGGTTTCTGTAGTATGAGTCACTGACAGACAGCGTAAAGCCTCGCAAAACTGCCAATCTGTTTTATTAGATACCTGCAGTTATCATCGTAAAGTTGTTTACATGCTCCTGTCAATTTCAAAAATGCCTCAGGCTTCAAGCCTATTTTCAGGCTACAATACATCTAATTCATAGGCGTTTCTAGGCCTTATTTAGGTGTCAGTTCCCACAGGTGTCCTAGCTGAGTAACAACAGATGTATACATAATGCTGGCATTTGACAATCACAGTGTTGAAAATGTGTCCTTTAAATTTAGTCAATATTTCATTGATACATTTTAGTCCATTTTACTTTGACTAAAATGGAATATCATTTTGATAATTGAATGTTAACTAAATAACTTTAACATTAATAAAAACAAATTAATTTATATCACTTTGTTGTGGATAGTGTAAAAGTTGTGGGAAAATTGTGGAAAATACAACACAAACACAAAATGTCATACTTTCAGCTCCAGCAGATCAATTTCCTATGGAAGCTTGTTTCTGCCACAGAATAATAAAAGTAATTGTGACTTTTTATCTTACAATTCTGACTTTTTCTCATAATTGCCGCAATTGCAAGTTATAAAGTCAGAATTGTGAGATATAAACTAGCAATTACCTTTTTTATTCTGTGGCAGAATAATTGGGCTTCATAACTCTTTATAACTTTATAAATTTTTCTTTATTACTCGCAATTGCAAGTGTAAATTTCACAATTCCATGAAAAAGTCAGAATTGTGAGATATAAAATCAGAATTGTAAGATATAAATTTACAACTGCTTGAAACAATTCTGAATTGCAAGTTTATATCTTGCAATTCTGACTTTATATCACATAATTCTGACTTTATAACTCGCAATTGCAAAAAAAAGTTGAAAAAAGTTGCAATTATATTTTAAATTGTTTTATTCCATGGCAGAAACAAGCTTCCATAATTTCCTATATACCAATCATTAAAATAATATTTTTTATGTATTTTTTTCCCAAAAGAAATAAAACTTTCTTCAATACATTAATTAGTTGTAAGATTTCATAATATTTCTATACAGTAGATGTGGTTTTTAAAAACTGTGAATAAAGTGTGATACAATATTTCAATATTTCAATGACCATTTAAAATGTAAGATTGGAGTGATACATTTTTGGACTGTAACTTTTTTTTTGTTTCCAGTTAATTTTGTTGAAAAAAAGGCTTCTTTATTAGCTACTGTTGCTACAAAGTTATTGGAATACCGGATGTTCAACTCACCCTCACATACCACAGAGGTGCAAAGAAATATGACAAATGGGAGAGATTGCTACCACAATTGTATTAGTTGTAAATACAATAAAAATATTTTGCAGTAGACAATAGTAGAAACTTTCAAATTGTCATGGGAAACATTGTTTAAATTCATAAATAACCTTTTTGCTTGTATCCTTTCAAAAATAAATTCTAACTGGTTCAGTATTTTGAAAGCCAGTCGATTTTAAGTGAGAATTTAGTTATTTTAGTGGCAACTTTTAAAACTACATGTATATTAATTCCGTTTATTTGAAATACAAACGTCAGTATACAGCAAGAATCAATGCACGTAAGGCAAGAAATATTCCTTAGAATCATATTCAGGTAAGGGGCAGATTTACCCTTAAGACTGAAATCCTAGAAACTCTGGTTTAATTCCTACTGTACTGCAGTATTAGTGACAGATCAGCCCCACGGCCTGGATTGAAAACTCATAATTAATCTCGTCTTTGGTACGAGGAGCGGGTCAGCCTGGCCTCTGGTTCGGGATACGACTGATTGATAGCAGCCCTGCTTGCGCTCTTCAGGCTCTGATCAGATTTACTGTGTGTAATTGAAGGTTGGACTCAAGTACTTCCTCCGACCGCGACCGAGAGGGTTTCTGCCACCGGGTCTCCTCAGAGCCAAAAGCGGTGAGTGATTTGTGAGGTGAACTTCCATTGCTCTGAAAAGTGCCTTTACGGTGACTCGGCGTATGCATGTGAAAAAAATCCAAGAGTACAATGCTTTTACACATCGGAACAAAGTGGCTCATTCATACAGAAGCTCTCTTTCTTTCTGATGAGGTGAGCTCATGAATAAAAGAGGGGTGAGAGCGAAGGGAGGAAAAGCGGCCTCCCATTGAAAGGCGACGAGGGAAAGGTGTTTGCTTTCCAGCGAAAGGCGAGTGCATACAGGAAATGCCCCACGGCTTGACATGTGTTTTCTTACAGTTGCTAAACCTAGGAAAACAAAGAAAATGAAAATGTCATGAAAGAATACAAGACAATGGAAAGATCGTTCCTGACACACGCCTGTCCTTTAAGAAAAGGCAAGGAAGACAACAGCCTCGGCTATGAATGGCCTCTCTTTTAGTTCTTCCCTCAATTCCTGTTGAATAAGTCAAGCCTGTCAAAGATAAGATTAATAAAACGCAGACGGGCCTGCAACTCACATTGAAGAGAGTGGCGGCGTGATTTTTCCGACAGGTTGCTGTCTGCTGGGGCTTTGCTCTGATCTTCAGAAGCCGCTGGAAGCTATTCGTTGAGGCTGGATCCTGAATCATCAGCGGCAATCTTCTCTTATCCAGATCTGACCCCTAGTAAAAACTTTCTGCTCCCGGTTTGTATGACCTAACTGTGTAGTTTCAAACAAAAGATGGATAGTGTTATGCAATAAGTGTTGCAACAGAAGGAAAACATGGGTGGTCTGTGTTCAGTCATCAATAACTGTACTGTATTCATGGAATAAACAATGGTTTGTTAATCTTGCTGATAATGCTGCAAGTTACAACCCATGGTAGTATAATCACAATGACTTTATGTGTAAAACACTTCAAACTTCACGCTGTATTAACTTGAGAAGTATGTAAATAAGCCACATATATGATTGAAAATCTGTAGTTGGAGAACAGAAAGACTGAAATATTACCTCATTTATGGCTGGGGCCTCACAAGGAGTCCCCAAATCAAAAGAACCCACACTTCGTCTCTGATATTTGCACACACACACACACACACACACACACACACACACACACACATGTTGTGTTTCCATGTTTTATGGGGACATTCCATAGGCGTAATGCATTTTATACTGTACAAACCGTATTTTCTATCCTCTACACTGCCCCTGCCCCTAAACCTACCCATCACAGGAGACATGCTGCATTTTTACTTCATCAAAAACATCACTTAGTGTTATTTATAAGATGTTTTCCTCATGGGGACCAAAAAATGTCCCCACAAGGACAAAAATTTGGATATTGCCATCTTTGTGGGGACATTTTGTCCCCATACCGTAGGGATTACCAGTCCACACACACACACACACACACACACACACATACACACACACACACACATGTTGTGTTTCCATGTTTTATGGGGACATTCCATAGGCCTAATGCATTTTATACTGTACAAACCGTATTTTCTATCCCCTACACTGCCCCTGCCCCTAAACCTACCCATCACAGGAGACATTCTACATTTTACATTTTCAAAAACATCACTTAGTGTGATTTATAAGATGTTTTCCTCATGGGGACCAAAAATGTCCCCACAAGGACAAGGATTTTGGATATTGCCATCTTTGTGGGGACATTTTGTCCCCATACCGTAGGGATTACCAGTCCACACACACACACACACACACACACACACACACAAACACACAAACACACAAACACACACACACACACACACACACACACACACACACACACACACACACACACACACACACACACACACACAAAATTATCTCTCTTTTTTGGGGGGTCTGAAGTCTTAGAAGTGGAGGCATCATTAAAAGTCTGTAGGATGATGCGGAGTGAATTATATGATTCTTGGCTGTTTGAACATACCCTAATGCTAAGAATGAGCAATAGTAATAGTGATGGTTGCTAGCAAACACATCTAATGTGAACAAAGAAAGATGAGGACATAGATGGAAGTGCATTCCACATATAGCAGCTCTCTATATATCATATCCATCATCATTCAAATAACAGAGAAAGACAGATAGTGGATGATATGAGAACAAAAGTGCAGTGTGCAACGGATTGTTGCTGTGGTGATAAGAGATGTAATTTCAGTTCATCTGCTGCAGTTGCTGTGAGGCATTTTCCAATAGATATCTGGCCACAAACATAAAGCTTAAAGGGAAAGTTCACTCAAAATTAAAATTCTGTCATTATTTAGAATGTGGTTCCAAATACATAAGGCGACATTCACTCAGAATGTTTTTTTGCATTTTATATGTAAACATGCTAGATGGATTTGTTTGACCGTTGAGCTGTCTTTTCCAACGTCTCGCGCGACACGTTTTTAAAACAAAAACACAGCTCTGAATCTCTTTTTTTTCTCCATTTCACTGCCTTGCAGTTTTAACTTTCCCTGCCAGCGTTAAAAAAAAAAGAAAAAAAGAAAGTTGCCTGCCACTGGCTGCATTTTTGATCATTTTCTCAAAATGTTCATGGCCCAGAATATTTTGTTGTATGTGAACATGCAATACATCCACAGAAAGAGACAGACCCTCTGCTTTTAAACAAAAAAAAAAACATTTAATCTAGCTTAATGAATTCTTTTTTTTTATCAACACCTGAAAGTGGTTGTTTCATAAAAAAGGCATAATTTTAAGCAAAAAGCTGAAAAAATCATGTTTTTTTCAAAGACTACATCCAGATCGAGATCAAGTCCATCAAAACCAAAGCTTCACATTCCTGTACCCCATGGGTTGACATTTCATTTAGTAACATTAGGCAGTTTTGATTTACATGCTGTTTAATGTTAATGATCGCATTATTTTACATATGCATCTGCTTATTTGCTATCGCTTGTTTCTGCTGCTTCTTTACATGTGTTTTGATCAGGAGATTCAGTACTCTTTCAGAAGGTATTAGCACTCTCTACCGAAACACAGAAAGCCGGAAATTTCCGTTGATGGCAGGGAAAGAGTTAAATGCATTTTCTGTGTAAATAGACCCTTCGATTTCCTCAAGTCTAGGGTGACAAGTCTAACACAAGAGGTTAATGTGTGAAGAATATGCTGGCTACTATTTTCAATGTAATAAAAATGAATGTGCAATAAAAAGTTTTATAAATGAAGTTCATATGACTTTATATTCCAAGTCTTCTGAATCTTCAAAATCATATTCACTAAACAAACCGTTCTTTTGAGCCAGATATTTTCAATTAATCTTTTGGTCCAGTTTTCAAAGCTGGTCTGAATGATTCATTCTATTTTATAACTAAATAAGACATGGAATTGGAATGTAGCAATTGAGTTGTAAGTTCTAAGTAAGAGTTCTCTAAGTATTCGTTAGTAAGAAACTTTTTAATACTAAATAATAATTTTGAAGCTTGAAAGCTCAATTTCCCATTCATTGTAATTGCCTGTAAAAGAGCACCAATAATATTTTGCAAAATATCTCCTTTTGTGTTCCTCAGGAGAAAGAAAGTCATGGGTTTGGAACGACATGAGGGATGAGTAAATGATGACTTTGAAGCACATTTAAGCATTTAAGTCTTGAAACAACCACACACAGGCACACTTCTAAAAATCAAAATATTCATGCAATCACTTCCTGAGAACTTTCCACAGTTGGAGACAGGTCTCATGATAAGCACCTGGCTGACAGAATGCGTGACCTTTTGTTCTTGATGAAACGCTTTGGTCGTGGTGCCGCTATTCTTCAGAACTCTGGCCTCCACTTCCTAATAGCACGCTCAATTGACCTTCACATAATCGGGGGAGTCATCCGAGCTTCCAGCAGCACAGCTTCACTGCACTCATTACACAAACCAAAAGGCTCCTGCTTTTTAATGTTTCTGCTGGTAAAAAGTGTGCAATACTCAACTTCCGTTTGACCGACACCGTTTGTGGGTTCATGCCGGTTGTAATGGAAATCTACGGAGAGGAAGAAACACTAGACATTGACAGAAAGGTGGAGAGAGGCCAATATGCACTGCTTGAACTCAGACAAACCCGTCATACCATTTATGTCCAATAGATGGCAGTGTTAAGTCTGTTCAGTCTGTTACAGGGTAACGTTAGGGGTGGGGTGGGGTTCTCTCTGGACACTTCAGATTGTGGTCTGCAGAGACACAGCCTCAAAAGGAAAGGCGATTTTTATGAAAGGAATCATATAAACAGACATCTTTCCTGTCTCTAAAATGATCAAGCTTTTCAAATATCGGCAGCGGCGCAATCCTGTGCATGCAGACAGACAGCAGTCAGTAAGCAGACAGATAGTCTGACAGGCTCTAATGGCCTCAGAGTCAGCAGTTATTTACTCTGCCATCGACTGACTCGCTTATTTTAGAGAGTCCAATCAATCTTTCTCCTGCCAAGCTGGCACAAGTAACATGGACAACTTGGATGTTTAATGTAAGGTGCAATCATCAGCTTACAAAAATAAACGAATTCAATGTGGTTTGCTTACATAGCGCTAAGAACGTTTTACACAATCTTCATGTAAATTTAATAATTCATTTATTTATTTATTTAGACTTTATGGCATATATGTGGGATTCCCTTTCCTGTAAAATGTCACTTTAACCCTTGGGTATAACCATTAAATGTTTCATTACTTCATCAACTGCTCCTCCACAAAATGATGGACGGGTGGATGGATGGATGGATGGGTGGCTGGATGGAACATAAAATATCCCTCATGCTTCCATAAGCATAAGCAAATCTGCATTTTCCATCCACAGTGGAAAATCTTCAGTCAGAAGTGACAGGGCTTATTTTCTTGTCCGCATGACTCACAGGCTAATTCTAAAGCATGCAGCACAAAGTGATGTCTCTTATTTTACTGAACATCCCTGAGGGATCAATAAAGTCCATCTATATGTCCATCCATGTCAGAGCAGCTCTATGAATCTTGACACATCTCATTCCCTTAGGACTAAAGTGAGGTGGCTAGAAAGATCTGTCTGGTGTTCCCCAGGGACCCGATCATACAAATAAAAGGCAGTCATGGCATATAAAGCCCACTGTTGCTGACAAAGGTATTTTGACAAATCATTACACCTTTAGTGTAAATTAGTATAAATTTCAGGATATAAATGTCATCTTTAATGGATCGATCTCATGAACATGCTCAGGCTGCATTTCACTCATAATCATAATAATAAATAAATAAAAATAGGTTTTGCATTGTGACATTATTTTCATAACAATTAAAATATAACTTTAAGAACCATTAGTGTTAAAACTAGAATAAATCTTAAAACAAAATGTCTTATTTATTTATTTTGATTTGAATGTGTAATGTGAATGATACATGGGACTGGGATTCATCCATGTGTCAATTTAGTAAGAAATCTTTTGCTGAACACATAAATGTATACTTAATTGAACAGCCCCGGTCTGACTCATGTCTCTAACAGGAGTTTTAATGGGCTGAGGGGCTGAGTGAAGGTCATAAACAGGTTGACCTTTGCTAGAGCCACACGCACATACTCTAAATTATATATTAGGGGTCTAGATATTGGTTTCCACCCTCCTTTCTAATTTTATTTTACTGTCACAGTGGAGGGACAAAGGTCAATGTTTCACAGACCATCTGTCAGGATGCAATCTTCACATCATTTTGAAACCCTTCCAGCCTGATAGTGAAGTCATGATCAGTGTAAATATGCCCACTTGTAATAGAATACAGCCAGCATCATGTTTTCTCCCCCTAATTTTATTCCTTAAAACCCATCTTTGATCATCAAAATTACATATTTAAAAGTTGTTTCCTGTGAAAAAACTATTCATGCCTTAAAATAGCTTGACTGTTACTCTACACCCTAGCTTCATTTAGTATGCGTGGATCTATGAATATGCAATTAGCCCCCTGCCTCCACTCACTCAAACAGGTTTGTCTACAAGTTCATGTATAAGAATGGTAATGCGTTTTATGTATCGCTCTACAACGTTGGACACATAACGGTAATTAATATGATTAGCCTTTTGCTTGACTACATTATCAAACAGCTAATAATGTGTTGCTAATGTTACATATTCCCGTCGCCGTTCGCCGCCAGAGTCTGCCTTGTAGAAATCAACATCCTTAGAAACGCTTTAAACAACTTAGAACGTCAGTGGAGAAAGGAATATAGTTCATAACATCATAATATACATCATATACTTAATTTGCCCACTATACTGCTAAATGTACCTGATTTTTCATTTCAACAGAAAAATATATATCGGGATAACTTCTCTTGAGACTCCCCTGCTTCGTTCGCAGCATTGTAATGATATGCCAAAGCCTCCCGCACATTGAAATGATTGGTTACAAGGTAGTAGGGCTGGGTGATATATCAATATAAAAAAATATATCAATATATTTTTAGACGCGATATGGAATTAGACCATATCGCATATATTGATATAGTTCAAATTTGCGCTGCTCCCCGCAACACCGCCCCTCCTCTTCGAGGGGGGGAGGGGGCAGGCACAGACCCACTCTTCAACAAACATGGAGGAAGCAACTACGTCTGCGGAGCGCATGGAGGAATTGGTTAGTAAAAGAAAAAGCAGTGGCTCAGTAATTTGGAGATGGTTCGGATTCAAAGTATCAGATGAGCAACAACATTACGTTATTCGTAGGGAGTGCAACAAAACAAGTTACAGCCAGGGGTGGAAGCACTACAAATGTTTTTCACCACCTAAAACAGTGGCACAAACTGCAGTATGAAGAGTCTTTGAAACTGCGCGCTGCAGAAGCTACAGCCGCAAGCCATCGACAACCCGAAAAAGCTCCAGCCCCGAAACAAAGCTCACTGCAAAGTTCATTTTCCCGCAATGTGCCTAATGAAAAGAAAAGTGTCAAGTGGTGTATCATAATTAAAGCGGTGTCCTATCACATTGCTAAAGATATGGTCCATGTTGCAACTGTGGTAATCTCAAGCTGATGTTTAAAAAAAAATCTTAAACTGAGCACTTTATTTTGTTATTTCTTTATATTTAAATGCTGCCCTTAAGTTACTAGGGTTTGTCATATTCTTTTGTAATGTTCGTTATTTGCATCTGTGGATTTGTTAGAAAGGAGAATCAAATCTGTTATTGGATTTTAATAAGCCATTTATAGTTTTAAAACTAAAAATGTTTAATATTGTACTTTTCTCATATAAATATATTTATTTCCGAAAAAGATTGGCCTATTTTATTTTATAGGATATTTTTAAGATATTTTTTAATTTAAATGTGCACCTTATGGATTTCAGCTTTGATTTCAAAAAAGGTACTCCTGTCCTATTGTTATACAGTTGTTGTTTTTTTTACATTTTATTGTTATTTGAACAGCTGAGCATTTAATTATGAACCAGGTGAAGAAACCTGTTTACTATTTATTCATTTGATTTTGCAACTGTTCACTGAAATGGCGGTTTCAATAAAACTACTTGTGACGTCATATTTGGCTTTGACTTTGACTGAACATTTGCGGAAAAAATATCGGGATATATATCGTATATCAATATTCAGCCTAAATATATCAGGATATGACTTTTTGTCCATATCGCCCAGCCCTACAAGGTAGTTTGTGACGTCAGAATCACCTGCAATTTCAAACCGTCTTTTATTCACTGCAGTTTTAAGGAGAACATACTCATCAATGGTGTCGACTTATGAATTTGCACATGGTTTGTCTTAAAGTATATTAAAACACCACATATAAACAACATTAAAAACGTGATTTTCATCACAGGGGGTCTTTAACGGTCCAGCATCCATCAGCATTAAGGGCGTTTTCACACCTACCTTGTTTGGTCCGGATTTTCTGACTTTTCAGTTTGGTCCGAATCAAAATTACAGGTGGGAAACCTCCCTCGAACCACGGTCCGGACCAAACAGATGAAATTTGGTCCGACAAAAAGAGTCCGGATCATACTTAACAAAGGTTCCGTTTGTTGCTAGTGTGAAAGCATTGCCTGTATGGTTCGAACTTTCAGACCATTTACAGGAAGTTCCGGCGGTTCCCGCATACCCCAAACACAGAACAAGAACTACCAGAACTGTCACAGAAGATAGCAGGAAAAATTAGCCGTGGTAGCACATGGGGAGAGGAGGAGACAAGGTTCTTAATTAAAATATGGTCTTCTCCGCCTTTCCTGTCACCGGCGATAAAATGTTCGCAGAACGAGGGCGTTCATTTAGCGAATCTGAACTAGCCTTGAATATAGTTGGTGCTGCAGATAGTAATGCCATAGCAATGACAGCATAGTGGCAATGATATGCGTCTGTTGACTTCATTCATCTAGTCAAAGTTACCTGCCGAGCACGTCCGCTAACAAACCAATCAATGTTAAGATGCAGCCCACATAACTGATGACGACTGGACGCAAGTACGTCATGTAAAGTTATTTAGTGTGCTCGCATAATCGCAGTGTGAAACCAAACCAAAACGAACCGAATGTATAAAATTGATCAAAACATGAACTTTGGTTCGGACCTTGGTGTGGACTTTCAGGTGTGAAAACGCCCTAAAACAACTGATACTCTCCTACTATGGCTTTGTCAATGTTGTGGCTTAGCAGTTAGCACATGTGCTACAAAACACTGAGATGTGGTGCTCATGCCAGCCATTGAAGAATATGGGGAAATGCTGAATATCATTTCTCATTCTTAAGCCATTTGTATGAGCTATCATATAGATTGAAATTGGTCTTGTAAATACATTAAACAAGCACCCAGATTTTTTCCAGTACTGTAGAACACACAGCAAACAAGAGTCCAGCTTAGCAAAATACTAATTTAATTGAAATAGCACTGCTGCATATAAGGAATTGTCATTGTTTTTTTGTTTGTTTTTTTTTCAGTTAAAAAAAAACTGCAGTAAAACTGAATAAAACAAAGTGGAACAAAACAAAACAACGCTTCACGCCCTCTGTGTTTCCTTCTGTCTGAAGAGTTAGTCTGGTCAAGAAGCTTTCTGAATCTCAAACACAGCTCTGCAGAGGCAGCCATCTGAGTGCTTCTTCACTGCAGGTGTAATGAAGAGGTTGAGAGAGGAAGAGTGGAGGTAATGAAGTGGCTTTGAACAGCGCACAGAACCCGAGCCCCCTTCATCAAGTAGATCTCTATAGTCTTGGGCCATTATAGATACATTAGACCAAAAGTGGCTGATCGGAGATGCTGTACAAACTCAAAGCCAAAGGACAAACAGCATCTAGTATGACAGTACATATTTTTGAGGTATTACGGATGTTTCCAGGCCCTGTTTAAGAAGTGTTGATCAAGACTTTGGATATAATCCTAATCTTACCCTAGAACTTCTTAATCATGAAGAAAATTCTGTTCTTATTAATTTATTTTCATCCCTTATATGAATTCAAGGGAAACAATGCTGCTAATTTGAGGTATTTAGAAGCACTTTATGGCTGTTATTCATACAACTTTCATACACACAGCAAAAAACAACATTATTACTAATGCACAATGATTCAGGTAACTACCCAAATCATGGTGATACTGATACTGTATATGACAGGAAACTAGGGAGTAGAATCTTCTCAACAAATTGTTGGCTGAATCGCATTTTTAGCAAAAAGCTTTTATATTCGTTTAGCTTGTGTCTGGTTCTTAGGTCTCACTTTTGGTGGAGCTTCCTCCATGTCAATTTGACTGGCACCCTGCACTTATGCTGTCAGTATTATGTGATACTACAACGTTGAATTAGATGCTAGAATCTGCCACGAAACTGTGTTGGTGAAGGAAAATAAAACGCCCTTCTTTCTCAAAAATCCATTTGCTTCGCTTGGAAACCTCAAGCAGTGCTGGGAGATTTGCTCTGGTTTGTCGAGCCGGGTCATTATTTGGGAGCGGAGGTGCGTAAAGGCCTGTCCTGGTTTGGCTGAGGTTGGCGGGCACCCCGCAGACATCGCAGACCAAACGGCTGAGCCCACACCGCTTCATTCCACTCCACTTTACTTTACCGACAGACATGTGAGGTTTCCTGTCACCCGCTAGCCACTGTGAAAACGCATTTGTAGAATTGAAATGCCGTATTTCGGGCGATTCTAAATATTCACCCGTTTTGTTTGCATTATGGGGTGGATCCCTGCGCGTATATCCCTCTCAGGCTCAATCCGACGCCACAATGTCGGTACTCCCACTGCAATGGTGTGGGAGCGACAGACCGCCGCCCGGCGTGGTGCCTCACACTTCAGCTGCTGCAATCTGGGATCTATGGCATAATTCTAACAGGGAAAGGACCCGATAGAGAGCTGAAATTGGGCATGAGTTCATCTGGCGAGGATGCCCATCTTAACACAAAGTTGCACAGTTTGCTCAGCCATTCATTAAAATGTCACTGTAGGTTAGAAACATGCTAACATGCGAACAGTGAGGCAATCTCACAAATAGTCTTGGCCTTAGACAGCACCTGTAGTCTGTTTGACAGTTCAAATTGAATTGGCTGGCTACTAGAAAGCTTGGATATGCAAATTTGCACCAGTCCACCTAGAAACATATGCTTTTGTATAAGGGATCGGGCTGACAAAAGTCTAGACTTGCGAGACTGATTATCTATTATAATATAATCTAAAAACAAAAGGAATATTCTGACTGGTATAACAGATGACCCTGTGTCACTTTCTGTTTCAGTGTGTGGTTCTAGAAGGTCATTGGAGCAATGTGCTTGAAGCGCCAAGAGAACAGATGTTCAGACAAAGGTGAGAGCTAACAACTCCAGAGCAGATCGTCAGAGACACACTGCAGAGTCCATCATAATAAAATGATCTGGCCTTTGGCCAAAAAGACACAATCAGGGCTGAGGAACTGCATTTTGCACTGTGCCAGGTGTTTGCCTTGGCTTACACTTTCTCCCAGTTGCCCAGACAGCACGGCTGTAATATGATTAGGAAAAGTGTCAAGATGCAGGTAGAATTTGGAAATAAAGAATTCTTGATATTAGATGCGCCTGCATGTATTTAAAGTGTCATACAATGATGGTATACTTATAGTTAAAAAAAATAATAATAATCACTAATTATCTACAACATCAGCAAATGTCAAGGGCTTCCAAAAAATGATTATCTCCTTCAAAAATTAGAATGGCCGCTATTTCCTGATTGAGATTCAGGAGTGTGATATAAAAGCCATGCAAACAGGTAATTGTTAGGTAGTTTAAAATAAAAAGTAACATCACATTGTGAGACAGAAAGAGATAAACTATACCATTTAAAAATGTGGGGTCTGTAAGATGTTTGTGGAAGAAGTCTCTACATGCTCACCAAGACTGCATACATTTATTTGATCAAAAATACAGTAAAAACAATAATATGGTGAAATATTATAATGTTTTAAAATGTATTAAAATGTTTTTTAATTTGATGGCAAAGCTGAATTTTCATCATTACACCAGTCTTCAGTGTCACATGAAAGACTTAAGAAATCATTGGA
The DNA here is from genome assembly GCA_023029165.1 of Gobiocypris rarus. Lineage (NCBI taxonomy): Eukaryota > Metazoa > Chordata > Actinopteri > Cypriniformes > Gobionidae > Gobiocypris > Gobiocypris rarus. Next base: position 16,412,166 of record CM040923.1, read on the forward strand.
ATATGATGATTTTCTGCTCAAGAATCATTTCGTATTATTATTATCAATGTTGAAAACGGTTGACCAAAAAGTGGCTGATCGGAGATGTGGTACAAACTCAAAGTATTTAAACAGAATTTATTTGAAATACAAATCTTTTATAACATTACAAATTTCTTTAATGTCACTTTTAGACATTTAAATACATCCTTGATAAATAAAAGGTCATTCAAACATGGTCACAGGTTTCTTTGCTTAATCCTTCGAAAAGCGAACATTCTAAAACAGTCCATTTTCTTCACCAGCACATCAAGTCATGAAACATATCCCGCATGCAGAGAAGCCAAACACATCCACCTCTGTGCTTCAAAAGACCCCGTGCTAAATGTTTAAATAGAAAACTGATGCAGTGTCATCAGGAGACAAGTTATCACATTTCTAAGGCCGAGACCAGGTAAGGGCCTGTGGTAAATCTTCGGGAGAAACTGAAAGAACTTGGGTTCAACAAGTCAGAATGAGAGCGACATTGTGCTTGCTGTGGAGGAGGACGATGAGGTACAACTGCTCGTTTTACACTTCAGAGGAAAAACCAGCCTCCCAGGGCTCCAGGAGAACGGACTAGGAAAGGTAAGGCTAGCATGCAGTACGGCCCATAGCTTGATTTATACCTCCCTCCTTTCTACAAGGCTATTAAGTGTAAGACAATATTTTCATATTGTTTTATTAAACACCATGTGGGCTTATTTATTACCCTAGTCCCCAGATGACCATAGCCGAGGCTGCAGTCATTTACAGGGCCGTGCCTGACTGAAAAGGCCCATTGAAGCCCCATTAGGAGGGAAAAGCAAGGTCTAAATGGATATACTGCATTAGGCTGGCCTGTATAATGATGACGCCATATGGGTCATGTGAGTGTTTGTGTATTTTTTTATTTTTGACATGTCAGCAAAAGATTCCCATTTGTCCATCATTACTATATAATAGGCTTCATATACGTTTTTTTGTTGTTTTTTGGATAACATGACATTCTTTGAGGGAGAGCCAGAAATGGCACATTAAATCAAACAGTAAAACAAACGTCAGCAACAACTTTTAAACACAAATATGGGGAAATATAAATCTTGCATTGCAAGAGTGGCCTGCGGTAAGACCCCTGTACTAAACGCAGTTCCTCTAAGACCGATTAAATAATATAACAGGCTTGAAGGATTGTTTGAGGCCTTGAAAATCAACTGATCCCAGGCATATAAATACAGTAGCTGTGACAGCTAATAATCCAGAATCAACAACTATAAGTGCCAATTAGTTCATATACTTAGGCACATCAAGAAGAGCATAATAAAAGCATGAACTCTAATAAATCCCTCTCACCTCTCTATTATACGCTCACCCCACACAAAGATCTATGCCAACTTATTTTAATGATTTATAAGAAATTAGCATGCCGGCAATTAGCACTTCCTGAATCATTCATGATCTGTGCCCTAGGACAATCTCACTGTCATTCCAGTCAGCTCATTCACTCTGAATGGTAATTTATGAGTCAGCATACAGTACTATTCAGTTCTGAGTCAAATAAATAACTACCTTATATAAAAGTACCATGGTACATGGAAACAGCATACAAATATAAAGGTAATACCACTGAATTTGAAAGTACTTTGGAGTATATCATAGCATATGAATTTGGTATCATATATTGTTGAAAACTGCTGCTTTTGTGGACACCATAATGTTTGTTTATAAATAGAAATTTCAATAGAAATAGCATTTATTTAAAATAGAAAATAGACCCGTGGCGATTATGACATTTGGCTGACGATTAATTGTGTAAAAAAATATTGCGGTTATGCCGATTAATTGTCGGTTTTAGGGCTTTTAAGATGATTAATTGTCTGTTTTTAGGTTATACATTGTCATACATTTTTGTGTGCTTCATTCATTAAATTATTACATTTTATAAAATGTTATTAAAAACTATTTATATATACACACAATTAAGATGCATGTATTGTGCATCTTTTAATGGGGCAACAATATATGATAGATACGACAGAACAAGATTTTATAATCTTGATAATTTATGATAATATATGAAACGCTTCAAAACAGAGCGGCACAAACCGCTTACGCGCATCCCGGTGCAGAATGATGTGATGAAGCAACATGCAGGGCTCCGCAAGTGCGCATTGAAAAGTTCATGGCACAAAGAGAAGAGATGTTTTGCACAAATCCTAGTGTATATCTGTCCAAAAGTTTATTGATCAGTTTTAAATTACAGTTATTGTGCGTTTGATGCCAATTCATAGTCCTGGTGTTGTGTGATCTAACAGGCACCAGGTAGTACAACATCGTTTAGAAACAACAATAAACTCCAGCAAAATAAAGTCATTTTATGCAAATCCACAGCCTTTTATCTACAGATTAAGTATTATAATGGGAATATATGATATTAGAGAGTTTTACCATGCTGCCTGTCGTAAAACCGGACGAGGTGGGCTGTTTGAACGGAGAATGATTGAGAGCAGTAACAGAGGGAAGATGAGTTTTGTCAACTTTAAAAACTAAATGTTTCTCACATTAAGCTTTGGAATGGCTCCAAATGAATTTGAATGTCCTGCACGAAACCTTAATTGATCCTTGTCTATTTCTTTTGGTCCATAACTCACCCTTGTGCCGTAGGCCGATAAAAGAGGGTGGTTGTCTGAAACAACCGCGATCATACGGTTATTTAATTATCGCGACAGGCCTAGTGTCATCTGGTAGTGAAACGCACACTTTTCTCTGATCCCAACCCCCAGCTGCCAGATCTGTCACCAGTCCTTGTTCCAGGACCTCATAATTTACAAATTAAGCATCGCCGATAACATATTGTCTACTGCAGGTTTTAATGAGGTAATGTGGCACAAAACACAGCCAGAGGCTTACTAAGAACAGAAAGTAGGTGAGAAAGAAAATCCACAGCGAAAAAAAACTGAGAGAAGGGGGGTGGATGGAGGGAGGAGGCTCATCATGGCGAGACAAAATGAAGAGCCTCCTCCTTTGGCCATTTTCTGCGCATCAAAGGCATCAAGCCGCCCTGCTGACTGCCAGAGCAACACTCCTGTCAAAACAACTCACCACCTCGTTCATGTGCAGATTAAAAAAAGGGATACAACCACGAGGCAACCAAATTCATCCCTCAGAAAGCTCCAAAACACAAAGGCCATCTCACCCTGTCAACAACCGAGCAAATCTTTTTAAATGTCCAGGGTATTTTATGGGCATCCTTTAATAACCTAGGCATTATTCTGCAAGGCTGGACAGACAGGTGTGGGAAAAAAGATGAAAAGGAGAAGTTCTAGCTGACCGCATGCTCAACACGGGCAAGCCTGTCATATTTCCTGTTGTACTGACAGATCAGATGGTGCAGAGACATGCTCCTCCATGTCTGGGACCGGAGCAAAACAGCTGCCACTGTTCTGCAGATGAGCTCTGTCAGTCACCGGTGCCTGCTGCCTGTCATTGTCAATACTACATCTGCAACAGTCACAAGGTGACAGTCAACAAATACATGTCTGTGCATGTGTGCCAGTGTGTATGACATTTTTTTGTTTGAAGTACTGGGAAGGGATAAAGAGTGTTTTCACACACCAACCTGATGTAGGTTGTAGGTTATTTTTATTATGATTATCATTAGGTTCAATACATTGTGAAGCTGTGAAACTACAGTTACGAAAATAAGATAATGTACCCTTCATTTTTAAAATATATAATTTGGTGGATAATCAAAATATAGGTAATCATATGTTAGTAATATGTTAATAGTAATATATATATATATATATATATATATATATATATATATATATATATATATATATATATATATATATATATATAAATATAAATATATATATATATATATATATATATATATATATATATATATATATATATATATATATATATATATAAAATTATCCACAATATATTAGGCAGGAATTTGATCCCATAATGTTTACACGTAAAGTATTAAGATCCAAATATATTTTTGCAATTAATTACAAGATAAGAAATTCAACATTTAAATATAATTATAATATATTAACTACAAAACACAGCAGAATGACTGAAAATGTAACTAAAATGATAATGGAGTATCTCTAAAATAACACTACTGTGAGCACTGTCTCATTGATAAATTGACTGATAAATTGTTATTTTTCATTTTGTAGCCCTTTGTAGCACTTTGAGATTTTCTTTAAAATGTAAAGTTCTTTATAAATAAAATGTATTATTATTATTATTATTATTATTATAAATGTGAAAAGGCATCAGACAAACCTGCCTGACCTGTGCCATGTCCTGATCCCATTCCTCCCTCTGTCCCCAATAATTTCTTGTTTCTCTATAATGTCCAATGTAATAATGGTAAAAATCTCACAAGAAAATGAGCCTGTATAAGGTAATAAAGCGACAGAGATAGCCTCAAATCATTGTGGTCAGATCAATGGCGTAGATAAACACCACCTAACACACACACACACACACACAAACACACACCTGATGAACTTTATCTTGGAAATCAACGGCTGGAAGACAAACACGTATTTATTATAGATTTCTTTATAAGTGACAAGCTAATTATGATGCTATTAGCAGAGGCCCATTTAGCCTTGATAGCATCGCTATTGCTAATGAACAGCGCGGGCGAACCTCTCTTTACCACATTACGACTAATTCAGAAAACTCCATTTCCCCTCTATAATATTAAACAGGTCTCTAAAAGTATGGGGGTGTGATGACTTGGAACTACAGAAAGAAAAAGCACCTGAATTTGAGAAGAAAATGAAGTAGTCTACTAACGCACTAGAGTGTATGAACTCAGAGGAAGATGGGCCAGGTTGGATTTATGGGTATTGATTTTGGTCGGTTCAGCTACAGGTCACCCCAACACTTATGAGAGGCGGATCAGATAAGACTAAAACTGCTACACGCAGCACGGAAAGAGATGCCATGCAATACTAATGAGGGCAAGAACTTTGAACTTGTGCCAATATGAATGCATATTCTGAAGCTCTCAAAAATGTGGATTCACTCATATTATGGTTTGCTAGTCTGCTGAAAAGACCATAATTTTCCATAATGGTTGAGGCCAGTTTATGCTGGTTGCTGCTAGTTTGCTGCTGATGTAACTGGTGGACGTTCTGGGGTGAGTTTCCAGTAAAACAATGTAACTCACTGCTAATTGCTAAAGTACGATGAGGAATTTTCCGGAATAATTTTCATCATTCAAACTACATTGGCTCATCAATGTAGAACTATCGTTAATGAAGTCACTCAGGTGGTGGAGTAATACATTCTGCTAATTAATTGGTTTGAGAATGAATTAATTTCAGATTATTGCTGTAAATAACAAACATGGTATCAGAGAACTACTCTGATATATTTGCTTAATTTACAGATGTATGATACTAAGGTTCCCCTGAGGATTTAGAGAACTTGCACATGCACTTTTATTCTCCTAAAAAACTAAAAGATATTGCCAAAAGTATTGGGACACCCCTCGATAATTGAATCCAGGTGTTCCAATCACTTCCATGGCCACAGGTGTATAAAATCAAGCACCTAGGCATGCAGACTGCTTCTACAAACATTTATGAAAGAGTGGTTTGCTCTCAGACGCTCAGTAAATTCAAGTGTGCTACCGTGCAATAAGTCAATTTGTGAAATTTCCTCACTACTAAACATTGCACGGTCAACTGTTAGTGGTATTATAACAGTGGAAGCATGCAGTGCACAGTAGTCAATAGTTACAGACCTCCAAACTTTGCGTGGCCTTCAGATTAGCTCAAGAACAATGTGTAGAGAGCTTCATGGAATGGGTTTCTACAGCCGAGCAGCTGCATCTAGTGCGATGCAAAGCGTCGGATGCAGTGGTGTAATGCTGCCTTCAAGTGATATCGGAATTATCGTAAATACGAGTTTCCTAGGGGAAAAATGCACATGAACGCCCTCTGATGTCGTGTTTACCACTGGGAAGTTCGGAAATAATTTTGATACCCAAATTCATGAGATGGGCGTGCCATAAACTTAGAACTAGCAGGCATCCCAAAACTTTTGGCAATATAGTGTAGAATGAAATTTGTATATATTTGTGGAAGAAAAGATATGGATTGAAGAGCATGTTAGCTTGCTTCTTTTTCCTCAAGAGCAATGATCTATTTAAATCCACATGTCATATTAAAAAGAAACCACAGGTTGAGAGCTGTAGTCTCAACCACACAACTTTGTGATGCTGTTTGCAAATGTTCCTTGGAACCACGGTTTCTGGTTTCAAGTCACGTTTATTTATACAGCACTTTATACAATACAGATTTTTTTTAAAACAGCTTCACAGTAATAAACAGTAAAATAACAGTGTTTGTATTGAAAAATAAATAAATTATGAAACAAATTAAATTCAGCTATAAAGCAGCTCAACAGAAGTCAAGTTCGATGTTGATTCAAATCAGTTCAATAGCTGTCAATGTAAAGTGCATCAATTATTAAACGACTTCAAAGGCAGCACTACAGAAGACAATAGTATCATTATCCAAAACAATTTATTTCAATGATTCAGTGTTTTTCTCATACAAAAAAAAAAAATTGGGTGAAAAAAGACTAAAATCACATATTACCAGGGGGTCTTGTGGCATCCGAGCATCTGCCATTAAGATGAATGAGCATTACAAACCTCCTTAGGGTGAACAAGCATTCACTGCCATGATCAGACATTGATCATTCGCTCACTTTGTGAATGCCACCAGAAAAGAAATCTACTAGAAAGACTAGAAATGTATGTTGGTGAATTTTAATGAACACAAAATGCATAGTTTAACCTTTACAGGGGTGGAGGTGTCTCCCACAACAGGAGAAGTGATTCATGCAGCTCCACGAGACTGGTCAAGAGAGATTGTCTTCCTGTCTGGTTAACAAAGTACAGGCCAGCGGCTGCATTGTGGAAGGTTAGTTGTGGCAAATTTGATATGACTTGACCTCTACACCCTCCCTTGCCAACATGTAGAACATTCCCTGTGGTTTGTCATCTCTCTGCTGAGTCAGAAATAATTGAAGCAGTGTGACAAAAGCACAAAAGAAAAATTAACTATTACCTCTGTTAAATTTGATTTATCTAGATAATCCGGTCAATAATAGAATCAATTTGAATAACAGCTTCAAGACAATATTAATATTTGCACAGGATTTGATTTTATTCTGTCTTCTTCCAGATGAAAACAGTGAGAAGTTTATTTAGTTTAATTCCAGATCTTGGAAAGAGTGACAACACAAGAAAAGTATTTTGTTATTATCTTTGTAGTCAGTCATAAGGTTCTGTCCAGCAGAAATGCTGTCTTCAAATCTCCAACAAAAACTGGATCCTCTAGTTTTATGAAAGCACTACTTTTGCTTTAATGTTTAACACACCAGCACAAGGCAAAAAGGGTGGCAATGTGACCTTCCAGCTCCAGCTTCATAAATTTCCCCTCCCTTTGATCAAATAAGTTGAAGAAGCACCCTGCATGGAGAGCTGATACGGCAAAATAGCCGCCCCCATTTATCCCGGCTATACTCTGACTAAGGCAGTGTATCGTGACATCTAGAAGAACTTAATCTTCTGGTTCACTCACCTCTATAAAAGTGCAAGGTCAGAAATCTGAACTGAAGTTTACAAACTTTATTCCAGCAAGGGTGCTAGTGTGAGAAATCCTTAGCATAAATTATTAAAGAGATCTGATTCATCAAGCCTTTCCAGTGGCTCCCTTGAGCATCTTAATTTCAGTGCATTTATAATGATTTCTGGGATAATGCAGATCAAAGACCCAGAGTCAGAACTGAGGCCTTAAGGGGCGTTCACAGAGCTGAAATTGCTGAAGTTGGTAGCTAGAAAGCATTCCTACGTGACTGCCATATCCAACTTCATAACATGACAGATCCCTCTCTGCATTCCTACTGGTCACTGCATGTTGTCATTGCTCATTTGTATAAATGATTCCCCCAATGGTTTCTTGTTTCGCCAGAAATCGGCAGCTCATTAAAAAATGTATTGTTGTGGTAGGATCAGTGATGCTTGCAAGTAGCAATTTGAACTATTAAAGACTTTATTCAACAATTTCTTCACGTCTCTGTCAGTCCTATGCTGTTCACTTAGTAATACAGTGTAACGCTTCTGAGTTACATCAGAGTAACGACAGAACGCTGGCTTACCATTGGCTGATGCTGTTAACGTGTGATGCTGATAACACGACGTATGCGTGATGCTGATTCACGAGCTGACCAACGTAAACGGAGTAGGAGATTTTGTCAAAGGTTACATCCAGATTGGATTCAGAAAGATGATCAAAACATATATGGAGTAGATTGAGTCCATCAACACCCCTAATGCTTGCACAGTCCTGAAGCTCGTCCTGGGTCTACATTTCATTCAGTAACATTACTAGTCAGTTTTGATTTATATATTGTTTAATGTTGATGATCGTGTTATTTTACATATGCATATGATTACATATGCTATCACTTGTTTCTGCATCTTCTTTTCAGGTGTTTTGATCAGGAGATTCAGAACTCTTTCAGAAGATGCCTAATAGCGCCCCCTACCATACAACAGTGAAAACATGGAAAATTCTGTCAAAGTGTCTTACAAATGACGGAAATTTCTGTCAACGGTAGAGAAAGTTGGTAAAATATTTCTGATCGCTTTGTTGCTGCAGATTGCCGTTAGTGTGAACATCCCTCACTGAGCTGATCAGGATGTGGTGTAAGAGTCTGCTTAGGGTGTGCATTATGACAGGTTTGAAATACAATCAGAACGTTTGAGTCATCTGCACTTGGCCTTTTCTCTTCACAGGCCTGGCGCCTGTAGACATTTGCCAGCCAGACCAGTTTACAAATGAGTACCAATGTCATTTAGTGCTGAACCCCATGGGAAGTCTGGCCTAGTTAACATGAGACATTAGTAAACTGAGGCTGCAAATCTAACAGTGCAGAACTGCTGTTCTTTGCCTTATTTTCTATCAGAGTCATGTGTCTCTTCTACCAGACCCTCCTGAGAAACATCATGATGAGATGGAACAGTATCGTGAGAGATGGAGAGACAAACATGCTCATTTTCCATTCCCTCTGTCTCCCTGTGGGTCTCCACATGGTTGTCTAGCCAGAAAGCCACCACATTGTCCGTGTGAAGGAGAGGATGAAGATGACTGGAAAGGTCGGAGGAAGCAGTGCGTGTCATCTTGAGACAAAAACACAGTTGGCGGATAGCGCTCAGCAACACTGCAGTTGCTCCATTTAGCATTTCACAATTGGCGGTAATGTAGCTAACAGCCCACTGTAACCTTAGGGAACTGATGTGATTGACAAGTGACTCAGCAGAACCAATGAACGGACAAACAGCACAGTCACCGTAATACGGTGGAAACATCCAGTATATTTGGCATTCAACATGATGCAATGCGCTCAACTAGACCTCCCATTTGAAGTGTGACAAATAGAAGAAATATCAACAGCAATTTTAACCCCTTCTCATTACTTGATTGTATACTAAAATTAGGGCTGTCAATTTAACATGTTAATTACAATAATTAGTTACAGTAAAAAATAACACGTTCAAATTATTAATGCATTTAACGCACTTGCCCCGCACTTGCCCGCGTGTCGCAACATTGTATAATTAATTAGATTAACATTTTTAATCGCTTGACAGCCCTAACTAAAACATGTCACAAAACTGGATTAGAAATACAAATTAAAATAATAATACATTTTTTAAAAATATTATTAGCTATAACTTCTTATTGTATTATTATATTATTCTCATTACTATATTCACGCATTAGCCAGTACACAACATATATTCTACAGTATGCAGTAAGCATACTTGCGGCTGCGCTTGGGATAATGAAAGGCAACTGCAATGATCACATACTCCTAATTGCTAAGCACATTAATTGTGTTGTCATGCATATTTGTAAATCCCAGTTGAATTGACTTGAGCACTGTATCAGCGATACAAAAGCAAGTTCATGAATATAAACAGTGATTGTTCAAATATCTAAAGCCATATGATAAATCAGAACAAAGGGAAACTAAATAGAATGTGTTTTTCCATCTCCTGCAGTAAACTTTTGATCTTTCCCCTTATATAAATAAATCAAGGGTCTGATCTCACCTTTTTTTGTGTGTGTACTTCAGAGCGGAGATGTTGATTGCTTCCATGGATATTTGTTTTTCAAAACACTCTAGTCTTACCTGTCTTGTTCAATCCCATCTTACATTTGTCTGGTGCAGGCAGTTCAGTGCTCAGCATATCTAATGAGAAAATGGCTACCTTATAGGAAGTATAGGAGGTTAAGCCATGGGGTACAGATACGGTGATCGATCGTACTGTACAATCATGACAAAGATGAATTAAGTTAATCTGAAAATTTGAAAAGCCTGCGTAGCAACTTCTATAAAGTAATAAACCAGAAAGTTCTGCTAAATGTTCTGTTGGACGGAGCAGCAACAACATAATGCCACTGCGGCATACTGTCTAAAATCTCCTTACTTTTAAAACTTAACCATAGATTCACGAGTCCAATGGGTGATGGATTAACTTGGGTCCATGATGTTCTGGGTGATTTTCTAAGTGACACAACTTAGCTTTTCACCCAATCTCTTTTCAAAGTTCGATTTTCTATAGTTTGGACATCACAGGCTATAAAAAAGAACCAAAGTCAAATCCTAGTCACTACTCATGCTAGCGCACACAGACACTAAGAAGCTAATTTACTTCTTTTTTTTTTTGCTAATAACTCCAGTACCATATATAAAAACATGACTAATTGGCAACACCCTAAGTAAATGACTTCAGTGAACTATCCCTTTAAATCTGTGCAACTGTGATCAAGGAAGTTGAAACTTTCCACAAAAACAGCAATCTAGAGCATCTACAGAACCTGTTCTTTATATTTTAGCAATTGTGGTTATTTCGACCCAGATGATTGGCACTTTCTTGCTCTATATATAGACAATTCAATGCAGAAAAGTAGAGAAATACAGAGGAGGAATGGAATACATATACATGCAAAAACATGGCACATATTGTAAGCCAGATTCAAACCAACATCCATCCCACAATGATTGTTATGTGTCAAGCATATTGTTCATGCAACCTGAAATTATAACCTGCATCCAGAGCTCTACAATAGCCATAATTGAACAGAATCCCTCCCTGCTCTCTCTCTCTCTCTCTCTCTCTCTCTCTCTCTCTCTCTCTCTCTCTCTCTCTCTCTCTCTCTCTCTCTCTCTCTCTCTCTCTCTCTCTCTCTCTCTCTCTCTCTCTCTCTCTCTCTCTCTCTCTCTCTCTCTCTCTCTCTCTCTCTCTGCACCCATAGTGACGACCCTTATTTTAGTGCTCGCGAGCTCTAGAGTCTCTTTAATTAAATCTGCCTGAGTCTGGCATCGGGCCATGTGACTCCGGCAGGTGGGCTTGAAATTTTCTCTGTTGCCAAGGTGAAACAATGCGACACTATGGGGGCGCGTTCTCATGATGCGCTGCAAGTGGCATATGGACGTTTTAAAAGAGGCCGCGGAGGCTGGCTGTACGACTAACCACGGCGAAGCGGCTGCAGGAGAGATAACAGGTCTCAGCGCCTCCGCTGAGAGGAAGTCTAGGCCAGTTGATGTTAATTGGATGGAAGAATAAGCATGTGTGTCTTTGGGAACAGGGGAAATGCATCACATTTATCATCTCTACAGGAAGTGGAGCTGGTTTTGAGTGATTGAAGCTGAATATGATGAGCAGGATATGCAGTATGCATATCATAATATGCAATCTTCTTTACAAGCAATAGGCAGTAAATTTCAGCAAAAAGTTGCATGTCTGCTTGTTCATAAATGAACTTGACAGCAAATTAAAGGATGGCCACATAAAGGAAAGCGGATTAGCTGGCTTGGCTTGAGTATGTGGCGTAGTAAGAAATTGGTTAGGATGTTGAGTAGGAAGTAATCAGTGCATTGTGATTGGACCACAGGGCAAGAAAACACTTGCTCATTACTTTGAATGTTTATATGATGTTTATTAGCTCATATTGAAGTCATTAGAAGTAATCTCAAAGGGTCATGACTTCCTTTCCTGCAGGCAAACAAGAAGCTGTTATATTAATAGCAATAATCGTACAATGAGCGTCTTCTCCTTTAAACAAAACAAAATTTAAAAAATCAGATTCAAAGTGCATTAATAATAGGTTTTGTCAATTTTAATAGCATGTAAATGCTGCAAATCTGTATCCAAAAATAAGTAATGAAATGTTTATTATGTGTTTTAGGATGTGCCGATTTGCTGATATCACACTGTGTTTACTGAATCATATTAGCAAGAATTATCTCATTTCCCTAGGTTTCAAGGTCTTCAGCTAAAGCGGCTCAATGCCACTAAAAACATTGTCTGCATATCTAAACAGCAGACTCTATAGCTCTTGGAGGCTTTTTGCATTAAACTGGTGCAGAGTGGAGTTCAGAAAAGCACCAGAGGACATGAGGGTGTTTGCCATGCCTTGAGCTCTCGTGTATGAATTAATTAAATTTTCAACAGATGGACGGGGGAATCCACAATGCCTCGGGAAATTGCAACCAAGAGCTTTGACTGTAATTTAATATTAAAAACAAGCTAGGTGATTATTTTTGTAGATTTTTTTGTTGCTTGAAGGTGTGTTCAATGTTCTGCTAATTAAGAAAAGTTTTACATAAAGAGTACTTTTGAGTAACATAATTAAAATGGTACGGATGAAGACTCCAGTCATTCTTTTAGAAAATGTTGTTTTATTCTACATGGAATGAGTTGTCATTTCATGGGCACCACCATATTGGCCCGCCATGTCATGCAATTGACTAAAAATAGTTACTTTAAAAAAAGCAAACCAAACAAAATATGCATGAATCACCAATAATGCATGAAAATGGGATTTAATCCAAGAATGAAGTGTCATAGATATGAAGAAGAAGGGTAAGTAAACAGCCTTCATGCATCCAGGCCAATAGGCGTCAGTAAGTACAAGACCATTGAGGTGAAGAAGCGACTAAAACTTAGTAGAGGACCTTCAAAAAGACAATAAGGAGAAACTTTGGGTGATTGAAACTTTGCATGAAGTGTATGACCTTCAGACAAAATATAAGCTCTTAAAAATACCCCTCAATTTATTTGCCAAGCCCACAGAGAATACCTCCCATATCAGTGATGGATACAACAGAGATGTGTTTCCAAAATAAAACGTCATGTGTAGCCACCTCAAGCTTGAAGAGTGACTGAAAAAAGTGAGTTTTCAAACCTGTCTTCCCAGAGCACTGCAGTCTTGACACATATGGCGTCTCTTTGGCGCACTCAGCACCATTAATGCACAGGCAGTGTGACGGAGCCGACTGCATCTCTGGATATGCGTGGCATCTCATGTTTACATAAGCAAAGCTTTCGAGTTTGACAGTGCATTTGACTGTTCTCACAACCCTCGAAGACACAGTTTCAGCCACAAATATGCCATGGCAAGACCGTACAAGGAGACAAGAGATGAGCAAGATGATTATTCTCATTTGCTTTTCTTCATCCCTCTGGCAGAAGTGAGAAAGTAAGACGTTCGAATGTTTAATCCACAATTAGTCGTGCTGCAAATTGATTGCTGAGGGAAAGAGAGGGAAAAAGCCTGGAATGAGCTTAGAAAATTGACATCATTATCACATTCCTCCAAGAAAGAAAAGAGAATCATAATAAATTCCTTTTGTGCCTTTGTTGGAGAACTGATATTCCCCTTTGAGGGACCAAGATGAGGACTGGATGAACCAGAGATTTGAAGATACTGTAGAGAAACCACAAAGAGGTTTGATCATTATATAATTACAAGATCTGTATTAAAAAAGAAAGACAATGACATTGAAACATTAAAGAGCTATTACAAGTAGCAGAATTGTGCTGTCACATCGTTGACGGAATCGAACCTCTGAGGTTTCTGTCTACATTTTCCACCAACTTCCGATGCTCTTGTCTTAATTTAAATCTGAAGTGACATCAAAAAAGAAGTATCAGACCCAGTTTGGGTTCTAGGGACAATTCAGTCGCCCTACATATGCATCCCAGCTTCTGCATGTTACGTAATGAGTCTTGAGGTAGTGTATTTGTGCACAGGGCCACAGCGGGTTAGCTGTTGTTGGAAAAGTTTACCATGATATTACGAACCCTTGAAGAACTTCAAGTAAAAGAAGAGGAAATCAGCTCCCTGGGACGAGCATGTCAAGAAACAAGCAAAGCCCTACGGTTGAGTGACACTCTATCCCTCAGAGGTTCACTTCCTGCTGTTTTCTCCATTTCTTTTGCTCCCTCGCTGGTCTTGTTAGAGGGTTCGGGCATTATTTCTTGTGTCTTGTTTACTACGTACTACATATACACACTTTTAGGTGAAAGACCACCCAAAAAAAAAAAGTTGTGTTGTTCAAATTTCTATGAAGAAAACATATTTCTACACTTCCCTGATGGCTTACGACTTCATGCATGAGTGGTCAATAGTCCTCATTGTCTAATGTATGCATGTAGTTTACTTTCCCCCCAACAGGTCTTTTTCAGACTCAACGCTCCACAAATTATAACTGCTTTACTGCTCACAAAACAGGGCAGAGGTTGCCACAGCAACAGTGAAGTAAGGGATGGACGCGTGGCTCTTATCGACAGATCTAAAATTGAACTTTCACCAAAATAGACTTCTTTCATGCTTGAGCTGTAGTGACGAGCAGGGAAGAGGTGTTGGTGGAACTTTTTTAAAAGACCTCAGACATCCTGCAGGCCTGTCTCACTTTGCTAAGTTGAGTAGTGTAAGTCAAAATGAAAGACATATTTTTTTATTTGAGATAAAGCCTTACTTGAGTTCATAGACCTCAGAGGAGAGGAGCTTCCCAATGCAAAAACAAAAACAAAAACTGATTTTGCAGCAGATTTGACAGAAGACCTTCAGCACTATTGTTGGTTTGAGTAGTTTGAACTCGAAGGTCAGCAGTGGAGAAACATCTGGTCATCTGAGCACAGAGCCTCTTTCTTTTCCTTCATAACTCGGGATAATGGGAGGAGTCCTCAACAGTATGTGTTTATCTCTGAAACAAAATTAATTTTCATGTAGACTGCGTGACCTTTCCCATGCGGAACCCGCCCTATATAACGAAATAACAGACCTCAAAAGGCTCATGTACTGCAAATAATCTGAAGACAAACCTACGTTATATAAAAAAGATACATGTAAATAATACATATATTCAGGTTTTCGGATTAGATATACTGTACATAATTGTGAATTGACAAATGACATGATTAGTCAATTCACAATTATTTACAAATTAAAAAATCTCAATAAGTCTAAGGCAAGTCCTTGAAATAGGCTTATGACTAGTTATTAAATAACATTGTATTAAAACCTTTCGAGAGATGTAAATACATTGTACTGTTATTGTGCATGCAGATTATATTTTTTAAGTTAAGCGAACTGTTTATGTTTATAAGACTGTTTAATTCTTTCTATATAGGCTACTTTACACGTTACATATAACGTTTATGCACGTCTAGGCTACTCAATATTGATCAGTCATATCTGAGATAAAGGATCCTTGAATTAAACTATAACCACAAACACATTAACTCAAGTAAATGAAAGGCAATAATCAGCAAAATGCACTCACGCAAATAACTTAATTCAATTGTTTCAATATGCATTGACACAGATTACTTTATTTGAATGTTTGCTTGATATAACATGACACTGAGAAATGCATAAAAGACATTAAAGAAATGCAGAGTGACATCATTGTCAGGAACCTATGAATCGGCTTTTTAAACCGGTTCATTGACCCGAACTGTCCGAAAAGAACTGGTTCGCGGAAATGAATCGGATTTTGCAGCACACACCTCGTCTTCAGACAGATGATCATGGAGAATGAAGGTAACTCTTGGAGATAAACGAAGGGAGAATAGGACTCAGGAGAAATCACTGGAGATAAAGGTAAGTAGTCTGTGTTGCATGAACGAGACCAGACCAAGAATTGAAGTGAGGTGTGAGCTTAAATAGGAGTGCTGGTGAAGGTGCAGATGAGGTGCAGGTGTGTGTGATAATGAAGTGCGTGCAGGTGAGAGTCAATGAGGATGCTGGGAAGTGAAGTTCAGAAGTGACAGGTAACCATGTGACTGTAACAGTTAGCATTATTGACATTAATTTACAGAAACATAGAAACCTACGTGGCAGCCGCTTGCACCAGAGTTCTCCATACTGTGTGGATCATTTTCTTCACTGTTATGTTTTGAATTCTGCTTTCATCATTTGCAATGTTTCCAGTTGCATCTTTAGTGATTTTACTATGTCTTGTTGTCCAAAAGGTGGATTTATAGGTTTTGCACAAAAAGCACACATGGACCAAAATTTGGTAAGCTAAAATGGTCAAATATCAATGAATTGACAAAAGTGACATTTTTGAAAATAAGGCATTTCAATAATAAAAAAAAAAATTTAAATGCTCCTTTAAAAGAAAACATCAGACAGACTTATGTTCCAGACAGGTTTTGAGCCTGTAAATTACGACTTAAAACCACGACTTGCAACTTTGTAGCGTTCCAGGCAAAGTCACGGCAAACTACCTGAGCAAGGAATTGCGTAGAGAGATGTAAACAAAGCATGGCGGACCGTAAGGGGCTTATGCTCATTTACAATAATTTATATCGCCAAAGGTGCTATACCTTGCTTATTTGAGGGAAACTCAAACACCACATCTGTAGGGGCTGCCATTGTTGTTTCGTTATGTGACGTCAGAACTCATAACTGGGAGTACATCGATCTAGTACGAGTTCACGGGTGGGAAGTCACGGGTTTGACGGCTGTTCCAGGTCACTTTCACGGGTAGAACGATGGAAAAACATGGGTTACGGGTTGCCTGGAATATATATATATATATATTTTTTTTTTTACGTTAATATTTATATATTATAATGTTTTATATATTATTTGCATGAATTATGTCAATTCATATATTGACTATTAATTAGTCAATTCATAAATATTTACAATTAGTTTAAAAATTAACAAGCAATTAAAATGTGATAATACATTTATGTAAATAAAATCATGTGAATATTGCAATCAAACATTAATTTGTATGACAGCTTTTAATCAACAGACCTAATTAAAACATAACAGAGTCATGTATATGTCTGTTTGTACGTTTAAATTACAGTTGAGAGGTTGGTGAGGGCAGCCGCTGCATGTCGGTGTATTGAAGTGTCTGCTAATTGTGGGAGATTAAAGCGGGGGATTAGTCCACCGCAGCTGCTTTCTGATGAGGAACGATGCAGGTGTGCTCAGACGATACTGGGGTCTGTATTCATTCTCCCACTAACACACGCTCACTGTTTCCCACTGGTTCAGTCCACTAGGCTTGTCTGTCTTCAAGATGCTAACGTGGCATACATCTGGAGAGAGCAAACTAATGAGGGAGATGACAGCTGGAGACGCTATGAGTATGACTAAGAGACTGTGAGAACATGCACTGAGTAAGCGAGCTGAAGTAAAGTTAGCTATATAATACTTATCAGCGCTAGCTGTAAGATTTATAAGTTTCAGGAAAACAAGTTACATGATTATTGTATGATGCTGTCAAATATTTTTTTCAAAGATTACTTACAAAAAGTGCTAAAAATACCAAGGCATCATCAAATTGTTGGCACTTTCTTGTACAAATAGGATGACTGTTCCTGCAAGGAGTAAACATATAAGGATGAATATAGTAATTAGGGGTCCGTGACATCGGACAATGCAGTGAGATAAGAGGCCCTAGCGTATAAGAAGGGTGCCTGACAACACTTCATCAGATTTGAAGTGTTTGAAGGAAGACACAGCCTCTCATTCCATTTCTCATGGAACCGAGGTTACATAAAACATCAAGGGTAATCTACACTGTGTCAGTTGCTGATGATATAGGAACGTCAATACCAACTGCGCCATGCTGACCAATGCCGGCTTAGTACTAAAACCCAAAGGCCTCAGCCCTGACACACCTACGGTACACACCTTGCCCAACATTGCTCCCAGTAACTAGTATAGCGATGTTATGAAAGGCCCTGAAGCTTCTACACTCAAACTGGAATCTCAAACTAGTTTGAGCCATGCTCCAGGTGAATTTAGATCCCTTAGAGCAGAGCTCTTGTCCATTAATTTGACATAGCCTCGGCTATGTCCATTACCCATATCTAACAGTCCACAAGGGCTGAACGTGCATGCTCTGCTCCAAGACAGATAACGTTAGAAAACGAGGGTGCGGAGGGACATACTGTTTGAATCTTCCGCTCGCCGTTATTCTGCTTACCTTCTTCCTTTCTTTTACACACACTGCTATCTTCACACAGCAAAAAAAGAGGCTTCCGGAAGACAAAGAAGCTGATGACGTGTTTTCAGGCACCCTTATTATACGCTGGGCGCATATTGTGACGTCATCGCACTGCGTCGGCCAATGAACGACGTGATGTTACACGTGCCTCATAGAGTTTTGTGAGGGCGCAACCCTATGGCATCAGACATTGACAGTGTAGACAGACATCCCTCGATTACTCAGCTTCATATTTAAAAAAATTATAAAATAATTATAATTAAGCAAAACTAATATTATAAAATGCGATATATAATATGAGTATTTTATACTAATATTATAAAATTAAAAAAAGCTATTGTGTTTGTGTGTATTAAATGCATTAATATGTATATGCAGGAAGCCACATTCAAAGTTTTAAAAATATCCAAAATATACAGTATATATCAAAACAACATGGTTTTACAATCTGACCATTACTGTACCACTTTAAAAAAGGACAACTAGTTCAAAAAACAACTCGGACAACTGCAAATCCTAACCACTTAATTGGTAAGAAATGAACAAACAATCTTGCTAAGAAATGGATGTAATTTGTTGTACAACAGCAACATATTCTGATGGACACATGATGCTAAAACTATGTGAGGACTCTGTGAACAGTGTAATAGAATGGCTGCAATCAATTTAAGTAAAAGCTTTTATCAACAGATTCATCTTTCCTTCATCGCGGTTTTCATGTGCTGACACATTAATCGAACGTTTTTTATGAATTGCTACACTAAAAATAGAGTAGAGATCAATAAACAGAAGCCATTTGTTTGAATAACAGACTAAATGGGATTTTGATATTTCCCTTCATTTTGAGGCAGTTTACCCATGATGCATGGCTACAGACACTGTGAACTAGCAATCAGGCCAATTTCCTCCTATTCAGAGATGTCCTACCCGATCGATTTGCTTCTGAGGGGAAAAAGAGCAAATGACAGCGGGGGGCTACACTATATTCTTGTTTGATACAAACAAGCAATATTTTGACATGATACATTGTCATTAACGCAACTTCAATCCAGAATCCTGCAGCGTTTATATGATGTCTTGCCTGGAGCAAATTCTTAGGAAGATTTTCTAGGATCCGTGCCAGTCATCCAAATGTTCCTCTCTCTATATGGAAAGCTATTGAAAAAGATGATATATTTTTCTCCCCAGGTTGCACGCTTCCCATCCACGGAAAAATCCAAAGTGTGCCATGGCACCTGACTAACGGAGAAAGACCTGAATATACTTTCTGGTATCTGCACTGTTGTGGGCCAAATTCAGACTGGAATAACATTGGAACACAGATGTTTTCCATAGTGTTATGAGCCTATATAAGAAGTTCCTCCCATTAAAAAAATATTGATTTACACATTAAAATTATATAAAAACATATAAAATTGAAAAATGTATTAATTAAAAATGTTTAGTTTGCAAAACGGAACCATGTTTTATATATTATAGAGATTTTTCTTGGACTTTTATTCAGCAAGGACGCATTAAATCGATCATTGAAGGTGACAGTAAAAGACTTTCATAATGTTACAAAGAATGTTTCAAATAAATGCTGTTCTTTTGAACTTTCTATGCATTAAGGGACCCTGAAAAACACATCAAATTAATTATATAGCATAAGAAGAAGAAAAGAATAAGAATATTAAATCATTTTTGAGCACCAAATCAGCATATAAGAATGATTTCTGAAGGATCAGGAGATACTGAAGACTGGATTACTTACTGCTGAATGTTCAGCTTTGCCATCACTGGAATAACTATTAAGATCTGCTAATTAACACAATACTGAGGTTGGTTTCTCCAGTGCTGTGGGATTCACTCTATCATTACACCCTTCTTGTCTCTGATGACATCCGAAGCACAGACTCAGGCTCCGTCAGAGTGCAAATCTCTTCCCAGAGGGCAGTTACAACAGTACAGCCAGATGCTGAAGTGCCAGAGGTTTACTTCTAACTTAATAGAAGCAAAATGTTACTGAATGGCAAGAGGGGTGATGGGGGATGTGGGCAACTTTTCCAATCAAACCCTGCTGAAAACATCCGACTGGCTTATGCTGGTTTGATTATGGAATAGTTAAGGCCTGTTGACACCAAGAACGATACATATAAATATAATATTTACGATTCCAATAACACGATAACGCTGTTTATAACAAGTGCACTGCAGTTATGTCATCTGTCGCTTTAAATGCTTGAGCACATTAATTCAGGGTGGATTCTGATTGGCTGTCAATGTTTTTATCGGTCATCAACTGGAAAGGACATTGTTCCAATGATATCGTGCTGTTATCATTATAGTTTTGGTATGGACTCTGTTATTATTCTCAAATTAGAAAGATTTTTAAAAATATCTCTTTATTGTTATACACAAATATTAAAAATAAAGGTGCCAGGAAGAACCAAAAAGGAGTTTTCAAGGTGATGCCATAGAAGAACCGTTTTGTGAAATGTTCTCTAAAGAATCATTTTTTTAACCATTTTATAGTCTAAAGAACCTTTCTGCACTACAAAGAACCTTTTGTGCAATGGAAAGGTTCTTTGGATATTAAAGGTTCTTCATGGAACCATAAACCCTGCCAAAGAACCATTATTTTTAAGAGTGTAGTTATGGTCCTTGGTGTGAACGGGCCTTTGTACAGCAAAATGCATCCTAGTATAGGTGATAACAACCACAACTGCAGCCATTTCACAAGACTGCACTCACTATTATTGACAAAGAATTGTGACCAACAGGAGTAGGTCAGCAATGCTTTCTTTTCAGCAGGGACCTGCAATACCTGCCCTCTGTTGATGTAGTAATCCACTAGTTGTTTTAGGTGATGTAATGGCTCAACAGAGGCAGCTCACACTATAAATAAATCTAAACAAACCATTTGACCTTTTGCATGTGGCGCATGTGAATGTCAAAAAGAGATTAAGCTGGGCATGAGGTGCTGTGGTAATGAAGTCTGCACTGTGGACGACAACATTAATTAGCATCAGGTACTCCACAGTAAAAAATTATATATTTAAAAAAAAAGGCCAATCAGTAGGAGAACACAGTAATATGGCACTATTTGGATGTCTAAAATATGTTCTTATACAGCTAACCTCTACTTTGATGCTGTGCTATTCAGTTGTGTCAGTAGTACATTAAAATTTGGTTTACTGCAAGACCCTGTCCTTATTTGGAGTACACCACTAAATCAAACACTAAGAGCATCTAGACATGATATGTGGCAACCAACTCCATCCTTCTCTGTTTTGTAAACAGTCTTTATCAAATCTATCAGCCATTGTGGTATCAAGAGTGATCAGACATCAGTAAATAAACCGCTAAAGCGGCCATCTCATCGCATGATCTGTGCACAGCACAACAAAGGGATCAAGGGAACGTTGCCTGGAGTATCTGTACCCTGAAATCTATACTGTAGAATGAGGTTGCAGTCATGTTGTTTGTGGTGTCCTATTTTTAGTGACAATAGCTCTGTTCCAATTCTAGTGGGGTTGCGTACCTAGACAACATTGGGAGGAAGCAAAGTCAAAATATAGCTAATTTCAACAGCTGCATCGCATATATGCTTTTAAGCAATCACAGAATGCAGTGCAGTAATGCTGCCTTCAAGTGCACCTGGGAAACTCATGCCATTGAGTCGGGCATTCATTAATACATGCCACACATACATCCCATTACATTTCATGTAATTAGACATCACTTTCAGACAGTGATGGCAGGGGACGGCTGATGTACATAGTGCTGTATTTGAGGTAAAAAGGATATAAATACTGTTCGGTTTCTCACACAAACTGACCGTTTCGTGTCTTAAGACATCAATGTATCATCACGAGCCGCAGGGTTTAATATGGATTTGTATGTCTGTGTTCATCCTTTAAACTGTTCCTATTGACATGCATTAAACGACTGGCACACTGCAAAGGTTGGAGTTTGTGTTCTACTGAAGAAACAAAGACACCTACATCTTGGATGCCCTGGGGGTAAGCAGATAAACATCACATTTTCATTTTTGGGTGAACTATCCTTTTAAATTTAATGAAATACTTAAATGTATCTATTAAAAAAAATCATACTAAATCAAACTTTGACTATTTTAATGTTTTTGTGTGTACAAGATACATTTTGTGTTAAGTATTATGTAGTTAGCTTAGCAACATGCTAGTAAACTCTGTTGGAATCAACTGTAAATGAGTTGTTACCTTTATAGGGCATTCAAAATATTTCACCCATTATTTGTGTGTACTATATATGTGACCCTGGAGCAAAAAAACAATCATAAGTCACATGGGTATATTTGTGGCAATAGCCAACAATACATTGTATGTGTCAAAATGATCGATTTTTCTTTTATGCCAAAAATCATTAGGGTATTAAGTAAAGATCATGTTCCATGAAGATATTCTGTGAATTTCCTACCATAAATATATCAAAAATGTTTTTTAGTAGTAATATGCATTGCTAAGGATTTCATTTGGACAACTTTAAAGGCAATTTTCTCAATATTTAGATTTTTTGCACACACAGATTCCAGATTTTCAATTAGTTGTATCTCGGCCAAATATTGCCCTATAGCCTAACAAACCATTACATCAATGGAAAGCTTATTTATTCAGTTTAAAATTACCCTTATGACTGGTTTTGTGGTCCAGGGTCACATATATGTTTTGTGCTAGAGCATCAAGTTAGTAGCTTAGCAACTCAGCATGCTGACAAACAAACAAACAAACAGACAAACAAAAACCCTACTGGAATCAGTTAGTCTATACAAAAATGAAAAATCCTGATGTACCATGGATCTAGTTCTTGAGTGCACAGGAGCTACTTTCTCATCACTCAAACCTTCTATAATTTGATGTTTGACAACTTATATCCAGTTTTAATTGAAAAATGATATTGGTCAGCTGGGATCAGCCAGCCTTATGTAACTCATGAGCTCATGGATGACAAGTCAATGTCATAGACACTAAAACAAGACTGGTTTGCTTCAGAGCTTAAAAACCATTTGGAGATATTATGGAGGAAATGGATATTATGTGGCTTTACCCAGAAGTTAGTGTTGACCTTGAAGGATCTTCCCACAAACCCAAACTGTGCAGTGACCGCAGGCTAAGAGAAACACTGTCTTATTCGCAGTGCCATTTGTTTTCCACAATTCAGCTACTCGCCCAAAACCCAGGCTGCCTTATTAAGATGATCTCTATATCTCCATTCCACTGTGTTTCTCTCACTAATGGTTTCGAATGTCACTGACATGTCATGCCGACCTTTTATTTTTCCTTGATGAAAGCCAACCAAGAAAAACTAGTATAATGTAAAAGTTATGAAACAGCTTGGCTTCAAGATATATTTATGACTAAGTTCAGACACATTTAGCAAACACCTCCATATATGATGAGATCTAAGTTTATAGGGAATGGTCTGACCTCTTCAGAAACCCTGATCAGTTCACTTGTGAGCGTCCACACACAGCAAAAACATCCCACAAGAGGTCAACTTTACAGCACTTACTTACTCATACCAGCCTTAGAGTGCAAAACATCTTGAACTATGGAAAACAAAACAAAACAAAACATTTCACCAGTTTATAATGTCTAAACAAGAAGAGATTTTATTTTTCTTGAGTTTGGACAGTAAGCTTATTATTAAAGCAATCGTTCACTCAAAAATGAAAATTCTATTATCACTTACTCACCAACTCACCTAAAATGTAAGTGTGTGTGTGTGTGTGTGTGTGTGTGTTCTTGTATTTATGGTTTATGAGAATACAAATGTGTATAATTACATGGGTATGACCATGTAAACATGGTTACTTCCCTTTTCCTCGTAAACCAAATGGCTTAACACATACTGAACTGTGTTTTTAGGGGTTTAGGGGTAGGGTTAGTGGTGGCCCGCCAGAGATTTCCATCCGGCCCCCAGAATAACACTGAATTCAGGAATAGAAAAGTTTAGGGCAGGTCCAAATACCACTTTTTGCGCTTCGAAGCTTCGGTAGTAGTGAACATCAACTATTGGAAGCTTCGGAGAGAGGGGCTGAACATATTTTTCTCACTAATAAAGGCAGGAATCTGTGTCTGTATGTCCGTTTGCATTATTATTATTTCGAGAACCGTTCATCCAATCGACTTCACAAGGGAGTGCAGTGTCGCATTTGGTGCAATAGGCCCTATAGATGGACACGCGAGACGCGACATTCAGAATTAATAAACTTTTAGTAAACTACAGTCAGAACAGCGCGAGCGGGAAGCGGCGCACCTCACGCGGAAGGGCTTATACTCCGAGAACAGACACTGCACTAGTGATATAAAACGTGCATATACATTTTTTTGTTAAAACAGTTTTCACAATATTATAATGTACAATATGAAATATGGATAACTATACATTATGAGATTAGTTGTTGATGAATCCGGATAGTTGAGATGAGAAAGTCCCTAAAATAGAAGTGGAATAAGTCCATAAGTGCACTTAAATATGTGCCACATTCTAACACTATACCTTAAAGCTAGTGCTATATGACATTACATTTAATCTAAAATCAGACACATAAACACTAATATTGGCCGATATGGATCCCAATATATTGTGTATCCCTACAAAGTATAATACAACTAGTCATACTAGTCATATCACATTATTGACTGCATATTTGCTCCTAATATATGGATTGAGTGAAATTAGGATGTGCAGATCTTGACAGTTTTCTTTTTTGATTAAACTATTTCTCCTGTTGCCCATTTATGTATAGAGACAGGTGAACGGGTGTTATTTCAAAACTGGAAGGGCAAACCAGACACACAGGACACTTCACTTCAGTCTGTCAGGCTCAACACGCATGACCACCACACAAGTAGTGCATGAACACGCATCTTTCCTCTGACGCCAGTAGTGCAGAGAGAGATCGAGAGTGTGTCAAGAATAAAACCTTGACAGCTTTGTGCTCTGCGTATGAGACGGACGGCTACAGTGACATTCACAGCAAGCAAAGACGATTTGCCCCTAAATCAGCCGTTACGGTTCTGTTGTGATCCTGCAGCCCTGGCGTTTATTTCATTGTAGAGTGGGACGGTTACGGGCAGGAGTGAAAAACCGTGATTCTGTGCCTGTCAAAACGGCCGATGAGAGTAATGGATGCTCGTCTCCAGCAGCACAGCTGTGCGATTAATAATTATTGATGTGACGCCGCTAAATGCATCTAAAGACCCTGATGGAAATGGAATGATACTCAGAGTGACGCCAAGATTACATTTCTAACTGACGTCCTTTAAACAGAGTTGAATGAAAGTTTAAACACATGACTTTTTTTGGGATGAGAAGTAACAGAGTTTAACGTCACTGTATGGCATTGAAGATCATTTAGTGTCTTGTGTCTAGACTTTCGAAACAGTGAGTATTTTAATGCATTGCTTGAACTAGTCTTGCTATAATATTAGTGTCTTCTAATGATGGTAAAGTGCTTTAAATGGTACAATACATCAGTCTTGGTTTATTTAGCAAGTTTAAAATGTGCAATGGCCAATTTTGGCAGGCGCGCTAGATCTGAATGTCAAGTCTAGACTGCCAGCGTCACTCCTGTCAGTTAATGCCATAAGGACACACAAAAATTTCCCTCCTTGCGCTGCATCCCATGGTGCAAAGTGCCCCCACAACTCATGAGTCACCTGTGACAGATGTAAATGTGGCTATGCACAAACACACCAATCCTCATGGCACAATCCCCCGTGAACAGGGATTCTGACTGCAACAGATGGGAAGATATCAAACCATGCAACCGTGTTTCTACATTCTAGACTTGAAATTATTCTTAAAGTTTATAAATCTCTTTACTTGATGTTTGTAGAGAAAATACAGTATTTTAAGATAGTGTATTATTGCTATTCTTCAGTGTCACATGGTCCGTCAGAAATCATTCTAATATGCTGATTTGCTGCTTAAGATCATTTCTTCACAACATCAGTTCTGCTGCTTAATATTTTTGTGGAAACCTTGATACTGTTTTTTGTTTTGTTTAGTTTTTTCATGATTCTTTGATGAACTGAAAGTTCAAAAGATCAAAACATTATTTTGTAACATTAAAAAAGTCTTTACTGTCACTTTAAATTTAGTTCAAAAGTAATGCTTTCTTTAAAAAGAAAAAAGAGCACTTGCTCTTAGGAAATAACGTGAGATTGTAACAAACTCACAAGTAGAAAATAGAAAAGCATGCATGAAAATTGATGGCCTGAGGTTCTGGAAAATGATGTACTGCTGTTGAGGAATGTAGATTTGATAACAGCTCAGTTATGCCGTCATGTTTCCGACAACCAGGTGTAACAAAAACAAACACTGTGGCTGGAAGAGTGGGAGAAGTGCTAATGACTCACGGCTTTGATGGGTAGGAGAGGTGGTATTTGTGTGCTTCTTTAAAACCTACTGTTGTTGGCATAAGCAGATATGCTTTTGATGCAGGTAAAATGGATATCAACGCAAAAAGATGAGATGTTGAGATGTTTCTACAACTTGATTGGAGCCCACCTGTGGTAAATTCAGTTGATTGGACATGATTTGTAAAGGAACACACCTGTTTATATAAGGTCCCACAATTAACAGTGCATGTCAGAGCACAAACCAAGCCATGAAGTCCAATGAATTGTCTGTAGATCTCCGAGACAGGATAGTATCAAGGCACAGATCTGGGGAAGGGTACAGAAAAATGTCTGCAGCATTGAAAATCTCAAATGAGCACAGTGGCCTCCATCATCCATAAATTAAAGAAGTTTGGAACCACCAGGACTCTTCCTAGAGCTGGCCGCCCGGCCAAACTGAGCGATCTGGGGAGAAAGGCCTTTGTCAGGGAGGTAACCAAGAACCTGACAGATCTCCAGCGTTTCATAGTGGAGAGAGGAGAAAGAAGAACAACCATCTCTGCAGCACTTTACCATTCAGGACTGATGGAAGCCACTCCTCAGTAAAAGGCACACGACAGCCCTGAAGGACTCTCAGACAGTGAAAAACTAAATTCTCTGGTCTGGTTTGGCTTAAATGGCAAGCGTCATGTCTGGAGGAAACCAGGCACCGCTCATCACCTGGCCAATACCATCACTAAAGTGAAGCATGGTGGTGGCAGCATCATGCTGTGTTTTTTTTTTTTTTTCAACGACAGGAACTGGGAGAATAGTCAGGATCGAGAAAGATGAATGCAGCAATGTACAGAGACATCCTTGATGAAAACCTGCTCCAGCGCTCTGAACCTTCATCTTCCAACAGGACAACGATCCTAAGCACACAGCCAAGATAACATAGACATCAACAACTCTGTGAATGTCCTTGAGTGGCCCAGCGAGAGCCCAGACTCTGGAGAGATCTGAAAATGGCTGTACACTGACGTTCCCCATCCAACCTGATGGAGCTTGAGAGGTTCTGCAAAGAAGAATGGGAGAAACTGCCCAAAAATAGGTGTGCCAAGCTTGTAGCATCATACTCAAAAAGACTAGAGGCTGTAATTGGTGCCAAAGGTGCTTCAACAAAGTATTGAGCAAAGGCTGTGGATACTTATGTATGTGATGTTTTTGTTTTTTATTTTGAATACATTTGCAAAGATTTCAAACAAACTTATTTCATGTTAAATAATGAGTTTAATCCATTTTGGAATAAGGTTGTAACATAACAAATTGTGGAAATAGGGAAGAGCTGTGAATACTTTCGGGATGCACTGTATCATTTAAAACATCTTTTGTGAGTTGTATTTCAGCAAAGAAACCCACAACCCAGTTAAAATGCTTTAAAATGTTGTTTGAAACTTCCCAAAAATAATTTGCAAACTGCATCTGCAGGAATACTAATGTGTCAACCATTATTAAAGATATTATTAAATATGTATTACCTTATACAGATTATGAAATATCTGATATTCATTTTTATGTAGGCCTATATATTCACGTTTTATGACATTTTAATAATGACTACTATCTCTTTATTTGATTATGTGCACAGGCATGTTTGTTTACATTGCATCACAGTGTGGGAGGCAAAGCTGTCAGAGCAAGGATATTTATAACTAACTAGACCATCCACTCATCCCTGAAGGGATGGAAATGAGTGACTGGTGAACTGGGAAAGAGCTTGAGTGGAATATCTAGTTACCCAATACAATCTTTCTTTGATGTGTTACTATATCAGTGTGTAAATAGGAACAATAAACTTTCATCACAGTACTTCTGTGATTGTTTAAATGTTTCTAAAAAAAATTATTATAAAAAATGTGTGTGGTTGAGACTGTGAATTTTTGTGAATTTTTGCCCTAAGACCTAGGGTGAATTCAGGGTGATTGGGACACTTTTTCCAAGCCATCTCAATGGCAAAAAGTGTCCCAATCACCTTGAATTCACCCTATTTCTGACACTGAACTCTACTGATCTCACACAGTATATAGCCTCTCTGTAATCATATTGACAGAGATTTGTCAACAGAGAACTTTAATCCCTGCTTGCAGAAATAAATTTATGCAAGCAGGGATAAAATAACCCAGGCAGACACGGTGGGTAATATAATTTTATACTACAGGGCTGCTGAATGCATTTTACTCTGGTTGACGAAAGTTCTAAGGTGTGCGGTTATTTTCCAGTAAATGCACAGCTAAGGTAGTTCCAGGCAGGTCTTAAACACATTACAGTTCAATATCACTTTGCCCAATTATTTCAGTTGTTTCAAAGGTCTTTACAGACTGCAATTTAAACAAAACTCTTTTTATTAACATTTTACTATCTATCTCACCTATACACACACACACACACACACACACACACACACACACACACACACACACATGTTGTGTTTCCATGTTTTATGGGGACATTCCATAGGTGTAATGCATTTTATACTGTACAAACCATATTTTCTATCCCCCTACACTGCCCCTGCCCCTAAACCTACCCATCACAGGAGACATTCTGCATTTTTACTTTTTCAAAAACATCACTTAGTGTGATTTATAAGATGTTTTCCTCATGGGGACCAAAAAATGTCCCCACAAGGACAAAAATTTGGATATTGCCATCTTTGTGGGGACATTTTGTCCCCATACCGTAGGGATTACCAGTCACACACACACACACACACACACACACACACACACACACACACACAGTACAGAGCGCAAGCATTTATGTCAACAGTGGCCCATTACTTAATAAGAGAGTTGTTCAAATGAAACGCTATGTGACATTTCTCAGGAGTGAGGTAGTAATGTTGCTGTTCTTGAAGCAAAATTACAGTTTTACTATTGAAAGACGTACAGACTCAGGTAATTCACATATGCTTAATTAATCTATCAATAAATCTCTCTCTCTCTCTCTCTCTCTCTCTCTCTCTCTCTCTCTCTCGCTCTAATTACATCATTAGTCTGCATATCAATGACTGATAGCATATCAATGACCCTCCGTCACTAGCTTTATAATGACGTTTTGGAATTAGCAACAGAGGCTTGGAATAAGATGCATAAGAAATTGGTCCTACACACTTGTGTTTTAAGGACAAAAACCTGACAAATGTATTGAAATAAAACATCTCAGCAATGTGGTAGGTGTTGTAACCGTAGTGTAAGCAATTTAATTGACTCCAGGCTGTTTAATTATTAATAAGAAAATAATGCACACCCACTTTGCGTCATGGAAACCATTCCTTATATACACAATTCAATATTTCAGTAAATTCATCCTCTGAGTTCAATTGTGAAACACTGACAGATTTATTCAAGTTTAAATGAATGCAAATTATTTGCATTTATAATATTAAAATAAATAAATCCACAAAGTGGGTTATATACTATAAAATAATGATATCATATATGTAATTTTATATATAATAGTAATATACACAATTCAATATTTCTGTGAATTACCCCTCTGAGTTCATTTGCACTTTTTTTGTATTAAAAACACTTTTCTTTTATTGGTCGGATGAAATATGCTAATTTTTTGAGATTTGGGGTTTTCATGAGCTGTATGCCAGTATTAAAACAATAAAAGACCTGAATATTTCAGTTGGTGTGCAATGAATCTAAAATATATGAAAGTTTAATTTTTATCATTACATTATGGAAAATAATGAACTTTTATCACAATATGCTAATTTTTTTTAGAAGGACCTGTATATATGAATGCAAATTCCATGCACTTGATGTTCATAACTAAATGAAAAATCATCAACCAAGAGGCTATTGAGGTCTGAAATCAAACCGACCACCTCTTGAGCGCTCAACACCAGTATAATGTGCTCTAATAAAGTGGCATGAAGTGAGTCACAGTGTTCAGAGTTTAACTCATTGTACAGGTCACTGAACGTTGAATTTTCTTATTAGGTGGAAAAAGAAATATGACAAGATTTGTTGAATTAGTCCCTGACTTATGATTACCGCTATACTGTCAGCTCTGATATCTGATAGGGCATCCTAAAACTAGATTTAGAGCCGTGTGCTCTCAGGCACTTTGTTTACCGTGAGAGAGTGCGTGTCTGAACCCCCAAAATGATTACCATTTATATTGGTTGCAATATTAGATACAAATTGTTCTTCTTCTTTTTTTTATTCCTCAGCCCACAATGAAACTCACTTACACTTTCGCCTCACTAGTCAAATAATGGGATTCTGTTTCAACGACACATTTTGCCGACTTAGGTTGCATTTTTTCTTTCTGACATGCCTATACTTTGGGAAATCAGCATGTTAGCGTCGCTACAGCTTGAGAAAGGCTGCTATGAAAGTTTATGATAGACATGCGGTATACTTTCCATACAGCTCTGGTGATCCATTTGAATTCCCAATCCCGCAGTAAGCGCATATGCTTCCCTGTGATTTAAGACCGGCCTCTAACAGGCACAGCGTTGCTGTATCTCAGCATAGGGACAATCAATGAGGGATATTCGAACTGGAGGAGAAAGCAATCTCCTCACCACAGTGCAACCAATAACCAAAGAGAATGGCATCATGGGTAAAGCAGGAAGGACAAAGATTCCTGGAGCTTTTGAGAAGCTTTTTGAATTATTTGGTTAGATATGGCATTGGGGATGTTTTCCATAAGATAAAGCTCCCTGAGAGGAAAAACCACTGACATCTGAAACTCAATGAGCCATTCATGCAGAATTTCAATCTTGAACTGATCTGTGTGTGACAATATGTTGTTATAATCTGCTTTGTGTCAAGGCAAACAAGACTAGGTTCATGTGAGGACATTTCTTGGGTCTGGATTCATGCTTAGGAAATAAATTTAAAAAATATGAAGGAAATGTGAGTGAATCAGGCACTAGAATGCTAGGCTGTTGTGGGTGGTTGCTAACTGGGACCCAAGTCAAAAGAGCCATTATGATAATCTGACATCTAGAAAAATCAAGAAAATCAAGTCTGATTGCTTAGTAACAGCTACTTCCGTTTAGCGATGCACAATATATAACGATAAATGTTATCAAAGAGCAAAACAGGCCAATACATTTAAGATGATAAATTATAGCCAACTAATCATGATGGGACCCCAAATTATTATGTGTGGTATACATATTGTTATTACAATATTACCATATAGAGCCATCCCAACTGTTAGAGATATTTAGTCATGTTTGTTCTTAGTTTCACTTTCATGGACTTTTAGTTTGTATTCAGTAGTTCCTGTGTTCCTTTGTTCTGTTTCCCACTCCTTGTTTGTTGTCAAGGACACTAATAGGATTTGTCATTCGTTTCAGCTGCACTACCTGCAGTATACATGTCACTCTGTTTCAGTTCACAGTTGTCTGGTCAACGTTACGTTAGCATTTGTGTCTATTCGTTTACCTATCTTTGGATAGCTATTTGAAGCTTATTAAAGCATATTGAACCACTTCATCTTCGTGTTCTTTTCCCAGACCCTTGCTGACTAGTGTTGTCAAAAGTACCGACCACGATACCAAAATGTGACACTCTGAGCGCTGTTGAGCTGTAATTCTAAAGACCTCTGACTGGCCATTGTGCTCACGTGCTAATAGGATGTGCCTGTGATTGGCTACACTGATCAACGCATGGCAGCGGTTAAAAGCATACGGAAGTGTTTTGAAAGCACAAGCAGACGTCGACCAGCGGCCCAGTAGGCTGATAGAGAAAGGCCTGCATTCAAACGCTCCGTGTGTGTCTGTGAAAAGCGCCATTGATGTATATTTACAACATGTTTGTGAAGCGCTGATCATTGTAGCCAATCACAGACATATTTGATGAGCATGTGATGGCCAGGCGTTTACGATTACGTTCAACAGCGCTCAAAGTACTGATTTGGTATCGTGACACATACCTCTATAAAGTAAATACATTTAAGCTGATGAATTTGAGCTAAACAATAAAGGGATGCCGCATTATTTCTAGGAGGTCTTACTATTGTAAAACATTATTAAAAATATATTATAAAGATATAAATTGTCACACCTTAATACTTTAAAAGAATAACTTAAGACAAACAACAAATGGATGTCCTAAATGGATGTCCTAAAAAGAAACAGACACTTTATTTCTTCTCAACACTCAAACAACTGCCAAGGAAATGTGAAGGAGAGATAGACAGACAGAGAGGGAGACAGAGTGACAAATGTTGCCAACAGCAAACTGACGTGTGTATGCAACAGTGATGTTTCTTTTGAAAGTCGACACGGAGTGACAGATTTACTTTCTTGTTGAAAAATGGCCAATGTTTTCTTTCTCCTCTCAAATTTTCACAGTTTCCTGTAAGCTGCGGGTTACATTTTTATGGTGACTCAGTCAAATTGTGACACCAAGACAGTCAGACTCTTCGGTATGGCACTTGTGTGTCCAGCTAATCCCCCTGCGGCTCAGACCAAGACCAGCAACAGACTTGCATCACAGAAGGGAGTAGGGCAAAAGGGGCTTCTTTTGAATTAGCATGTTAGCGCCACTTGCCAGCAGCAGTTGCCCGAGGTCAAGTGGGTTCAGTGCTTCTGCGCCGCCCTTTAGACCGTGTGCCAGCTCACGATAAGAAGATTAGAGACCCAAACCGCATCACACACCTGCCTCCGACTGCAGGCCCTTCACGTTACACAGCGCCAAATCACTTTTCAACCCAAGATAAAACACGTTTGTCATGCAGTGAAGCAGGAAACAGGTTTATAGCTGAATAAAAATGTACGAAAAGGGAAGATTCAGAGTTACATGCTAACCTTTAAAGAAAAAAAACAGGCTTGTTAAAAAGAGTAGAAGTAAATTAAAAGCGACAAGCTGTGTAATAGGGCTGGTGAAATAGTTTTAAGAGTTGTTACAAAGTAAACAATATCCCCTTTCAAGAGTGGTTACAGCAATGTTATGAGAAGCACTGTATTTTTATGACTGTGATACACTAAAACTAGATTCTTCAATTATTCATTCACCATGTACTAAAAACCCAGTTTATTAATGCTAAGAGCATACATTTGCCAATGATCAGGGTACAGAAGCAGCATCACAGCAATGGTCTCACAGACACTGGTTATACTGAATTACAATGACAAAACCTCAGCAGTGATTAGATGTCACTAAGTGCTCATATAAAAGGAATGCTAGCATACTGCTTACTGCAGTGCATACTACATGGTATATACTGCCTAGAATTTTAAATAAGTACAATTTGAAAGAATAGAGGGTATGTGTGTGACATCACCGTCGGCCAGAGTCGTTGGGTTACGGCCACTGAATGGCAAAAAGACTGAGTGGCAGCATTGGTTTTCAGAATGGTTTTCATGAAATCCCATGAGAAACACACAAAACACATCTAAAACAGGAAAGAGCTTTGAGACTGACTGTACAAACAGATTTGACAAGAAATCTGAGGTATATTTTTACAGGCGTCCTAAAAGCTACCGAAAAGAGAAGCAAATCACAGGATGACTTAAAATAATTCTAATTAATTAATACACACACACATATATATATATATGGAGATTATTATATTATATAACATCAAAAATGTATATTAGAGATAATTGCTAAAGATTTAAATATTATATTTGAGTGAGTGTTAGATGATGGCACATGTAATCTAAGTTTAAAAATAGAGGAAATGATCATGAACAATTAAATACCAAATATTGGTTGAAACCAATAAGGTGCTAATATATAATGAATCCTTAGTAGACTTTTTAAAGAGCCAGTGGTATAGTTATCATCAATATTTGACATTTTATATCCAATTTTGAGTTAAAAAAAAAATGGTTGGTAGAGCGATAAAGAACGAGTCAAGAAAAAGACAGCAGTCGAAATTGCTTTGACTTCATATATCGTACTGAAAAAGGAAGGTCATGTCAAGCACACTGCATCATCGGAAACCCTGTTCCTCGCTGTCTGCTCTGGTGAATCATGGACATTTTGGCAAATATTCCAGGCATAGAGAAAATATGCATACATACTGCTTATTACAAAAACTGCCCGAGCAGTATGGTAGCATGCTCTTCTGAGCACAGCCAATGACAGTGGTAGGTAAAAGTGGCGCACAGCAGGCATTTGTCAGACAAGTGTCAGCAAATCCACAGTTCCTTCTGATTGGCCGCAGAGCTCAGGGAGGCCTTGATAATTGCGTGCAACTCCCTGCCAAGTTGAACTAATGGAGAGCAGGTGTGAGCGGAGACAGAACGTGGACCACTGCCTCTAAACTCCAATATGCAGAAATATCCACCTATCAGATCCTCCCAGCATGCACAGGAATGGGCAGCTGGAAGGTGGGCTATGCTAGAGAATCTACCTTTCTCCAGACAAGATAAATGGAAGCAATTAACCATATCATATACTCACACTCCCACAGACTCTATACATAATGTAATATAAATTGCTCATTGTAGTCGGCGCATCCCAAAAGGGGCCACAAGAATTAGAGCTCCGAAAGGGCTGATAAGAGTAAAGTGGGCGGCATACGGTTTTAATAATGGGAGCAGGACACACAATAACCTCTGTACGAGCCATGATGCTGTGTTTAAGTGATTGTGCACTTATCCAGCCGTTTATTATAAAGCTTGCTGCATTCTGTACAGTTGGGCACTCTGCTGGGAACACAGCCCTGCAGAGCTGCCAAACGCAGCAGTTTCCTCCATTCAGCCCGGCTGTGTTGCTGGAGGTTGCTGTAGGCAGAAGGAAAATGAGAAACTTGGTTTCCCTTCGGTCCAATTTAATAGGGGAATATGCATCTGGCCCAATGTGGCTAGTGTGCTGCACAAGAGCAGATTGTGCAGATATGCAAAGCAATGGGGTGTTTTAGTTAATTAATGCATGGGCACATTCAGAATCAGTCATGAGATAGTATTGTTCAAAATGGTGCAAGCCCTAAAACGAAAGCAGATACAACTAAACAATATAACTTAAAAACATCCTTTTTTCTTAACTACATTGCTTAAACGATGGTTTAATTTTAAATCATTCGAAAAATTGTGACTATTATATATATATCGCCCAGATGTAACTGATATACATCGCTCAGTCTACAGTATATTACTCATGCACAATGACAAGTTGGAGCATCATGAAAACCAGTACTGATGACTCAGTCAGAAGCAGTTATCTCAGCTCACTGGAGATGGTTACTCGTGTAAAAATGTAAGGAAAGCCAGTGAGAACGATCTCTTTGATGCTGACATGAGCATTTAAAATGTGCTGCCTAAATTATTCATGAACGTATGTCATGTGTTAGTATAGCTGCACATGCTTTCCCTACTGATACTAGAGATAACTGACTGGGTCAATTCACTTGTGCTTCTATAATGAAAATATTTTGCACTTGCAGAGCAAATGAGGAACCTGCAAGTCTTGTACTTTCCACAAACGCAAGCTCTGTCACGCTTTAATTATTTCTTTTCACGGTATATACATAAAAGTAGATATTCTCTCTCAATGTTTACATTCATTGTATGGAAAAAGAGCATCATTAATATTCTTCAAAATATCTCCTCTTGTATTCAGTGAAAGAAGAAGAAAGTCATATGGGTTGTGAACAACATGAGGGTAAATTATAACAGTACTGATATCCACAAAACAACAGCACAGATATTGTACCTGAAGTAACTGAAGTAATATAATGAGAAATCAACTGAGAATAACTGTGTGTAGCCTAAACTTACAAATCCATATCAATTCAATGCTAAAACCATATTCTCAAGTACTTTTGAAATACATAAGTACTGTCATCTGACAGCAATCATGTCTGGATGAGAAACCACCTACATCAGAGCCGTCCATCTCAATACTTCTTCAAAAACTCAAGCTTCTGAAACCAAACATCACTGGTATGACCTCGTAAGTCTTTCAAAAACGGAATGCCTGTATTCTCCTATTTTGCCCTCATGGACATCTCTTGAAATGTTTGCTAAACCTCTAGCACCACACTTGACGAAATATGAATATTCAACAGCACTTCCTGTCCATTAGCATGCAGTGTTTCCCCGTTTCGAGAGCAAACACCTCTGGCCATCTAAATCTCGAATTCAAACGGACAGTCGAAAGCTGTGGAGGACACTTCTTCATCAATACTTCACCCATCTAATTCAAGCGAGCTCTCAATGTTTACTTTGTATTTTTACCTGCTTCTCTCCATTAGCATAAGAGTGTATGATTATGATGAATGAGGAGGACACTGGGTACTCTGCAACTGATGATCAAAGCCGTCTGTCCGCACAAAGCTTTCATTCACTACAGTGAGAAAATGGAAGGAAAAAGGCAACTTCTTCAGTATCTTCTGTTCTTCCAATTACGTCAGTGTTTTGTGAGAGCCAGAAGATCTCTGGGCCTAAATCACAACTAAAGCAAATGAAGAAGGAACGGTCACTATGTCAACCTATTTTTGTGCGATGATTGTCAAAGTGGTACCTTATTTTCAAACGTTTCCATTGTGATGTCATGAAAAGTAAGGGGTTAACATTAACATCCTTAGTGTTGAGCCTTGATTCTAACAATTTGTCTCTCCACACTGAGTGTGAAACTGACAGACAATCAGAAGCTATGTGATGTTTAACAGTGAAATTTAGGTGGGCGGGGCTTTTCAGAGTGACGCTGCAGAAATAGAAAACCAAGTGATCTATTGATTGTTGGTGATCACTGCTTAGATTTACACAAAACAACTAACTTTATTACGACATGTTCGTTTTAACCCAAACTTGTGTATGTTGCTGTTTGTCTACAGTTGCACAGCTTTTGTGCTGTATATAACAAATCACACAAAAGTATAAAATAAATCTCAATGTTAAAGGGTTGTTTTCTTAATGATCTGACCAAAATTTGCCACAATAAACAATTCCAAGAACTTGCACACTTCCTTTAATGTCTTTTTAAAAAAATAAAATAAAAAAAAACAGTTTTCCAAAAGGTAAGCAGAAGCTTGCACCTGCAACACACATATGCATCCATCTTTCTTTGCCCCTACTCTGCCACCTGTATCATTAAAGAGCTAATATGGGACCTCCCAGTAGATGCTTGGTCTAAAACAGAAATAAAACCCCAATAAAGTCTGGTTCCTATCTTCATCAGCTCTTAATGAAGCTGCAGGTGTCAGGCCTGATAGATTACTGGGTGTCTTCTGCAGGTTAGGGACTCTTGGGAAGAAGATGGCTTATCATAGGTACCTCATTAACCAGAATCAGGTCAGCGGGACTTCATCCAGATCAAACAGCACACACACTTCTCTCATGTCCAAAGGCGAAGTGTTAAAAACTAATCACACTTTAGAGCAGGAGCTCCACTCTCACCTGCAGTGTGAGCGACAGAAGGACAGTGTCCTAGATGTAGAATATAGAGCAGACCTGGGGCACTAAACAACTTCCCAGTGCTTCTCCAAATCTCAATGAAGTGGTTCAGTTCTGCTAACCAGTGCAAACACCAGGATCAAAAATACCAGAACCCCACAAATATTAACTAATTTAAGTAGAAAAATAACATGATCAAAGAAATAATAATAAAGTAAGTTTATAAATTTAATATTTCACTATACATTATTAATATTACATAAAATCCTCTCTCTCATGCTTACGTTAATTATCATATTTTTCAACAACAAAAAGTATATATATATAAAAAATATAATATAGTGAAATATTAATAATATATAATTTATATATATATATATGAAATTATAAAATAATATATGTAATAATGTATTTGTATTTAATATAATAAATATTTAATAATATTATTTGAAATGCCCCATCCTTATGTACATTTTACAACTTTTTCTAAATAAAAATGACAAATGCCTAAAAAATACAATAAAATAAAAGATACAAATTATTTATTTATATTTATATATATATATATATATATATATATATATATATATATATATATATATATATATATATATTATTTATTATTATTAGTAGTAGTATATAAAAGAAAAATTATAAATATATTAAAATATGTTGTATAATAAAACTAGTTATATCTATTTTTATACACAGTTAGGGATGTCTGGAAAATAATTACTTAAATTATTATTTTTTTTTTTTTAAAGGTCCGTAAATCTGCTATTTTAGTCCAAATGAGGTAGGACTTCATGGCCTACTGAACATAATATTCATGAGCAAAGCTGATAATAATTGTGTTATAATTGTATTCCTTCCACTTTTCAGATCATGCCTACACCCCTGTAAGATCTACCTGAAACTCTGCTTATACATAAACAACAGGAAATACAAAAACCACCGACAGCCGCTTTGAGCACAGCAAAAAAAACTGAACAAAAAAAAACTGGTGTGGAGAATCTCATCCATTCTGCACAGCTGATGGTCTTGAACTTCCAGCCCTGCGGAAGACAGCGGAAGTGGTAGGAACGAACCATGCGTCTTACCTTTTTTTGATCCTCCAGCTTTTGACTTGTGGACTTCTTTACATGCTTGCTGGTTTCAGGCGGTACATCCATCCCTGGTGAGAGCGGTAATATCTCCAAGAGAGACCAAGCGAGAGAGAGAAAGAGCTATGAGCCAAACGTGTGGGAGAAAGGGAGGGGGCTACAGGCAGCCAGATTATTCCTTTGCCTGGGTCACATCTTCTCTCAGACTGAGGTGGGCCTTTCAGCAAGAACAGGAGATGGAAAATGAAGAGGAACGGAGATACAACCGAATTTACAGAGACCACGTCAGCAGGATGAAAAGACCAGCATCCTCTCCACACGTGAAAACATCCATTCAGAAGTTTGTAATTTCCAGCCAGTAGATCCCAGTGTATGTGTTCTGGTAGTCCACCTCAGGGCCGCATCCTTGGTCCTCAAATCTGTAAAACAAACACCTCTTATCAGACTCAGAACAGATATAAAGCATAATAAAAACAATTATCAATTGACACATGACACATTTTAATTAGCATATTTTACCGATTTACCTCTTACAATAATCCTTTCTCAGCATGTTTTATTTAGTTATGAGCTGAATGGGAGGCCAAACATAACGCTGCTCTAATCAACACAATAACCCGACAAAGCATTCATGTGACCCACTACCAGCACTAAGTGCATCACGACCTGCTGATGCGCGGTGTAGATCAATTTTCAGTGGGTCACACATAGCCTACGGTTTGTTCTGTTGGTAGCTCTTTTTAGAACAATCCTTGATATATATATGGTCAATATAATGGTCACCATTACCAATATTTAATGTTTTCAACCCAGCAATTCCACACACATACCACAATGATAGTGACTCAAACAAACTACATTCAACTAAGGAAAAAGATGCACTCAGGTGATCAGTACAAAATAAATACATGACAATACAGTCAAAAAACAGTAGTAAACAGTATAGAAAAATAGAAAAAGAGAGAGAGATTTGCCACATTATTTCATACTATTAGATATGGTACAGTGATTAACTGGTCAGTGGCATATATGAGTGTCCAAGATCAAGAATAAATCTTTTAAACATTTATTTAAAAACCACATATAACCAAGCTCTTATAAGTATCATCTTATTAGTATCATGTGGTTTTGAACATATTCATACCATTTTCAACTTATGTTTAAATGTTTAAAAATACCATGTGATGCAATCAACAAATAAAAAGTACTATTGTTTTCCTTGCAATACACAATCATTACTTGAATCATTGTTTTTAATGATTTTTTATTTTTATGTTTTTAAGGCAAACAGTATTTTTTACAAATACCAGGAATGAAAAATTAATAAATGTTTTTGGGAAGTTGCTTTTTGTTTTTAATTTTGTTTAAAATTTTGTTTTGTTTAGTTTTGTTTTGCATGTTTCCATGTGTTGGTTGCTGGATTTTTATTCAAAAAAGTAAAAAATGTGTATCATAAAAGAAACTTATTCAAGTCATTGTGTACAAAAACTGCATTTTCAAACAAAAAAGGGTCATCCTATTGACCCTAATAAGAAAATGAGTAGCGCCTAAATGTCAAAATGGATTGAGATTCCATAGAGCATCTTTTGCAGTCCCAGCATCCCAAATGTGAAGTCGCTTCACCAAAATATCTAACACTCACTAGAAAGTCAGTATCCCTTGAGTTGTTTCATGCAACGAGTGAGGGGAAGCAGTATATCTGCATATCAAAGTGAGTTTTGCAACTAGTGTTCTTCTCCATTTATGAATAATCACACGTTTGTTCTTTGGTACGTGATTGTTTTCACCCTTCTTCCCCAGAAAACCACTAAAGAAAGGAAGGATTGAGTCATGCTGAGGTTGTAAGAGGCATTCTGGGAAGAGACCAAGCTCTGAGCAATTACCACAGGATCGATGGCTGGCCTTGTCTGCCCTTTCGGCAGACTTCAAAACATTGGCCTGTCAAAGGGTGTTTGACTTGCAAGATGTTAGAAGTTCATGGACACTACTATAAAGTAAAATGACACGGAGAGACACTTTGGCCCATGATTCCCAATTTTCATCTTCAGGATTGAGATATACTAGGTTTTGGATTTCACTAATAATAGTTTTTTTAACCTCAGAATGCATTGGCTTTTTGTGTGAAAGCATCCATTTAACCACCCTCCCTAGGCCAAAATGTGTGTATTTTTTTGGTCTT